>JAVJGI010000032.1:19412299-19462298 GCA_035590275.1 Ibycter americanus
GCATGTTCTTGTGGTCTTTTACTTTCTTGCATGTTCTTGTGGTCTTTTACTTTCTTGCATGTTCTTGTGGTCTTTTACTTTCTTGCATGTTCTTGTGGTCTTTTACTTTCTTGCATGTTCTTGTGGTCTTTTACTTTCTTGCATGTTCTTGTGGTCTTTTAAGAGGTGTAGTAGGAAGCACCACTCAAATCCAGTTAGGTGGTGAAAAATCTGATTTCGCCGAGTTTATCAGTGTACTGAAAATGAAGTGAAATGTAAAAAAAAAAACAAAACCCCAGCAACAAAACAAGTTTGCCCAATCGGTAGAGAAGCAGCAGCAAATAAAGCTGAAAGGTGTGTTTGGCTTTTTGCAGAATGCTAGGCTATAGTTTCAGACAAGTTGGATTGACTGTGCCCTTACCTTCCTGTGCTGCTGTGACCGTTCACTGTTTTGGAACATCCTCTAGCACAGTTTTTATGCTGTCAGATAGTGAAATAAAATCTCTAAAGTATAAGGTTTGAAGTTACAGAGAACATATTCCTCTTAGGTATAAGTCTTGAAGATTCGCGTACCTAGATTCTACTTTTAAGTGCTTGGGTCCACTTCCAACTCTCTACCAAACAATTCTTGGCACCCACCATTTCTACCAGTTCCACAGAAATGTTTGCTTCCAAACTAGGGCTCTGAATCTGGTACCAGATCAGGTGCAGTCAGGTGCCCTGTTTTCATCAGCGGTGGTGTGATTCAGGTCCTCATCAGCTATGTGCTGAAAATAAACAATAAAAGTTCACTTGGTTGTGACACTGCTGAAATAGTCTGTGTTCATGTGCTGGAGATTTTGTGAAAGCAAGCTGATTTGTTGAACTATCAAATGGAGCTGGTAGTGGTCGAGGAACAGACCTGCAAGTTCTGCAGAAATGGAAAACTTAGTTTAGAAGCAGAACAGGTATTTTCTTCTAAGCGTGTTTCACAATGTACAGGCTGTTTGAATGGCTTTTAAATACTTTAAATGCTGTGTCTGTTTCCGCATTATAGGATGACCTGCCAGCTCCTTCCAGAACCACACTTAAAGGGGACTAAATGAAAGCTTTGCAGTGAAGTTTTTAGTTTGAATTCCATATATAGATTTAGTAAACCATAATTTCAGAAAGTCTTAAATTACTGAAGTCTGAAGTCTAAACTTGTGGTAACTAGTGAGTTACTAAGTATCTGTCCCTAACAACTTTCTGCAGTGGGTCAGAGCTTTAAAAAGCAATTTAGTGCAGTAGAGCAGCTCTGTACTAAAAGGATTTCAGGAGCTGGAGCCTGAGCCTTGTAATACCCCAGTGAAGGTGCCCCTGCATCTCTGTGCTTCACAGTTCAGCTGCCCGTGCCAATCTACGGCAGCTCGCAGAGGAACAGCACTGTTGCCTACATGTGCAGGGTGACACTTCGGTGCCCCAACAGTGATTTTTTTTTTTTTTTTTTTTTTAAATGCTTCTTATCGGTCTGTGTATACAGAGCGCTGTGGTCCGTGGCTGGTGGTACTACTTTCTCTCTGCAACTTAACTATTTAGTCTTGAGGTTCTACACCTTTTGGTAGGCTTAATACTTCTTTTAAGACTCTTTTGCTTGTACCATATAGCCTTGATATTTCACACAGGGTATATGATAAATAACAGAACTTCAGGTGTTTCTACCACTGATACGTAAGGGTTGTCAAAGACTCATCTTGATTCCCTTCACACCACTCCCTTCCCTTTTCCATCCAAAAGATGATGCCATTAAAATGGGCTATTACTGGAAATGACCAGAACCCCAGTAGAAGCATGAGCGCTGCTGTACTTTCCATCAACCATCAAGTTAACATTATGCAGATGAAGCAGGCTTGGAGTAGAAATGGATGTGGTGCTCTGCTCTCCTCATTCTAAGACACTGAAGACCAAAAGAATGGGATAACACTGCTTGTGCATGCCCCATTTGAGTTCAGTCAATTATCTGAAATTGGGGGTATTTAAGTTACAAAGAAAATATATAACCAAACACAACCAGAAGTAGATTCTCTTGCTAATAAATAAGTTCTCTGGATTAAGAACTTAATCACTGATCCTTCCAGTTTTTTAATAATAACTTTTTTCCAATTTGTAAAGCTGTATTTTAGAAAGCGTATTCTCAGTTCCTTAAAGTGGACCATGTAGCATGCTGTTCCAAGTACAGGTGGTGCCCACAGAGTTTCCTTAAAGTGTAAAACTGTTACTTCTGAGATGATTTTTCTCTGTAAAACCTGTTAAACAAACGTCAGCTTCCATTGTGTCCTCTAATAGTACCAGATTAAAAAAAAAAAAACAACTTTAGATTGAGATATTTGGGCATAACTTTGTGTTCTTTATGTGCTTCCTTTCAGTTTGTTTCTCTAAATTGATTTTGGTTATCGTATCAATTAACTATTAAAAAGAATTAAAAGTGAACCAGAGTACCTTCCTCACAAAACCCCTGCTTACAGTTACATATTAACGTTTTTGGCCTCTGCTGTGTTACACACCCTTTTCTGCCCTGGTATTTCTTTCTAAGCTGAGGTAACCTGAATGGGTTTCTTGGGTTACCGTGCAATCGTTTGGCTGTTTTCCTCTGTGGCCACACATGTACGCAGGGTGTGGAGGCGAACAAGGAACTGATTCCCTTTCTGAACTGGTACTACTTGTATGTGTAGCTCGGCTGCCCAGCACCCCGGCGTCCTGCTGCGGCCTCTGCCTTTCTCTCGGGTATGAGCTGAGAGGGTGCTTTTCAGTAATGAGAAAAATAAAATCAGCGGCGGGGGTTTATCTGGGAGAAGAGGAGGGGGCAGAGGGTGTGCGCGGCGGCCCGGGGTGCCGGCAGGTGGGAGCGCTGTGCGGGGAGCCCAGGGGCTGCGCGGGCTGCACATCGCCGGACACTGCTGTCGTGGTGCTGGATCGAGGGCTGGCTGCTGCTGGTGGGATGAGTTCAAACAGCCTAAGCAGTATCTGCAGACAGGTAGTTGCTGCTGCTTGGTATTTCTCTGCAGTAACACTTAGAATGCAAAGAGAGAGTTTAAAGTGACCGGCCTCCTTGCTCTGCCACCAGCGCCTGTGCTCAGTCAGCACAATAAACTCTGCTGTCTGAAGAGCAACTTCTGTAACAGAAATCCCTGTGCCAGCTCAGGAAAAGCAGCAGCAAACCAGGCTGGGGTTCTGCCTGGGCAAACCTGCCTCGCCTCACCCACGCTAACGTTCAGTCCTGCTATAGGACCTCACCGCTATAGCCCCCCTATAGGGCTGATGCTCCGTGGGCCTTCCAGCCCAGCTGCCAGCTCGGCTGGAATCCTCTCACATGCCAACCCAGGCTTGTCAGCTCCCCTCTTCTTGCATTCATCCTGGAGCAGGGCAGAAGCCGTCAAAGTCCCCCAAACTGACGCCAGCCCTTCAATAAGGTTGTGGCTGATGCATTGAAACAAG
The DNA here is from genome assembly GCA_035590275.1 of Ibycter americanus. Lineage (NCBI taxonomy): Eukaryota > Metazoa > Chordata > Aves > Falconiformes > Falconidae > Ibycter > Ibycter americanus. The sequence goes on from JAVJGI010000032.1 coordinate 19,415,732, forward strand.
TTGGTTTTTAATGGACGGGAAACCAGTGGGGTGTCCCATGAATCACATTAGGGCTCGCAGGCTAAATTTTGTAATGACCTTCTCATTAAAACACTCAGAGTTTTGCTTCAGAAATGGCTGCGTTAATAATGAGTAACTCAGAGCTGATTTACAGGCCAAATTTAATTAATTAAATTTCATTGTAAATACACAGATTTTAGTAACTTTCTTGAAGCAAACTAGATTCACTTACTAGTTTGCATTAATTGAATATTAAAGCACGTTAGCTTGCAACTAGCTAAAGCTTTTGTCCAAAACATGAGGTGATGTTTTGTTTCACTAACTCTTTATTTAGGTAGCTAGTGTAATATATTCTTACATACTCATGCAAATTCTTGACTTTTATTTTAAGAATGGTGAAGAACGCATTCTGACTTGATCCAAGTTGCACTTACATAGAGGATTTCAAAATCAATTCAAATATACAAGCTGTCTGTAAGACAAACAGAGCTCAAGATGTGCTGGATTGGGAAGAATTCTTAATGTGTGCTTTTGCATTTGAAATCAGTTTAACTGAACTAAATCCTTTGAGATTTTTTTTGGAACAGATGATTTCTCCCACTCAAAGCTTACGTTTACTCAGAGTGGCAGAGGAAAACACACTTCACAGTCCATCAGTTTCTGATCTTTGTAGCCACTAATGGTTGAACTGAAGTAATTAAATAGATTGAAGAAAGGAGAACCTTTTTGACAGCAGTATGCTTTAGGCGTTTGCAAAGTTTGATGTATTTGCTTGCGAGTAACTTGTGGCAGGCTAATAACTCAACCCATCTGTAGAATATGCAATATGTGGTTACTGCTGTCAGGCTTTTGGAGGTCTAGATGGAGGGCTGTAAAATACAGAGTGGCATAGAAGAGGTGAATGGAGATTGTTTGCTGCCCTTTCCCATAAAAAATGAGAAGTGTCAAGCTCGTGAGAGCCGCTTTCAAAGCAAAAGAAGGTAATTCTTCACGAAGTGAGTAGCAGAACTGGGGAGCTGCCTGCTGCAGGTTCCAGAAGGCTATTGTTTTTATGAGGCTGGGCTGACCAGTTTAGCTGTTTTTCTACTATTTCAGTTTCTATTATTTTTAAAACTTTGAAGACTATTTTGCCTGAATCTTCACATTTGTGTGTACTTAATAAACAACTCTGAAATATGTAATATTTAAGGGTGGATTTTTTCTTTTTAGGTTTAAACCCTCCCTGATTAAGTTAAACATCTCTGATTAGGCTGCAGAAGAGAAGACATGGAAAATAAAGTCCTGCAATGTGTTGAACTGTGACGTGCCAGGAAATATGGGATATCCGATCACACATCTCTTGTGCCTGGTGTGGACTGGGGCAGGACCACTGAGGTTACAGCTGCAGAGCTCTGTCGCAGCTGCACAGCTCCCCTGAGGCCAGACTAGTTCTGCTGGAAGGACTTAAAATAAAGTGAAGGTGTGAAATAAACTACTGTCTGGAAGGATCCTGGCATGACAAGTGCTTTTTGTACATAGGCTGGTACAGACAGCCAAGCGCTACATCTCTGCTCTGGAGGACTGGGATGCAACCTAGCTCCAGTTCAGCTACCACTCTGCAGCTTCCATTTGGACACCTCCAAAATCTGCCCTGTGACTCTAAGACCTCAGCTGGATGCTTTTCTGCTCCCTCCTGTCTTAGCTCAACACCTCAAGACATCTCCTTCAAAATCATTTGAGCTCTGCTGTATGACAGTGAGTGTTTGTAGTGTGATTATTTTGGTGAATTATGGATGTATGATTTTTTTTTTTTTTTTTGGTGGTGGGGAGAGGGGTGCTACTTTGAATGAGGATGAGATCTCGATAAGCTGAATTTAGAATAAGTTCATAGTTGGTATTTTGGATTTCTTTTAAGCTTGTTCTCCAGATGAGATGCAAAAAGTATCTGCAGATCTCTTTCCTGTCACTGCAAATAAAAGAGATTCATCTGCTGAGATGATTACACAGTAAGATACAACATGTTCAGAACCCCTTCCCTATAATTTTCACAGATTTTTTTTTTTCTTTGCCTCCACCCCCCACCCCCACCCCACCCCGCCATTCTTGCCCAAAATGCTGCTTCTATTTGCAGGCATTCGGGCTGTTCTGTAAAAGCTTCATGTCAAGCTCAGCAAGTCCTTTACTGCCTCGGTGGGTAAGAGCAGAGCCGTCTCGGCTGGCAGTGTTCCCCGTGCTCAGCTCCTTGGGTAGCTGTTGTCTGCAGCTCCTTGGTGACTTCTGGGTACCTGCAGACTTAATTTGACTTTTGCTGAGTACTTGCTAGGTGAGAATGGGGGATGTACTGACTGCCCAACCCTGCCATATTGCCCTGAACAGGGAGCAGCAGGCACTGCATTCCAGTTGACTCCCTACAGCGGATCTGAGTTGCTGAGGCTTTTTTATAGACGAAGGGCTGCTCTGTAATATTTCAGCACAAGGGATGATTTACTGGTTTCCTTCCACTTCTTATCCTTAAGTAATTGTTCTTAGTTCTATGTACTTGAATTTGAAGCTTTAAGTAATATTTTATAAAAGTAGCTGCCTAGGTTCTTGAGGGTAATAAAATGGACAACAATGGCAAGTGGTCTGCTTTCGTGTTGACTACTAGATGTAGGGTGGGAACGAAGAAAAAAAGGCTATGGAGCGAATTCAGAAAAATGAAATACTAAAAAAAATTAACTTTTAAAAATATTAGTCATGGAACAGTGCAAGTTGGTTTAAAATCAGATAATACAAATATGCCATTTGTTTTATTTCTCTCATGTAGTAACTTAAATGCCAGAAGATTAACCTTTTTCTCTTCAAACTCAGAAGGAACCTTTAACAGAAATGTGGCTTGTTAGCCAGCCTGCTGGCAATTGCTTAATGAGTTTCCAGGTCCCTGGAGTGATGAGCTACAACTGTTAAGTAACCACAGGGTAATAACTGACTAAGTGAACCTGATCTTTATCTGTGATCAATTTTAGCTGCAGAGCTGAAAAGCTTATGCTTTTTTGTATGGTTCTGCCTGTAACCACTTCTAGGCGTGTTTTTTCTTTTCAGCCTCACTCACTCTGTCACTCTGGCACTCGTGACAGCCTGAGGCTCACAAGGAGCTTTACAAAAGCTATTAGTGCTGCTGCCTCTCCTGCAGCTTTGTATCCTGGTACTTCCTCCTCTCTGAACTTGGAGTCAGTCACAGGTTCGCCGCTCTGTATAATATCTAACGTGATTAGGATCTTGTACCGTGGTTGGGTTCCTAGGTTTTGCTAAAAGTCGACAATATCTATTAACGAAGTCATTGTTAAAACCCTTATTTAGATACTGATGGAGAGTGTGAGGGCTAGTGATGATCAGACGCAAACTCTGCCTGCTAGGCTGAGAGACCCTGCCTCGAGTCTGGTCAGCACGAGTAATTGCTGTCAGATCTGCCCGTGTAAATTAGTTCAAGTTCAGTTTGGTTCATAATAAAGGCAGTAAAATAGCAAAGGCAGTTGACGTTGACCTCAGAGTAGCTGATGTAATGTAATCTGGAACACAGATTCCCCTTCCATCGTGTTTAATAGCCCTGTGTCCAAAACAGTGCCGAGTGGGTGTAAGGAAAAGCCCCGGCACTACTGCTGTTGCTGCGGCTTCCTTTATCCTGTGCTTGGGTAGGGACCTGTGCTTTGGTTTTGAAGGTAAGTGGGCTGTGTGTGCTCACAGGGCTCTGGGTTGACAGCCCAATAAAATAATCCTTGGCTTTAGAGTAGTCAAATATGCAGAATATATTTTTCCCTTTTCAGGACATTTGCTTAAATCCTGCAGTAGTAAGTAACAAGCGTGTGCTCAGAATATATATGCCTATAGCACCTTATATGCATACACTTTTACATTTATTAATAAATAATTGAAAAACCAAAAAATATTTTTTTCCAGTAATAGGCATTTTATTGCTTAAGTCAGTAAAATGGAAGATTTATGTTTCCCTGTCCTGACTGGATACTTTGAGAAATGGAAATAATGATGGGTCTGTGGCTCAAGCAGGATTTCAGAGCAAGAATGGCTTGGCCGTTGCTCAGATTCTCTTTGTGACCTCCAGAAAGTCACTTTTAACCTCTTAATTTCCACTTTGTTGCCTGTACGTATGACTGCTAGTGCAAAGGGACTGTGCTGGGGTTTTGTGAGCAAGTAAGTCTTGTTAAAAAATCATGATTCATCCAAGCATCGTGCACTGCAGTCCTCCAGTGGACAGAATATCTCCTTCTGCCTTAACTCTGTACAATATGAGTTTTTACTTAAGGCCTCCAGATATATACCCTTATGCATCCCTGTCCCACCCCACCCCCAAAAAACTCCCAACAACTGTTAGGTATGGTGGTTGAAGCCAGGACCAATGGTTGATTTTTAATCCTCCTTTTTTTTTCCCCTTCCACTCTTCCTAGGATGCAGGGGCTTTAATCCAGGATGAACGAATGCTACTATGATAAGCGCATGGACTTTTTCTATAACAAGACAAACACTGACACCGTAGATGAGTGGACAGGGCCACAGCTTATTGTTGTTCTGTGCTTTGGGACATTTTTCTGCCTCTTCATTTTCATTTCAAATTCATTGGTCATAGCAGCTGTGGTCAAGAACAAGAGGTTTCATTTTCCCTTTTACTATCTCCTGGCCAACTTAGCTGCTGCAGACTTTTTCGCTGGAATAGCCTACGTCTTCTTGATGTTCAACACTGGCCCAGTGTCTAAGACATTAACTGTTAACCGCTGGTTTTTGCGTCAGGGTCTTCTGGACACCAGCCTGACAGCTTCCCTGGTGAATCTCCTCGTCATAGCTGTTGAACGGCACATGTCGATAATGCGGATGAAGATCCACAGTAATCTCACGAAGAAGAGAGTCACCTTTTTAATTATATCCATTTGGGCCATTGCTATTTTCATGGGTGCTGTTCCTACCCTGGGTTGGAACTGCCTCTGTGACATTAGTGCCTGCTCATCCCTGGCACCTATTTACAGCAGAAGTTACCTGGTGTTCTGGAGTGTCTTAAACTTAGTCGTCTTCTTCATTATGGTGGTGGTTTACATAAGAATCTACATGTATGTCCAGAGGAAAACTAATGTCTTGTCGTCACACACTAGTGGATCCATTAGCCGTAGGAGAACTCCTGTGAAGCTTATGAAGACTGTCATGACTCTCTTAGGTAAGAGACTACAAACTATCCTATGGAAGGCTGGCAGTGCCAATGAATAAGTTGTTGTTTGTTTTTGCTTGTTTTGGGTTTTGTTTTAATACAAAGCAAAAAAAAAAACAAACCAACCACCTAAACCCAAAAGAAAACAAAATCACCCTCACCAGACTTTTAAGTGCTGGAGGCATTTAGACTTCTGTCTGCTTTAGGTAGTGAAGTAAGTGTTGCACCACACAGAAATGCGAAGTAGAGGACTGGTCAACATGCAGAAGAAAAATTATCTACAGGGGTTTTTGGGTGGTGGAAGCAGAATACAAAATCACTTTGGAGGAAGGCTTGTGAAGATTCACAACTACCCAGCAGAATGTTTTCAAAATAATTTTCTTTAATATCTATAGAAGGCCATGAATGCTATGGCTGGATGTGGGTAGTTTTCTTTGCACTTCTTCCTCTTGGCTGTTTTCTAAACATACTAATGACTTCTCCTTGGAAACACGCCTTCCCTGGTGAAAGGAGGGGATGCCTGGTGGGTCTGTGACAGTGACAGGACATTTGCCTTGTAAGGGGAGAATTAATTTTCATTCTGTAAAGATCGCACAGTGCGAAATACTTTCAAGTGATGATACAGTATGGCCTTGGATCTCTAGCTCATAACATGAGATTTGACCTGGATTCTGCCCTAGAGACACTTGATATTTGGGCATCTCAGGTCGCTTCATCAGCTAGTTGTGGTGTAGCTGCTTATTAAATTAGAGAAGCACAGAGTGCATGATTGATCATTGGAAGAAAATATTAGCTGTAGCAGTCAATTTTCCCCAGGAAGACTTGAATCTGAGCGAAATGTTTTCTGGAAGCCAGACACTGCATGAGCATGGCTCGTGTAGCTCGCTGTGGGGGAACACCGGGACAGTTATGAAGCTGGGGGCTCTAAAACCACAAATAAGGCTTTACCACTCTGACAACTGTTCTGATGTTGTGTGAGCTAGCATAAGAAAGCTGGAGCTTTTGGGAAAGCTGGTGTCCATGTATACCTGGGACACAGTTGTGCCATACTGCAGCATGGTAGTACTAGAGAGCTCTGGGAGAAAAGTGCCACTTTTCATGGAGGTAGGAGTTGCCACGGTAGGAAGTTCAGTCTGAGGACACTTTCTTCGCCTTATGGTCTATGGATCCTGTTTGCAGTCTGGTGTCTGGTTCTTTTTTTTCCTTTCCTTTCTGAAACAATAGTGCTGTAGTATACGACGCCTTTGTCTACCAAATAATGTTTTAAAATGCTTTAGAAGCCGCAATCAGTTAAACTTTACAGTGCCTGACCTCAGAAAAGAAAGTGGACTGATGGTTCAAGCAAGTACAAAGCTCTCACTCATACTCCTGTGTCTTCTGACGTTGGCAGGTCCACTGGCAGAGCCTTTCCCTTCTCAATCCCTTCCCAGTTGTCCTTCCTCTTTTCCTCCTTGACTTTATGGCACCTATAGAGACAATGTAGTGGTTGTTCCTGTCCTTTCCCCTTGACTTGCAGGGACAAGGTTCAATCTTTTACCCTTGCTGAAGCTCTTGTGCAGTGAAACTTAACCTGTCCACTTGGAAGGAGAAAATCCCTGCAGAAAAACTCTGAATTGCTCCAAATATGATCCTGCCCTAATGTATAAGCGTTGGGTAGGCTGTAGTTAACTGCTGCATTGGAAAGAGACAAAAAGAAAAGCACGTTTAAAAAGCAATTCTCTGGGCATTTCTATTGAAAGCAGAACTGCAGGCTGCTTTCTGGGAAGTCACGTGCAAATAAATCATCATACACAGCCTTGCCTAATTTATATGTATATTTATAGTTATTATTGCTTTGGTTTTGTATAAGCCAAAGTTGGAGGGTGCTGAGTGAGTGTTGGAATAACCCTGTTAGCTGTCCGTGCCGCCCGTGCGTGTTTGCAGGTCGGAGCAGAGAGGCGGTCTGTGTGCTGGGCAGGACACCTGCGTGGCTGGTGTAGGAGCTGGAAGGACAGTGATCGCGGCCACCGTTCACTAATCCCTCGTGGTCCTTTAGCCTGTGCAGGTTTTCAGTGCTCACCACAGCTGTGCTGCTGTGTGGACATAAACCCCACTTCAAACTTCATTTTCAGCTTATTCTATCTTTTACTAGGGAGAGGGGCCTTAGGACTATGGGCTGATTTAAAGATCAGCATTAGCTTTCTCTTACTTGCAGTATATGGCTTTTCAGCCACCAGATTAAGCTATAATTCGGGCAAAGCATTTAGTGATACTGTATGCTGGGCTAGGCAAATTTAACTTAGCCTGAGTGCTACTTTAGAGATCATGATTTTGTATATTTACTCTGTCAGTCAAAGCAAAACCAAAACAGAGCCTGCTTCCAAAGAAGTTGAATTAGTGCGTGTGTTGCTGGGCGCAGGATCTACCCCAAACTCCTGTGTGAGGGGAAGTGTATCTTGGCATGTTCCTTCATATCAGTTCTCCAGATTTTGACTCTGAGAGGCTTTTTATAAATGTTTATTTCTAGGAATGAGAATTTATTTTTTCTAAAGCAGTTTGAAATGCGTATTCCTGGCTAAGTCATTTAAGCACACAGTGCAAAATGTGTTAGAAACTGAATAGCGTGTTTTCTGGGCTTTCCAATGACCAAAGGAGTCACCAAGCGACCGAAGTGATTCTTCCACAATTCTGCTTACATTCACTGATGCAACAACCTACCGCTATATGCAGCACGTGGATTTTGCCCAGGGCAGTTATTTTTAATGGTTTGTTCCAAAACACCTGAAAATGCTTTGGGGCACACGCCTGATACGATCTTAACTAAAAGTGATTCCAAGATGCTCTGTTGCTGGATGAAGCATGATGAGAACCAGAATTCTTGTTAATGTGCTTTATTGGTTTCGTAGGAGGTTCAGGACAAAATCCTGCTGCAGTGTGGAAGGCGGCTGCATGTAGCTGTGTGCTGCTGGCATGCTGCTCCTCCCGTCTGCCCCTTCTCCCTTCCTGGGGAGGCCAGACCTGTGGCTGGCTGCCCCTCCAGCCAGACATCGCTGTCCTAGCTGGGTGTTCTCCTTCTGTGCTCTTACAGCTAAGAGGTGGGGGAATCTGGGTTTCTGTGTGACTCTGGATTCACGGTGATCGCAGCTGCAGGAGGCTTTTTGCAGCACCCTTTGGGCTTGGATGGCCCATTCCAGAGGCTGGGACTCAGGTCCCTGTCATCTGCCGGTTTCTACTGTGACACCTGAAGTGGTCCATCACAGGACAGCAGCAAGGCTTTCCCTTTGGCATGCTAAACCATAGGAAGCTCTCTGGGTGAACTGGGAAGGTGTGAAACCTGGCAAAAGGGGCTAAAATCTTCTTAGGCTGACCTCGTGGCATGGTCCTAGCTAAGCCTGTGACTGTAGCTTTGAAGGAGGGTGGCTGCAGGTGTGCAGGTACGTGATTTTCAGGTGGCGTGTATGTGTTAGTTCATCTGAACTTGGCAGTGAAATTCCTGCTGAAATAACAGCTTTGGGGCGGATGATTTTCAGTTTCAGGGAATTTATAGTTTAATTGGTAACTTGCTGTTTTAACTTGGGTGCACATGTGGCAAAGGCAACTGGAAGCTACTGCGCTCCTTTTTTTTTTTTCCTCCTTTTTTTTTTCCACCTCAGTGTTGGCATGCTCAGGGATGGCTTTGATGTGCAGAGTTTTATGACGTGATGCTGCTGAAGCATGGGTAGTGCTTTCAGGTACACAGAAATTTACTTTCAAGCAGAGGTGATGTAACCTACAAGAAAATCCGTGTTTAAATCTAATGGAACATCCTCAAACTAACCTTGAGGCATTGTGACACCTGATCTCCTGTAATCTGGTGGGAACGCTCAGACCTGTTCTTTTGATCCATGTTGCATCTAGGCAACGTTTCATGTAACTTCTGTGCATTTTAGAGAGTTCCAGAAATGAAATTGTTTTTGGAGTGTGGTACTTTGTCATGAGAGGAACTCCTATGGGATAAAAAGTCTGCAAACAAGAAAATCACCAAAGGGCCAAGACAAAGGTATATATTTATGCTTAACCATGGTTGCCTTTGAAAGCTCTGTGGTAAAAATAGCAAAATCTGAGCAAGACTGAGAGCCTGAGCCATGCCTTGCTTTCATCTCTGCAGTGCTAAGAGCAGGGTGTGAATCGCTTGTGTTGTCTCCACACACAGCAAAATGTATTTTTGATGGAGTTGAAGCAACACCCCATGAAAGCATTAGCCAGTAATCGACACTGTCTGCATTGCTCCCTGTCCTTGTCTTCAGTCGTGGGGTGGGGGGAATGTGCAGAGAGATGTCTGCAGAAGTCTTTTATCTTCCCTTACTTTTGCCACTGAAACATTTTAGGGTTTTGCCTGTGTACGTAGACGGGGACATGTGCTAGGAGTTCGTGGAGTAATCCTCCTGGCAATCTTGGGGTTTTGTTTGAAGGAGAGATTTCTGTATCTTTTGTTCAATGTGGCTCTGGGGTCTATTTCCTCTCCTGCTGCTGTCCATGAAAGCACGGTTGGATTTTGCATGCTTTGTGGTTCAAGGGGTCAAAATGCTTTTGGTGGTTGTTCTAAGGACGGTTTGTCACTCTCAATTTCTGCGTGGAGCTGGTGTATTAGTGACTTTGCCCATGAACCTTTGGTGGCTAACGAAAGCTCTCTGTCCAAATACTTACCGAGACACTCAACTAGACACAGTATTGTTGTCTGGGTGGGCCAGTTCCACTGCTTGTTAAAACAGATGGGGTTTGCTGGTGAACCCCAGGGCAATAAATCAGGACAGAGTTTTCTCCATTACAGACCATAAGAGAGAGTCGGTGACACAACTGCTTACTCAGCACGCTGGAGCCAAATCTGTGTGTATATAGAGACTGACCGGAGAAAACAAGTGTTGTGGTAGCAGCTTGCAGCTCCTGATGCCAGTGGGCAATGGAGGAATGTTACTGATGTTAACCAGTATCTCAAAACGAACACCATGAAATTAGCACTTAGCATCACAAAAATCTAGGTACAGCAGAGTAGAAAATGCAGCTCCTGAAGGAGGTGATCTCGCCTTTCTGTTCTGTACAACATTGCCTGGAACATAATAAATCAGTTGATTGGATTTTGTCTGGACTCCAGGAGCATAGATTTGCAGCAAGCTCCATGATACCTTGTCCTGGATACATTTTGCAGCAATCCTAATGCTTACTAAATCACATGAATTCACTTCATATACCATTATGGCCTGCCCATCAGGTGGGCACAGCATCCATTAAAATCCTCAGTGAGGAGAAGTGTCCGGTGCCGTGCGGCCAGCCCGTGTGCACAGCACAGCCGATGGGATGGCATGGGATGCCTGAGGTGCCGCCGAGTCCTGGCTCTGGCCGGCATTGCCTGGGTCCTGCCATGAGCCGGGCTGCCCTCCCACTGCTTGCTTGCACGGCTCAGATAGGGGAAGACTGGTGGCTTAAAAATAAACGAGCTGGACTTGCTCTCCCTGCCAAAATTGGTGAACGGATACCAACACCCCCAGGAGAGCTTCGTAGCATGTGGCTGCTATCATCCTTATTTGTTTGATTATTTTTCTAAGCCCATAAAAGGGGAAACTACTGTCACAAATGATTGGAATTTCCTCAGTATGTTGTTGAAACTCTGACTGTTGTACAGAGTTGTAATTTTCTATTTTTGTATGTCAGACAGCAATTGTGGCTTGTGCTAAGTTAGTATTATCATGCGTATGGCTACTCCTTCCTTGGGCTGAGGGCGAGGGATGCCAGGCTGTGGTGCCGGGGGAGGCGGGAGGGCAGACGGGGCAGTTCGGGGCCCACCAGGCTCGTGGCCGAGGGCTGTGTTCGGTCACGGTGTTCCCCCTCCCCACCAGTCCTGCCCACACCCCTGCCTTTATGGTGGGGATGTACAGTAACACGAAAGGATATAAATGCAAAATTGAACTTCCTTCTAAGCTGTGGGTTTTATGCTTTCTTCATGTTGTCTTCACTCTAAGATCTCTCTTATTCCCCCTTTCTTTCTTTTTTTAATGTTCTTTTTGCACAGGGCTGGTGGGAGAGGTGTGTGTCTGTCTTTCAGCTTTTATTATCACCCTGTGGCTGTTGTCATTCCTGCCTCGCAGCTGAAACACAAGGAGAACTCTGCTGCTGCTGGGCTTGTCCTGGGGTTTCTTGCTATGTTTTGGGGAAATACCTCTTTTGCAGAGTTTTCTTGTTCCCTTATCACTAAACTCTTACTTCCTCATCCTTTCTCCTTTTTGTCTTTTTTTTTTTTTCTTTTCCTTTTTGTTCCGTTCTTTGCTTCGTTTCTTTGCCCCTGACTGCTACATCCTTTGGTTCATCTTTGCTGACTCATCTATTTGTTTCTTTCTCCCTTTTCTTTCACAACTGAATTTGTTCCCTGGATCTGAGTTGTTGAGGCTCATGTGTCCAGTGCTCACAGCCTGGGGGGAGCAGGGGAGAGAGGTGGGCTGCTGCTCTGGCCGGGGGCGGCAGGGCTGGTATGTCGCAGGCAGTGGCAGGCATCCTACGCTAGCTGTGGGGTTTCCAGCCAGGACGTGTTCAAACTGTATGACTCTTGTTCTATGAATTAGGCGGTGTGCCCGTAGCTCTGCAGAGTCATCTGGGGTGTGACAGAAGTCATGTCTCTGCTTTGGATCATATTGGGGCAGTGGAAGAAATGAGCCTTGTTGCAAGCACAGGCAGGTTAGTAGGTGATATCCAGCCCTCACTGTCCGAGCTGCAACTTGTCTCTTCGGGAGCAAGTTCACACTACTCCTCCTCCAACCAGCTCCATCTTCCCACAGTCCTCAGAGCTATTTAGCTACTTAGCCTGAACAAGCCACAGCTGTAGATTAGCCACATCAGCCAGCCCATCGCCCCAGAAGCAACTGTATACAATCAAAGCTGATTAACCTTCTACAATCTCTCTACAGAGCCACATGGTATCAGGGCAGTGGTTGTCCCCCTGTGCTCAGCACCAGTGAGGCTGCACCTAAGACACTGTGTTCAGTTTTGGGCCCCTCACTTCAAGAGGGATGCAGAGGTCCTGGAGCGTGTCCAGAGAAGGGCAATGAAGCCGGTGAAGGGTCTAGAGCACAAGTCTTATGAGGAGCAGCTGAAGGAACTGGGGTTGTTTAGTCTGGAGAGGAGGAGACTGGAGGGGGGGATGGGACACCTTACTACTCTCTATAGCTCCCTGAGAGGAGGCTGCAGGCAGGTGGGGGTCGGTCCCTTCTCCCAGATAACAAGAGACAGGACAAGAGGAAATGGCCTCAAGTTATGCTGTGGAGCCTTAGATTGGATATTAGGTAAAATTTCTTCACTGAAAGCGTGGGCAAGCATTGGAACAGGCTGCCCAGGGACATGGTAGAGTCATCTTCCCTGGAGGTGTTTAAACAATGTGTAGATGTGGTGCTTAGGGACATGGGTTTAGTGACGGACTTGGCAGTCCAGGGTTAACAGTTGGGCTTGATGATCTTAAAGGTCTTTTCCAACCTAAATGATCCTGTGATTCTGTGATTCTCCCCCAGCACATGAGAGAAAGATGAAGAGAGGCAGTCTGTGCTCAGAGCACCAGTTCTTTGCCTGTCAATGCTCCAGAGCTCTTGTTTATTTATCAGCGTGGGCGCATCGCTGTTGCGATGGCCTTTTCCCACTTGTGTTTGAGCTGATGCTGTTAGCAGCTGTGTTCTTGCTCCCTGCAGCCTTCTGAGAGCTGCCCTGCCTCGTGCTCAGGGCTTGGCAAGAGAAGTAGTAGACAGAATTTTGCTACTGTCATTAGAATTTTGTCCTCTCCTGCTTTTATCATTTTTGTGTAGAATTGTGATGAAGCAAATAATGTTATAAGATGCAAAAAAATCCCAAACCTCTAGCAGTTTGAAGTCTTTTTTTCCTTTCTTCTTTTTTTCTCTCTATTTCTAGGTGCCTTTGTTGTCTGCTGGACCCCTGGCCTGGTCGTCTTACTGCTCGATGGTCTGAACTGCACCTACTGTGGGATTCAGAACGTTAAAAGGTGGTTTCTTCTCCTGGCCCTGATGAACTCTGTCATGAATCCAATAATTTATTCATACAAAGATGATGAGATGTGGGGTACCATGAAAAGGATGATTTGCTGCTCCTCTGAGGATAAGACCCAGGACAGGCGCTCATCGCGCATCCCCTCGACAGTTCTCTGCAGGAGCACTGATACCTCAGGGCACTACATTGAAGATGGCATTATTCAGGGGACAATTTGTGGAAAAGGAGATCTTGGTGACAAAGGAAACTCCTGAGCTATTCAAGGGACTGACTTGGCTGGAAAAGGAGAGGGGGAAGGGAGAGGTTTTGTAAGAGAAGATTGACTGGCAAAGCTAGTAAACAATATATCACTTTGTTCCAGAGCCTAAACTCCAGTGTTAACAAAAGTTCTTATAAATAATTGCCTGATGGAAAAACGCTTTGTAATGAAGAAAACTTTCTGTGCTGCCGTCTTTCTCTTTTTTTTTTTTTTTCTTTTAAGTACATGAAATTGTTTTTTTTGTATGAATGGAATAAATACATCTCAGAGACTTCTTGTGCATGGAAACAAAATGTAAGCGGTGTAGCGAGACCCTCCGTAAGCTCCTGCAGAGAGAATAAACCTGCCTCACTGTGCAGGCTTGGCATTCACTGAGCACTTATGCTTTGAACAGTTTCTGTGCATCTTGAGGAGGATCATAGGCTTGGTTGGACAGAATTGTGACCTGTTTTCTTGGCTTACTAAGTTCATGAAATATTTCACACTTACCTTCCTCATCCTTATCTTGCTTTCAAAATAGGTAATCTGGTGGTTTATTAAAGCTATGCCAGAAACCTGGCTGTGATGGGAAGCCCAGACCCGACACCAGTGTGCGTGAGTATGTCCCAACAAAGCCAGTATTACTTCCATAGTGGGGTGAAAGCTGCATGGAGATACAGTGCACTCTGCTGCTGTTGTGTAGGCAGATGCTGAGGGTGGGTTAACAGAAGAGCGGTGTGGCTGTGTTCATTATGCTCGTTTCTTACTTCCCCAGATAACAGCAAATGGGTGTGCTCACCCCAGTTCAGCTGCTCTGCCACTGAGGGAAATGAAATCCAAAACGCCGTTTTAAGAGGGCTATTTTTTAAGAGAAGTTTAAGTATACTTATATACAGGTTCAATCAAGCTATTGTAAATACAAATTAATTTACAGCAGAAAAACACAACACCAGCCTAAACCCCTGCAAGATTACAGTGTGCATTGATTGTCTGACCTTGTCTGGATGACATTTAACCTCTGATTTGCGAGCAGATCTTACCAGAAGGTAGGTGAGGAAGAGGCCACGGAACAGCAAGCAGTGAAGGGCTTTCAGCGTTGTGACTAACCAAGTCTAGTGTCAATGCAGCCGCAGCCCCCAAAGCTGAAGTTCTACTTATGGAGTATGCTCTGGTGGAGCATTCGGCAATTTAAAGCCCTAGGGTAAATTTTTAAAATTTGAACTTTTAAATTAAAAATTGGAATGTAAATTTCTCAGTACTCTAAAAACCTGGCTCCTGCTGTCTGATTTCAACAGCGGTGAGCTCCCTGCTACCCATCTTAATTTCAGGAGGAGTTACCTGTGTTAGAAAGTCTGATCCCTGGTATCAAAGCAGGTGACCATGACCAGAGGTCACTCTGGAAAATTTTGGAAGTTTTGACCACTTGGAATTGTCAGAGAACAACACCAAAAGCATATTGTATGAGGCTGAAAGATAAAAGACCAGCTGTGGTTTAGGCAAATTCTTCCTCTGGTGTGACTTGCATGTGGATATCCAGACTGTGTTGGTCAAAGCAGAACCAGCATTTGGCTCAGAGGTCAAGTTGCTGGTTTGTAGAAGGTGCTGGGCAATTACATAGCAACCTTGGCTTATGAACACAGCAAGCCCCTCTTCAGAGAGCTCTCCCGTAACACAAGTTACCTTGTAGGGACATGGCCTAACAGTCGAGGTAGATGCTGTATTTGAGTAATGCTAAAAAGGTTTACACATGTGTTTTGCCATTATAATGCAATGTTCTTGTGCAAATACTACTTCATCATTTTGGTGTTTCTGAGAAGTATGTAAATTGGTGCTTTCTAGAGCCAGTGGTGTGGTGGGTTGACTGGCTGGATGCCAGGTGCCCACCAAAGCTGTTCTGTCAGTCCTCCTCCTCAGCTGGACAGGGGAGGGAAAATACATTGAAAGGGTTGTGGGTTGAGATAAGGACAGGGAGAGATCATTCACCAATTACCATCATGTGCAAAACAGACTCGACTTGGGGAAAATTAAATTATTACCAGTCAAATCAGAGTAGGCTAATGAGAAATAAAATCAAATCTTAAAAAGACCTTTCCCCCACCCATCCCTTCTTCCCAGGCTTAACTTCAGTCCCAATTTTCTCTGCCTCCTCCCCTGCCAGGCAGTGCAAAGGGACAGGGACTGGAGGACTCCTCGCAATTCCCCTGCTCCAGCGTGGGGTCCCTCCCACAGGAGACAGTTCTCCACAAGCTTCTCCAGCGTGAGTACTTCCTACAGGCTGCAGTCCTTCACAGGCTGCTCCAGCACTGGTCCCTTCCACAGGGTGCAATCCTTCAGCAACAGAGTGCTCCAGCGTGGGTCCCCCATGGGGTCACCAGCCCTGCCAGCAGACCTGCTCCAGCCTGGGCTCCTCACTCCACGGGTCCTTCCAGGACCCTGCTCCAGCGTGGGCTGCCCACAGGATCACAGCCTCCTTCAGGCATCCCCCTGCTCTGATGTGGGGTCCTTCATGGGCTGCAGGTGGGGATCTGCTCCACCATTAACCTCCATGGGATGCAGGTGGGGATCTGCCCCACTGTAAACCTCTGAGGGCCGAGGGGCACAGCCTGCCTCGCCGGGGGCTTCACCATGGGCTGCCGGAGAATCTCTGCTCAGCACCTGGAGCCCCCCCTGCCCCTCCTTCTGCACTGGCCTTGGCATCTGCAGAGCTGTTGCTCTCACGTAGTTTTACTCTTCTCTTCAGCCACAATTGTTGCGCAGTAACTTTCCCCCCTTCTTTAATATGTTATCACAGAGATGCTACCACTGTCGCTGATGGGCTTGGCCTTGGCCAGTGGCAGGTCTGTCTCAGAGCCAGCTGGCATCGGCTCCATCGGACATGGTGGAAGCTTCTGGCAGCATCTCACAGAAGTCACCCCTGCAGCCCCCCCACTGCCACCAAACCTTGTCACGCAAACCCAATGCAGGTGGCATTGCAAAGGCACAGCATGCAAGCATTCCTGTCCCTACAGCTACCTGCAGTGCATGGTTTGTGTTAGGTAGGCTGAAGCTCCGAATACAAAGCTAATGGAAAATAAAATGCTACTTCAAAATAAAATACTTGGTTTGTTTCCTGTTCAGATGGCGGTTGAACATTACCTGTCACTAAAGTCAGCTGTAAATGGCTGCTGTTACTCTTACTTGTTTCCACAGATACATCCAGGCTAAACCTGATCGAACTGCAGATAATAACAAAGATGGGGAAACGTTGTTCCATGTTACCATGGGGTGGTGTGGCGGAGGGAGGGATGTTTTAATAAAGTTTTCATGTTTACTAGCAATACTAGGCAGTGTAATACTTGGTTGAATCAGGCCCTGAAGAGAGCTTGGATGAAGATATGGAACATCTGCAGCAGTGGAGAAAATACTAGGTCTCCTGCAGAGCTTGACATTTGGGCTGCACAATAACTCCATGCGGATGGTTTTTCCAGGTAAGCAGGAAAGGTGACTCCCGTAAAGGTGAAGGACTGCATTGTTTGTTGAGTATCTCATACAGTGAACTCCTGGTCTGGATTAAGGTCTGAGAGGTGTTATAAATCATTCTGCTATAAAAAAGTGGGAGAATTTGAGGTCTGCATTCTTAAGCCTTCTGTTGCCTCATCTTAAAAAAAAAAAGCAGCTAACAAAACCAACCAACCAGCCTCCAAAAGCTGACAAACTGGTGCTCTGTGAATGGCATTAGTTGCAGTGACATGTCCTCTATTTCAGCATGATGCTTCCCTCAGAGCTGCTACCTCATTGCCTACTACTATAAATTACAATGTGACAGAAGTGGAACAGCGAACTGATCTTGCATCAAACTTTCCTACAAACTGCTACAGCAGAGACTGTATAATGTTTCCTATGTTAAACTGTCTAAACATCCAGCTACTTGTGTAGCGGAGAATTTTTTTGTAACTCCATAAACATTTATCAGAACAGTTTGTCTCAAGGAAAACATTAAAGCACTATTTGTACTTAGGTTAAAAAAAAAAAGGGGGCAAAAAAGCAAAGGGCAGTTGGTGAAGGCAAGTTCTACAGGATTTCTCTGTTGCCTTTTTCACTGATATCCCAGAATAAGACATGTCAGTATCTGTTGACTTTGCACGTCCCCGCTCCTATTTACGTATGCCAGCGTACTGATGTGTGAGATGAAACTCGTTCTTTTAGGTTGAACGCCCACAGAAATCCAAGGGCATTAATTCCTAAGAGGCAGAGGAAGGCAAGGGTAGAGTTGCCATTAAGATGGATAGCTGCAAGGTTTTGTGTGCTCCTGGTGATGCTGGAGGCCTCTCTGCGTTTGAGAGTGCCTTGGGGGCTGCAGTACTGCAGTAAGTAGCAAGCTGATAACTTCTAACACAACACCTTTACAGCAATTATGGCTTGAAAACCTTTGTGATATTCTCCTCCCTTTCCCCTCTCCAGCTGATTGTCTCCTGAACCAAAGTTGCTTTTCCAGTTGATCGGTGGGTCCAGGAAGAAACGCTCCACGGCTTTTCCCAGGGCAAAGATGTATGGTCTGTCCTCAGCGGCTAGCTCTCCCGTAAAGCCTCTGTGCTCACAATCATTAGAGATGCTTTTCAGAGAATTATTACTAAAAGCCGGGAACAATGGGGTTTTATCTTACACGATAGACCTTTTGAATCTTTCTGGATAAGCAGCTAGACTGATCATTGTTTAATAACTGTGTGCGTGGGAGAGAAGTTTCTCTAGTAGCTGTACTGTCGGTTTGACCTAGGTGGTGTGGGTGATGAGTCCCTCTGGGACAGCAGCCAAATTGCTGCAGCTTGAGTGGCTCTTAAGCATGGCTTCTCCGCTGCTTTGGGGATGCTTTACCATAACTACTTTTGCCTCAGTATAGTTTTTTGGGTTTTTTTGTTCTTTGGGTTTTTTTGGTTTTTTTTAGTAATTACTGCAGACCGGTGAAATACATCTGTATTTGTCCATATGGCAGCTTGTGCACGTATTTGTGAACTGCAACAACTGCTGCAGCTATGTTACATGATGGTGCCTTTCTTTCACCAGATCTATATTTTATATATATTTATACTCTTTTTTTTTTTTTTCCCTTGAAACATTCTTCTAAGTAACAGTTAACCATAGGAGCAATACTATGATTCTTTTGCAGTTTTTGTGAACTCTGTATGAAGGTTTCTAAACTACTAGTTATTGGAAGCTGATGGAGGAAGGGTCATTTTAAACTTGTCATATTTCTTATGCTCTTTCCTGGCTGTTGGCCACTATCCTAGCAGATGCAGTGCAGGGTCAGCCTTTGGTCTCACCCAAAGCAACTGCTTCTTGCATGATTAGAGCCAAAAAGTGAGAATATATGGAAATGTTGAAAAGAAGGTGGCAGGGAAATTCTGCCATTTATCTTAGCCTATAATTCTAATGAATTAGAATGTTTTAAATCACTTGAAAGAAGTAATCCCACTTTCCCCCTTGTACCCAGTTCCTCCTTATGCTGGTGCAGCCATTTGTGAGACCATATGGTGAACTGTAGTGGGTCTGAAAAATAACCCTGAGTGATATACATTGCTAGTAACTAGAGAAGATTTTCCACTTGTCATGAGCTAGCAGCTGCATTATTTCCTCTGTTTGTTATATAGAGTCACATAGATGATTTGTTTTCTAGAAATCTTTGTAAAATACACTCCTCCTCGAATGCTACACTTGGCAGTGACTAGGCATGCTTCCATCAGGAGGAAAAGAAAAAAAGTCCATCTGGAAACAAGGAAGTAGGTCATGATGGTCTATCGCCCCTCCCCAAGGTCTTTTGGAAGATAAGGAGTTAGACACTTCTATGCTTTGAGCCATTCTTTGAAACACCCTGCTTTATCTTTCAAGTAGTAATTGGTCCCTGGGCTTCTTTTATACATCTTTTTATAATACTGAGAGTGTTCTTTCACTGCAGCAGGCAGAAGCATCTGTTTTCTTCCAACCTACTTAGAAGTGCTATTTTGCAGCCCATAGGTATGCTGTTTTGAATTGTCTTTATATGCATCTATGCATTATCTCCTGTGTGTGTTGAAATAATTTTCAAGCTAACCTCTGCTGTTTACCATGGACAACTGTGCTAGGAACAGGATTTTTTTTCTGAACTAGCCTTTACTAGTATCCCAGCCGTGCACTTAGGACTCTGATGTACAGCCCTGTAAGAAAATTAACAGGCAGAATAAGAAAAGTACAAATCACTTATTAATCTGTTGTCATGAATAGATGTATTTTAACTTAAATGTTAACTTCATTGAAACTATACATATGGTCTAACTCCTCTAAAAAATAAAACCAAAAGAAGAGAACAGAAATTCCCACTAAAAAAACCATGACAAAATAAACAAAAAACCCCCAAACCCAATTCTGTGTATCTGTAGGCCAGGAGTAAGTAAGCATACTTATCTTCTCTAACCTTTAGTTTACCTGACTTGCTTTGATATATATGAAAACAAGGAAGTCATGTTTCTGAGCACAAGTAATTGCTTGGGGTTTCGGTAGGGGATCTCCTGGGGATGTGCTTCTCGTCTAGAGAGGTTCTTTAGCTTTCCTCCTAAAGCTGCTGTGGAAGGAGATGGGATACTGGCCTGAGAGCATCGTTGTTGGTCTCACCCAGCATTACATTTCGTATGTGTAATAGTTAAGAATATATATCTACTGTCTTGACCCTAAATGTAAAGATTCTCTTGCATATGCTAGACTGTCACAGTACTGTAGGGTTAATTTTATCTCCCGCTTCCATTTGTATTTATGCAAACAAATGCTTGGTATGTTGACTTTAATTAAGTTTCTATTTGAAATATGTTCAGTTACTAATGGATGTCAAAATGCATGGGAGTGAAAAGGCTTGACCTCCAGAGATGGAAATATTATTAATGCTTAAATGATTCTATTCAAATCCCAGTAAACGCATCAGTTGTTATGAATGTCAGTGTATTTGTTCATACAGTACACTCTGTGATACTGGGCTGGGATTTTCCCACAGGTATGAATGAGTTAATTTAATTAGAAACTTAAGGTTTTGTGCCTATAGGCATAAAGGGTCTATAGACCGTGAACTCGCAATTGCTCACCCACATGCTTAGCTTTAACTTTCTGCGCAGTTGCGTTGCTCTCAGTGGACCTTTTTCTGTGGAAGGAGTCCCATGTGTGTTGGCATTTGTGAGATGAAGACGTTTAACGTCACGTTTTAGATGGTAAATTTCTGCTGTATGGGGAACTGCCCCTGCACCAAGAGGCGCAGCTGCGGCAGGCTGGCTGCCCTCGCACACCGGTCCCTCACAGACACAACTGTTGATTTTAAAGTGGAAACATTTGGGCCCATAAGCACAAATGTACAATGTTGGATCATGTCCCAAATTGTCCCTACGTTGTTTTGGCTTATTTTCTCCTTTATAATCTCTTTGCACAGTCCATGTAATTTTTTGTGTGTACTGCTTTGTTCTTCAAAGCATAGATTAAACCACACTTTTCTCTAAACAGATAAATTCCAGCAGTATTGGGTCCTAGAACAACCCTCCAATTTCACAGACCAGAGAGCCACAAAAAGAAATAAATATGGTTGAGCAGAGATTTTAGTCTTGGGTTTTTGAAAGGTCAGAATCCCAACAATGGAAAAAAAAGTTATGTTTGCATGTATTAGTTAAAAACATTGGAGAATAATACTTCCGCAAAAGAAATATAGATCCTAAGCTTATGACTGATTTTCACAATTGGAATGTGAGTTGGAAGTCCTAGACGGTTAACTGGTGAGTTCTCTGAACTGCAGAACTGAAGAAAACTGCTTTCTAATTGTCTTCTTCTCTGAACTGGAGCAAAGATGCCACATGCATTCGGCTCCTTCCTGGCACGGGGGATCAAGGCAGGAGGGTGATCTCCTGAACCCCTTCCCCCAGCAAAGCTCCAGCCCACATTTCTTTCTCCATGGGCACCAGGAGCATTGCTGACTCATGGAAATGAATCCAAGCCTGAGGATGGAGGAACTTCTGCTGAACCTGGCGTGAGCTCTGGCTGGAGACTGGCAAGCGTTTGTGCCCCCTTTCCCCAGCAGCATCTGGGGACCCACCATGGTCCTTCCTCCTGTGGAGGTGGGAGCAGACTCTCCTCTACCCAACTTTTCCCAAAATCTGTTGGTGAGGCCATACCTTTAGATCTCTTCCTCTCAGCCAAGTTTAATTGAAAGTGACGATTTCAGAAACTGTGAGGCACTAAGCAGGCAAAAAGCAATACCGCTGCACGTGCCTCATTCCATTCAGCAATCGGGATAAAACTGTTCTCTGGTTCAAGCTGTGTAAGTCATGGATGCAATTTTATGCTTGCCTGTGCATAGGTGAGGACTCCCTGGGGGAGGATGAAGGCAATCCCCAAAGCTGCTTCACAGCAAACCCCCAGTACCCTGATATCCCACCACTACTGTGTCTCTACTCATCTTCTCACCCAGCCAGTGCCAGGAAAATACTGGAATCTGCTCTATGTATCCCATTTTATAGCCAGCAAGATCATTAAGGAATTATTGAGGTGAAGTAGCTTTGATTCCCTGCAGGAGTGTGAATACGGCTTGTGTTTCTCCAAAAGGTAGCAGGATGGCTAATGAAGAGCTGTGAGTCCACCTGTAAACACACAGTTAGAAATGAAGGAAAATCAGGCTCCCACGCTTGCTTGGCTTGTGCATGGTCTCTTCGCTTTGTGATGGCCGAATTTCAGAGATTTTGCAAAGCAGCTTGAGGATTTGCTTCTGTGTGTGAATCCTGAGACCTTTGTGTCCGGTGGGAGTGGTTCAAACGTGCCGGAGATCACAGGCTGACCGATATGAGGGAGCCTCAGGTGAAGCACATGGTCACGGGAGATTCCCAGTGTGGCTGCTCCTCTAACTAAACCTGATGCTATTGACTCTTCATTGGGCTGTTCAACTAACAGCTATGGTTGTGAGGAGGGCCATCTGAACGGGAGTGGGCCATCCCAGTGGTGCTGTGGGTGTTCAGAGCCTCAGTGGCCACACTCAGGGGCAGCAGGACCAGGCACTGGCATTCAGCGCCCAGACACGAGGGTAGGAAGCTTAAAGGAATAGTAAGAGGTGACACCTCAATATCTCAAGGGATTTAAGCCTGAATGACTTGCTGAGGGTTGCCAGACAGGAGTCCCTGATGGACGGCAATTCACTTCTCTCTGTCCCGTCTTGTCCTCTGTCCCTCCTCACCCTTTGCAGCAACAGCGTGAGCTTCAGAGTTGAAGTGCAAAGAGCTTTCAGCAAGTAAAGACAAACGCTGATTAGAAGAGGTGCCAGGGAAGAGATAACACTTGGATTGGGTATGAGCAGTTTGTCCTCCCCTGCGGCAGTCACACCGAGTGTTTTGACTTGCTACAATAATTTCCTGTGGGCTGATACCGACTGATTTGATACAAATGGCAGCAACAGGCTCCATCAGGAGCTGCCCTGAAGGGCTGTTGATTCATTTAGTCCCATAACGAAGATTGAGTGAGCTGTTATTTCATAAGGCAAGCTGGATCCAGCATGTATTCGCATCAGCACGCCAAAAATGACACAACCGGTGCCTCACCCAGCCCAGAAAAGTGGGGTTTTGCTGGTGCTTTATTTGGTCTCCATGTCTGGCTGGGAGACAAGCAGTGTGCTTGTGATGTGTTGTCCTTATGAATGGTGAACTAAAAACATTCTCTGTGAGGGGGTGACACTGCTGTGTTCTGCTCACTTGCTTTCTGTTCACCTCTCTTCTGCATAGGTTAAAGTGGGAGATGTCGCTGTGAGGATAAGGACCTTGGGCTTCCCGAGATGCCACACGCCTGGAACTGCCTGCCCACCAAATGCAGCTGGGAGCTCCTTACAATTCCTGCCACGTTTTGGAAGCAAGGAGAGCCGGAGGGTGGCCTCTGGTGGAGTCATGGTGCTCCCGGTCAGTCTGCGTGCCGCGGCCAGTTCCCACCTGCCTGTGGGGTCTTTGCACCACCGCTCTCCCTGGAGAGCCTGCAGACACTAACGCATCTTTCCAGTTATGGGGGGTTAAATTTTCGGCCCTTTAGTTTTTAAGGAACGTTTTTGACATTGTTAAAGTTGAAGCAGCTGGAGCTTGCTTTGATCCAGGAGCGAAGTTGACTCAGCTCTACTTTGCCCAGTCTTATTTAAAGACCATGACTACCACTTCTGAAATGTTACTTGCGGATGCTATATTATTACGTTATCTGCTTTTCCATCTGTTAAATGCCATGGTTCCAGCAGCAGAAATACCACTGTCTGACAGCAGCAGCTGTCAAAGGTCTTATTTAGTCTTCTTCAAAAAGTAGTAAAACCTGATACCACTGAAGATAAGCCAAGTTTTGTTACAATAAAACTTTCTTTGGATGTGATTTTAGGAATGTTGCTATTTATAGCACCTCTGGATTTTTACTCCTGCATAGGAGGGAAGTGGGACGCATCTATAACTTTAAGTACAATTATTTGTTTATTCCTGGTTTAAACAATGTTACGTTATTGTTTACAGCCCATGTACAAATATATAACTCTCTGTAAATCTGGCCTCAGCATTCTGTGTGGCTGTTCCCCAACCGTGGGAGGCAGCACCTATGACCAGGCTGCTTCACACAGGATAAAAAGGAATCACTTGGGCCAAGCCCATCTCCTATCTTCTGTACAAGCCCAGAGACTTCATGTCAGTCAAAAGGGAAATTATAAGCATAGCTCGTGAAGCAGGAGATGCCCTGAACCACATCCTGTGTATCACTTAGAAGTGAAAATTACAATTCCGTAGTGAATAGTGCACTTGAATATGAGTGATAATTGGGACAACAAATTAAATGAAACATTGTTTATATTAATTGAGTAGTTCTGAAGACTTCTTGAAGGCAGGTGTTCCTATTAACAAGCATTGCCTAATGGACTGTGTTTCCCTGGGGAGCCCCACAGCCTCGGCCTGCCATGAGGAAACAGCCAAAGAGGTTCTGCAGGGCTGCGTCTGCGCGTCTGCAGGGGGCTCGGGCACCCCATCCCCGCCTGCTCTGACACCTCTGTCCCCACAGGCTCAGCAACCGCTGGTCCTTCAGCCTGCCTGGAAAATCACTGAAGAGCACAGTTCTCCCGAGCAGAGCCCGCCAGGGACGGGGCGATGCTGTGACAGCCACCAGCTGCTCTTGGGGTTGGGTCCACCCCAGGCGGAGGCACAGAGGGGAGCGGTGCCCTGCAGCTCCTGGGCCCACCACAGCTGGAAGACACGGCGGCAGCACCGGTGGCTCTCCTGGCACTGCACGGGCATCTCCCTGCTCAAGACCAGGGATGTGTAAATCATGTGCTGGAGAAATGCATGCTTTAGGGCTAAAACCAGAGGCAGGACAGGGTTGTGCTGGGGCCTGGGCTTTTGCTGGTGGCAGCAACGGCAGTCCGCTGTCAGGTATGGCATATTTTTGGTGTGCGGGTTTTTTTTCTTTCTTTCTTTCCCCAGCAGCACTAGTACGCTTGGTGCTGCCATGGGGCGGCTGGCAGGAGCCACTCCAGGGGGTGGCACAGCGTATTCCCTGCATGGTACATGGTGCTCCCAGGGCCCCCCCTCACCCGGCGCCCGCCGGGACGGCCCAGCGCCTTGGCAGCATCATTGTTTGGTGCCTGCTGGCCACGTGCCACCCTGAGGGCTCCCTCACCATCCCAGGGGCTTTCCCATGCAGCTCTGATCCTGCCCGGCCCCTTGAAGCCCCTCGATGGGGTCTGGGCAGGGGGGTGACGGGGTGGTGTAGGGGGAGGGCAGGCAGAGGAGTGGGAAGATGGGGCTGTTGATAAAGTTCCAACTACCAAACCGGTCTGAAACCATGTGATTTGGCACAGCGCGGGGAGCCGTAGCTAACAACACAAAAGATGAATAATCACAGGTCATGGCATTCATTCTCCCAGTTTAAAAATGATTAAGCTCTCGGCGAGGGCAGGCAGCTGCAGGTTTGGGCTGCCTTCGTCCCCCTGGCAATGGTTAACGTGGCACTGAGCTCCGGCGGGATGCTGGCCTGGCCGGCAAGCGGGCCCCTCTCCTCCTCGGGCAGCGGCCGTGGCCGGGGACCTGGCTGCGCCCCTCCTGCCGCTGCCTTTCGGAGGGATCGGTGCAACGCCAGTGCCAGGGGCCACCGCTCCTGCTGCTCATCTCGCCGCCCGCGCTAGCCGAGGGGGTGCAAAGCTGCAGTGTGGGGTAAGTCACAGCCACCGCGTGTGCCAGCCCCACGGAGGTGGTGACGAAAGGGGCAGCAAGGGCACACGTGGAGCATCGGCTCAGAAGGGGCAAGCCAGGCTGGCTGTCCTGCTGCTCCCTCGGGTCGCTTCCCAGGCTGTGGGGCCAGAGCTTTAGAGGGTTTTGTGGGCTAATGGACCTGCCTAAATTGACTTTAGTTCTGTATTTGAAAACAACATGTATATTTAACTGAAATGAAATAGCTAACGGCTGGGAGCGGGGAGTTTTGTTTAAATATTAGTGAGGGGGAAAGTAAAAATAAAAGGGCTCCTTTCCAGTTAGAAAACTGTAACCTATATAAAACTATATCT
Source organism: Ibycter americanus (assembly GCA_035590275.1). Taxonomy (NCBI): domain Eukaryota; kingdom Metazoa; phylum Chordata; class Aves; order Falconiformes; family Falconidae; genus Ibycter; species Ibycter americanus. Next base: position 19,441,673 of record JAVJGI010000032.1, read on the forward strand.
TATCAGGATTGTCTTATCTAATTTTACATCCTCCTTCAGCGCTTCAGTGTGGTACCATGTGTGCCTACAAGTGAATGTGCCCTTGAAACAGGAACAGGACGGGAGCAGCTGCGAGTTACTGCAGAAGGCTCAGACTGAAGAGGAAATCCCAAGGATAGTGCTAGTAAGTGTGGAAATGTTGACTTTGGGACTGCTGCTGTGTGTTTTGAGCTAAGGTTGTGTGTGAGTCTTACCATCAATCCACAGGGATGATGCTTTGGTACGGTTAATGTGGCACCTCAAAGCCTGAATCCTATGAGCAGGATGCTGAAGTTAAAACAGGAGGGAATGAAACCACCAGTGTTTGCTAAGTGCTCCTTTCTTCTGACTGCTGAAGGTCTTTTAGTCACGTCCCCATTGGAGTTTAAATGTCTACCAGCTCCTCTCAGAGCTGCAGCATTGCTGGCCTAGGAAAATTAATTCTTGTCTTCTAAACTTTTTTGCATTTCACTGAGCAATGCTTTGGGAACCCCCTCACTGGCTCTGCAGCTGCTTTTAATGCACCTTTGCTGCAAAGCTTGCAGAGGTGCCTCCCCAGCTAATCCTTTACAGCAGCAAGTAATGTTGCATAGACCTTCAGCACTGGTAATCTTGGGGAAGAGGTGAAGTCTGGGATGGTGAGCAAGGCATAAGATTGCTAAGCGTGAGGAACGAAATGCTGCCTAATGGAGCAGCAGTTGCAAGTCAAGGGTGAAAGGAGTGCACTACAGAAGAACTGGAGAAAGGCTGTTGTTTGTTTGTTGCTTCCTTTGTCCGCATGTGGGAGGAGAAGTGAAGGATACATCAACCAACAGCACCAAAGCAAGTCCACCCAGTGCACAGCACCCTCAAAGGCTGCATAAACTACCCAGCCAGGTGAGTTGCCTCCTGTGAAGAGCAGCTTCAGGTTGTCCTGTAGTGGGGAAGTCCAAGTAGGGCATGGAGGGGCTGTCCAGAGCCAAAGAGCTTCAAAATGGCAAAAAAACCGCCAACAAAAACCCGAACCAAAAACCCCAAACCAAAAAACAAAAAAACCCCAACCAAAAAACCAAAAGGCAAAGACACAAGGTGTTTATTGGAGGCAAGGTACAGCATTCACCTTTGCTGTGCACACAGAGCCTCACAGAGCTGCTCCTTTAGGGTCACCCCACTGTGTGTATCTGCACGGAAGGGGATGATGTCTGTACACAGGCTATCAAAATGCATTTGACATTGCATAAAACTCATAAGAAAGCTTATTTAAGGTGCTCTGTGATGCACACAAGCCTTGAACCAGCTATGCGTCTCTCCTGAGGGTTCCTCCTGTTACGAGATTATGGCCACAGATTCCAGGCACTGCTGCTGTTGCAGACCTCTTTGGCTTTCTGTGGAGAAAGTTGAATGCAGTTGCCTTTCAGTTTACAGGAAAAATAAGGCCAAAAAAAAAAACCCCACAGAAAGAGTTTTGAGAAATTCTTGGCCTCTCCAATGTTTATACTGAGTAAGTAGTGTCTGTGCAGCCTGTTAGCACCCCATCTGCACTGTTAGCTTTCAGCACTCTTCTTAGCCACCAAATATCGCACTGCTTGGGAAATCCCTGCTCCTGAAGGCTATGGGTGCCTGCTAATCCTGCGTCCTGACTTGTACAGATATCTTTACATTTTACTGTATATACAGAGGTCTTATCTTTGAGCCTTTGCTCTCAGTAATTTTGCCATATTTTCTAGAGAAAGTAGCCCCCAAAAGTTTGTTCTTTTAATAAAGAAAAGGAAGGACCACCTGAGCTTTCATCTGGGAGAGCAGTGTTCTCCATTGGCTTGTGGAGATCTGAGAGTGGCTAACTTTATTTTTTTCAAGGCTGATAGTAAAGCACATTCCCAGGCGATTTTCTATCCTCTCTTTGCAAGAATTAAAATATTGCGTTCTGAGCTATGATTCACATCTCTGTCATGGAGCTTTGAAAAGCATTCAATACATCTTACTGTTAGGACTCATTTTACTACCAGGGCAGGTCACGGCTAGCTAACAGCTGCTTGTGGGATATAAACATTCATTCAGTTTGAAGTTGATTGATAACAGCTTGAAAATGGACAAAGTTCTTGTTCTGTAAGACTTCATGTTTCCCTTCTTGCCTGCATTGTTCTCTCAAGGATCTCTGTGTAATTCTTCTATGTTATTTTCAATGTCATTCTCTGTACCTTTTTCTTTTATTCATTTCCTTCTCTTTCTTCTTTACTTTTCCATGACAAGTTTTTCATTTCTTCTGTAGGTTTTCTTTTTCTATTTCTTTTTCTGTTTCTGATTTCTAATTTCTTTCCATCACACTCTGCTTTTTCTGTTCCCATCATCATATTTTCATGCAGCCCTTTCCCTCCCCAACACACATCTCTTCACCTGCCTCATATTCCTGCCTGTGCTCAGCCACTCCAATGGCTTTGGGCATGTGGTTCAGATGAGGATAATGAAAAGGTAAGGAAAGCCTGGTATTTGGAAGAAGAATCAAGTGCAAAAATAGAAAAGACCATCACAAAAACAAACCAGTGAAAAATACTGGGTGGCAAACTGGATATAAAACATTAGTGTTGGGCTGTTGCAGGCAAAGAAGTGCAAGTCGTCTTCCGAGATATATTGATGGCATGATTGCACCAGCAGCATGGGGGGGCAGGCATCTTGTTTTGCTTGACAGTGGGAGGCCACATCCAGGACACCGGGTTGGACTTTCTGGACAAAGTAGGAGGTGTCCAGAGGACAGCAACACACCTGGCAATTGTAAAAAATATGACCACCGAGGAAGGGCTGAAGAAATCGAGCCGGGCACTAGACCTGTCTTATTAGGGAGAATAAACACCATTACTGAGTGTTTTAAAAAGAGAGTAGATGAGCGTGTATGTGGGAGCCTCCAGGTATGGTTAGGTGTATCGATTTAGAAAGAATTATCTTAGGTTTCTTCCAGTGCTGTGCTCTGGGGCTTTCCTGTGTTACTGCAGACACCCGGCTGGGGCTGTGAAACTTTCCCCCTTCTTGTTTTGCAGGATGAGGCGGGAGGAAGGCAGGCTGGCAGCCACAGCACAAGCCCTCGCAACCACTGCTCCCAAACTCCGCTTCTGGTTCCGCTGCCAGTCCCCAGCGGTGTTATCTGCAGGTAATAAGGTTACGATTCCTGTCCTTCTTGAAAGGGTTAGCAGCTAAACTCTTTCCTGAAGCAGGCTGATGTCTCTGTGTGAGTGCGGCTGAAGATCTGCAAGTAATGTTATGTTGCTATTAAGAAGGCATGAAGGATAAACTATCCTGGATTGCATATAAATATTTGCAGTTACAAACAGGAGCAAAAGTAACTGGAGCAAAATGTGAAAGACATGATTTTCTATCATCTTTAAAGTTTGCTTTCCTGGGATGAAATACCTTTTAAATAATTCTACAGCAACCACAGCACAACAAACCCCACATCCCCTTCCACACAGTTACTCTGAACACCGAAACACAGGTTAGTCACTGAGTCTCAATGTCTGTCAGCACTTCAACCCAAGCACAAGCCTGCAGGAGTGGGGTCCTGCTTCTTTCTTTGCCCAAGTTAAAAAAAAAAAGAAAAAAATGAGAAAAAGAGAAAAAAGTTATGGAAATGAATATCAGGCAGCTACAGCAGGGGAGATAGATACAGGAATAATCTGTTTTATTATTAAAAGATAGCTCTAAGCATCCAACGAGTGCTAGGCCACTCATCAATTAAAAATCACCTCAGGACCATAAAGCAAACTGTGCATTATACGCTCCCATTTCAGGCAGAACAATTACAGAAAACAGCTTAAAACAGATACTAAAAATAGCACACATCTGGTTAATAACCATCAGGCTTGGGTACATTAGGAAATAAGAGGTTTGCCTGTTTATTTGCAGTTTTCTGGCACGAAGAAACAACAGAGCTCATGAGCCTCTCCTCTTTGGGACTGAGCGTGCTGCTAGTGCAAGGCTGTGCTGGGAAATCTGCAGAGATTCATGACTGCCAGTAGCAAATCCTATAGAAAAAACAAAGGCAGAGTTATTAAGCGTCATCTCCCCAGAACCAGGACTGGGAGTGGTGAGCCCCAGTGGTGCTCTTTCACCAGCACCTCATAGGTAGCGGGAGGTGGGGTGGAATGGAATGCAGCTACAAGGAACATCCTGGAAGGAGGGGGTGCTAGTGTAGGAAACCCCTCCTGCACCCCGAGAGAGCGTGGGTGCTGTGCCTGTGGTGGTGCAGAGCTGTCTCCTTGCTGCTCTCCACAGCCCCAGGTGAGGTGGGGTCTTGGTTTGCCCGCTAAGGGGAATGCAAGTGCTCTTGGAGATTAAAATGGGCAGAGGGCGAATAGGACCTATGGACCACTGCCAACCCCCAGGCAGAGCTGTTCCCAGTGGTATATTCCTAAGCACTTTTTTTGGTTTAATTTTAAATGACCCTCTCACTGTGGCTCTCCCCACTTCCCCCAGGAAGCTTGGTTTGTTAGGTCCATTAGTGCAATTAGGGATTCAACACAGCAGGTCACTTGAAAAGCATCCGTCCAAAAGGTATTTCACTGAAAGCTGACGTGGCTTCTCTCTCACTCCATGCAAAAAGCTGCAAGCACAAAATATGAATGTCTGAGTGTGGCATTTCCTGGAGAACCTTCTTTCTGCGATGAAAAGCCATGGGTGTTCATGTGGCGCTGTGGTCTGGTCGCAAAGCAGAGCTGGTGCAGCTCTGTGCTACAGCTGGGCCGTGTGGCAGAGCATCCTGGGGCTCAAATGCTGTTGTGTCTCCCTGCCATCTCGGGCTCAGCCCCCATACCCTCAGGAGACCGACCAGCCCAGAGAAGCAAGCATGGTCCCTTCAGAACATGAATTACTGGAGGAACAGAGGCACTTCCAATTGCACAAAGGTGGTCAGCATGGCCCCACATCCCCAAAATGTGCTTGCAGGTCAGTGGCATTACACACAGCTGTCTGCTGGAGGTGCTGGATGTCTACTATGAACTGAATCCTAAGCAGGGTGCCTAGGAGTGACTTAGGAGGCAAGTTTCAGCCTCCCTTAAACATCAGTTCTCTCCTCTCTCACGTGGAGGTGAGCTGGTCAGGGTGTGGGGCAGCTCTGGCATTGTTTGGACCAAGCTGCAAGCCAGGATTGAGTCATTTCTTGCCACGTGGATTTGGAAGAGGCATGTTCTCCATGCTGTCCTGCTAATAACCTTCTGCTGAATTAGAGGACAGTCAGTGCAATGAGATAAAAATCACTTTTTAGGGAAAGATTGATGGCATATGCAAGAACTGTTATGGGAATGTTGCCTGGCTTTGGACAACTAGTCTTTGTTTGGTAATGTGGGAGATGATCATGATCCACTTTTAGATTTCAGTATGGAATATTATAAGACAGCAACTCTTGATGTCAGTGGGAAATGAGCCTATTTATGCTAGACAGAATTTGGGCACGGCAAACCAGAACATCCATATGTTGCACAGTATTATGCCACCCTCCCCATGTACTTTTCTAGTTAGTTCCTTATAATTCAATATGCTGAAAGTAGGGGCAGGCTGTGCTGTGTTTCTGGCACTTGTGCAAGCAGAAAATCCTGTTAGGAGCATAAAGCTGCCTAACGCATTGATTGCTTGTTGCATGCTCGGCACCATCAATCACTGCCGTGCCGTGGCAGCTGGGGAACGCGCGAGTGTGCCAGAAGCCTTTGACAAGGAGCGGTGCCGTCAGGGCTCATGGCAATAGTTTGGAAGGGGGGACGTTACTGCAGTGGTGAAACTGCAGCCCCCGGGTGACTGCATGGCCCATGCCATGGACAAATGTCTTGGTGGGAGATGTGGCTGAAAGGCAGGTACAGCTCCACCCTGGCCACCACCTTTTACAACCTGGTGTGTTAACCTAGACCGTGCAGGGTTTCAGCTTGGGTTAATATGCAGGACCGTGAGCTACAGCAGCTGTTTGGATGTCAGGGAAAGGACAGGACATACCCCTGTGGCAGCCACGCATGGCTCCAAGGGCCACAGCTACGTGCAGCTGCTGTTCAGCCCGTAACCAGCATGTGCTGAGTGCGTACCTTCGGAGGGCTGTACCGACTCTTTGAGGCTGTCACCCCACCGCCAAAGGCCGGGAGCGAGTCAGAGCTGAGGACTAAAGGAGGAAGTACTTCATGAAAAAAAAAAAAAAAAAAATCAGATGACGTTTCTGAATGCAAAGACTTGTGCTATAATTAAAATGCAGATATTGGAATTTCCTAGTCAATAAATATTCCTTACAAAGACTTATTTAATAAAATCTTAAAAAAGAAAAATTGTACAACAGCAAAAGCCGCACAGCCCTTCAATAGGATATTTATTTCTCTGTTTCATTTAGCTAAAAGCACTGCAGTGGAGACTTAGTTCCTAAAAATGTGTGGATTGCCACTGTTGGATTGCCATCAGCCATGCTTGGCACAGGAACCCAACGCTGCAGCCCTCTGACAACTTCGCAGACAGCTGCATCTCCCGTTGCCATGGAAATGAACCTGAGCTCCCTGAAAGCTCGGCAATGGGCTCTAAAATCATCACTGCTTATATTGAAAAATTGCTGGGGTGACATTAGGTAGCAGTAGTAGTAATAATAATGTCTCAGCTTGTGGAATATAGTCTTTGCTGGTTTTATTTTATAGCAGTGTTATGTTCATGTTTGTATTTGAATTATCTGGTCAAATGTAACCCTCCCATTTGTCTTGCACTTACTGACCACAGCGCTGCAGCGGTTAGATACCACCCAGACCCAGCAACAGGGATAACATCACTAAGAAAATGGATTTGAGCGGGAGGATTGTTTGCTTTAACTAACCAGGCATATGAACACAACTGACCATTCCTTTTACCGTGGCTGTCCTGTTGCACAACCGCTTTCCATTAGTCCAGAAATGTTTGCTTGATCCATTGCCATTACAATAGATGATAAAAGTCAATATAATTATGTCCAACATTAACATCCTTTCATTTTGCTGTGTTCAGTAATTTCCAGCTTTGCCCTAGTTTCACAGTGTTCTTAGTTGTACTGAAAATGTTTGCCTGTAGCATCATAGTAACATCTTATTAATCAAACAATAGTGGCAAGGAAAATTATGCTGTGCAGATAAACTTGACTGTGAGAATTTAAATGGTAAAAAAATTAAAGCTTTTAGGGAAAAACTGTGGCTGTAGTCACAGGGTGAAATGCAGGGCTGCAAACAAAGAAAATAAGTTAGAAGCTAATCTTCTCAGTCCATGGTTTTGTTGAAAAACCTCCGACACTTACCAAGAGTCCTGCAAAAACAAAGTGCTCGTATGCCAACCTTAACCTGAAGATATTTTAATAGGTTGCTCTTAAATTATTTACCTTTATTGGATTAGCAGAAGAGAAATTTTTTTACTCTAATATCAGCTCTTGAGGAACAGTATTGTGCACCAGAAACTATTGTGGTTTTTTTATTACTGTAGCATATTAAAATACGATCTTAAAATGCTTTTAAATCTGAGAAGTGAGCATATCAATATATTATAGCAAAATGAGATGTATGCCTTTAATTCCTGGAAAAACCTGGCCCTCTTACAGGATCTGCAAACATCTTACGTTGAAATTAACAGTGTGTAGGTACTTTCTACGTTAATTTGTATACTTATGGTGTGCTTATTTCTATTTACTGATCAGCTGTTTTGTGGGTGGATAAATGGGTTTTGAGGCTATTTGCTTTCAACATGTCCTTTGTCAGTCCCCTGTCAAGTTAAAGAGAATATTCTGTAACCATTTTAATTAATTTCCCAAAATCTGACTCGCCTCCTTATGGTGCCTAACAGCATTGCTCAGAATTAGTTCCAAGCCTACGCAGAGAGTTCCTGCTGTATTTCTTTAAAAAGATGTCTAAACTTTGTCCATTATAGTTAGATGGATCTCTGTGGCAGAGGCTGGGTTTGCACGCTCGGAGGGGATGCTGGTAATGAAGGAAGCCAGCACTTCTGTAGTAAAAGTCATTGGGCATGCAGCCAAATTCAGACCTTACAGTCTTCCTCCAGGCCACGCTTGTGAGACTCAGGCTTATTTTAATTCTATTGTTTCTTTCAAGTAGATTTTATAGGAAGAGGATTGCACTGTTTTCCTTCAGTGACTACTTTTTTCAACCTCGAAGGCCAAGTAAAGGATCTCTGATGATTAATAAATTTCTGCATAATCTTTGCACACCCACTTTTGTATGGGGCTTGTATTTTAGAGTCAGGATTGCGATTCAGAGAGCTGAGCTGGTGCAGGCTGCCACTTGCAGAATAATATGGTTAAAGTTCTCCAAGCCACTGTCAAATCAGCACAGTCATTTTAAGTACTATTTACTGGCACCACCAAACACATGGTCTTTTGATGCTCAGGAGATATTGAGGACTGGAGTGGACAGGGTAATGGTGATCTCCTGAAGAGACAGTCAGTACAGGGCTCTAGGAAGAGTCTTTCATGAGACTCACCTTTCTTTCAGAATGACCTGAAACCTGCATCCCCTTTTCCTCGTGTTAGCTCCCAGTTTCAGTTTGAATGAAGGCAATGGCAGATCTCTCACTGACTCCAAAGCAGCAAAGCATTTTTGGCATTGAGAGCAAAATCACTATGAAGAATAATGATGCAATAGAAACACTTCTGTTATAAATTCAGAATGTAAATAACATTTTTATAGCATTTATTTAAATCCCTGGGCACTGGTGGAAAATAGGTCTCCAAATAACCTAAATAGTTCAGTACATTAAACTCAGCCTTTACAAATATTGGTAGTGTCTCAAAGAATGCATTTTTAAGTGAGCAGTAAAAAGCAATTAGGCATGTAATTGTTTTTTTAGAGATCTAATCCAATTCCCACTGCCGTCAGTGGGAGTCTTTTCATTTACTTCAATGGGGACCGAGCTGGGACCATACATATTTGAAGAGAGGGAGGGAAAAAGAAGTGGGGTGGGCAAAACTGCACAAAATCAGAATTGGAAATTTCATAAGTCTACATAAAATGCACAAAACATTTGAGACAGCAGACATCATCTGTTAGGCAGAAAGCATCTACTAACCACAACAGAACAAGATTCCCCGGCTCCCCCCCACCCCATGTGATGCCCCTGCTGTCACTCAACAGACATAGAGTTAAATTAAAGGGTAGTAAACTTTCTTGAACTTCTCAAAGAAGTTCACTCAGTTTCTCTCTGTCAGATGTCAAAACACATAATTTTAATTTGTTATATTTCTGTATTTGAAAAGTAGCACAAATGTTGTCATTAAGGCAATGTAGAAACCTGTAACAGGCTAAACCCTGTAGAAATTATATTTAGGCCAGAGATGAATGTTATCAAAACAGTCAGATGGAAACCTTTGATATATATTTTATGATGTTAGTTTGACTGATATTAAAAACTGTATTTAGTTTTTAAGGTGGAAATTGGAAAGATAAACTATTTGGAGCATTCACAATTACTTGTGAGATTCATGGGTGATGTATCAATATCTACACTGCAGAGATCTGAATCCAGGATTCTAAGTATTTAGTTTTCTCCTTGGTTGATATGCAAATATCTAATGACTGTGAAGATGTACAACTCAAAACTATGTACCCTGTACGAATCTTTAAACTTTTAAGTTGTCAGGAGTATATCTGAGGGGAAAAAATATTATGCTTGTTACAAGATTTTAGTGGAATTTTATTGCATTTTTTTCCTGAGTTATCACAGCATCTCATTTACAGCGTTTTGTTCCCTGCAGAAATGAGACTGCAGCAGACGCTTTTGTCATTACCAAGTAGGGGTTTGGCTCATTGCTTTAGCTGAAATCTAAATGGAATAGCAGAAAATGGATGTAAATGAGCTACTTGGAGGTCTGGTGGAGTAAACACCCCCTTTCTTTTCTGTGCAGGAGGAGAGGTAATGGGCATGAAGATGATCAGCCTGATGTGAATGGAAGCTCTCCATCCACAATTTAAAGGTGAGACTCTAAAACCAAATTTGACAAATCATATCATCCTCTTAGAACTTACTTTCAGTCTAGGAAGAAATGGTATAAAGCGCTACAATGCAATGATATTTTCATAATATGTGATGGCTAGTAAGGAGACATGATGCAACTCGCTTCAGTGACATGGCAAAAATAAGTTTCCAAGGATTTGTAGCAACCAAAGTATTATTTCTGGTAATTTATAAAGCTGCACACAGATCTTTTTCTACACAATCAAAGGAACCAAACAGAACATGGCTGCAGCAATATATTACAGTTTCTTTGACCTCATTCTTGGTCTCACAAGAACAGGGCCTTCAGATCAAATGAATTTGCACCAAAGCCAACCCTGCCTGTCCTACAATTACTTGCCAACTGCAATAGGGCCACCGAGAATTAACTTATTGATTATTGGACTTTAGAAAAATGTATTTTATTCTTTCCACTGAGGTGTAAATACACCCCATTTTCAAGTCAGAGTATTATTGCCCACCACTGCAAAAAAAAAAAAAAAAAAGCAATCAAGGACAGAATATGAGGTGCCCAGGCAGACCCCGGTATCCCAGTGAAACCCAGGGGAAGGAATGCTTTGGATTTTGCTGTGACTGACCACTGGATGCCACTATTGTTCCACTGAAATAAAGCGTGGTGTCGTCCTCTGACTGGCTTACTACCCCTGAAGAGGGGAGTTTAAATAGCGCTGGTACGTGCAATTTTCTGCAGGAAACAAGCAGTTAGATTTGGAATTATTAATGGCTTTTTCTGCGTTTAGACTTGACTTTCCTCCTTGCCCAGAGCCCCTTCTCAGCGGGAACCACACCACCAGCCTCACGTTTCAAGGGCCCTGGCAAGCTACCCCCATCTTTTCACTCAAGAAGAGCAATTTCAAATCCACATTCTGGTCATGCAGAATATTCAGGCATTATTCAGGAAAAGCGGAAGAGATGAATGACCTAACATCGGCCCCCAGCAAACCGGAGACCTGAACTGCGTAGCTGGTCGGGCAGATGGCTGGCGAGTGGCTTATCCTGCCCCTGCCCCCCCCCGCCCCGGTACCATGGTCCCCCGCTGAGAGGTTGCAGCAGAGCTCAGAGCCTCTGTCAGTAGTAAGCTTGGAGTTGAATGTCAGAGAGACCTTGAGAACGGAAGAAAACAATGAAAAAAAAATGTTAATTTTTCTCTAAATGAGTGGGTTTGTGTTACCTTGCTTTTAAAAGCTTTTTACTGTGTATATGTATTTGAAACCAGACCGATTCTGCCTCCATCTGCAGAATTATGGGACAAGGATTGCTGTATTTCTCACCATCCTCAGGTCTGCATGTGCAACTCTGCAAGGTCTAGGATCTGTTGAAGCCCACAGGAAAACCCTGGGGCTCTCAGGACATGGTGCAGTGCTGAGGGGTTCCCGGGATTGTACCGTGGCTCTGCAGCTTTCCCCCCTGGAAGGACCGGGCTTGCCTTTCACCTCTGCGGTAAGCCACAGGGCGCAGCGCTGCCCCGAAGCCTAACACACCTGCATCCTCAGACACCAGATCTGTGTATTATTTCACGCTGGTGCTTTCCATGATTAAATTCCCACTTGGACCTGGCACTGAGCCCCGCACCAGTAACAGAAAACATGCGCAATGATGCTGCTTGTGAACCCCTCTGCTCCCAGCTTTTCTTCAGGCACTCTCCTGTGCAAATTCTCCACACACCGACACTGTTCATCCCTTGCTGTCCCTGCTGTGCAGCTGTAGTGTGGGTTTTTTTTCTTTTCCAGGAGACAACTCTGTCAGGAAGGAATAGACCTTCCTCTCAGCTGCTCTAGTTGATATTCCAGAGGCAGTCACCTCCAGCGAGAGGTGAAGACGGCAGCTGCAGGTAGTAATGTGTTAAATCCTGTGCATTAAAACTTTGCACTACATCAGACAATTGTGTTGCATACTGACACCTAACTGTAGCACTAAAAGGATGTTTTCCCCTTTCCTATAGATAGCATAAAAGGGAAATATAAATGTTCCTTTTCTCATGAAACTCACACATTCCTTCTGTTGGCAATTTCACACACATACAAAATACCAGATGTCTGAAATTAAAATCAAGATTGCTTTATTCTAGCTGAGGGATCCCTAACCAAATTTTGTAATTGCCTTTCAAAATCCAGCAAGTGTGCTTCAGTCACCAGGGAAAGGTGACTGTCATCTATGTGGATTTGGAGACAAAAATGACAGTGTACTTTTTGATCAAACGTAAACCAAATCTTCTCTATGGCTTGTATTTTTTCTTTTGTCATTTTCAGCAGTTGAAGTGATTTCAGTATGACAACAAACCTTTCCTACCATGCTTCTTGATACTATGTATTTGAAAAAAGGCCTTTTTGTTTGTTTGTTTTGTTAATACCGTGGGTTCCTTTTATGCTCCACCCCAACTGCTTAAAACGATTTCTTTGGCTTCATTTCTCAAGGGCGCTCCTTAACTTCTTGTAAAGTCAAGCATACAATGTAGAATATCAGTTTTCATTTAAAAGGGACCTGATATAGTAATAATCTGTGTCCTGGTCGCACACATCACAGCCTAGACAGTAACTGAAGAGGTGCGTTCCAGAGTTGTTACTATGCCCACAGCATACAACATTAGATGTTGTTCCTACAGACATTCAAAGAAATAACCTAAGCTTACAGACTGGGATGTTCAGGGATTTGCTGGAATGCAACCCCTGATAACAATTTTTCAAAAGTTATTTCACTTAAGGACATTGTAAAAGATCCATTTGTTTGGCCTCAATCTGTTTTTAAAGCAGCTCACTTTATTTCTTCAAATAACATAAAATCTTTCTTAAACTATTTCCCTAGACACCTGTAAGAACAAGTTACTCATCGTTGTCTTTCCAGTTCTGGACAGAGAGCTATTATGCCAGTTGTATTTGTCATGTTTAAACTGCCTGTGCGAGTGAATGAGAAGTTTCTTTGTGCAGGTTTCAGATTAAGAACTAGGGAGAAAACCACTCACATTACCAAGATTTTCTCATTATCTTTAAACATTTAGATTTTAAAATATTTTCTTCTTTTTTAGTTTTGCCTTTGCTTTTCTGATGGAGGCACAGCATGCAGGAGTCACGCTAGCTATTTGCAGAGACAGCATGTCTTGGCAGAGCTGAGAGATACTGCTCACTTTCATATTGCTGCCCTTAAAATTTATTTTAAATAAGTTTTTGAACTTATTTTTAAGATATTAACTTGAATATTGCATTTTTACAAAATAGTTTCCTTTCAGCTGATAATTTGTCTGGACTTCTACTTTTTTTTCCTAACAGGTAATGAATGGTATTTGTGTACATGAAGTGTAAGTTGTACATAGGCACTCATGCATCAACACTTGCCAAACAGAGGAGTGATATAGAATTACATACACAATTGTTTCCTTATGCTTTTGCTAAGCTCATCCTGAAAGAAAAAAAGAAAGGATTTCAATTTAAGTGTCTTTAAGCAGTAAACTCACCCTAGCTCTGATTATACTCCAGTGGCATGACATGAAGTACCTCTCTTGGAAAAGACACCACTTGAAACTAGTTGCGGCTGGTGATGCTTAAAAACTGGAGTATCAGCTGTGTTCACTGTGGATAACTGTATTTAATTGCTCTGCAAGCTAGTCACAGACCACTTAGAGAGACAGGATTGAAATCATCATGTTATGTTGCTTTTCTGATACTTGGTGTTACTTTGTGGGCCTCAGACTGAAAGGGCTGTACTGTGGAAAAATATGATTCTAGATTTTTTTTTTTCCTAAATATGTCACTGTATGGTTGATAGTGGCACCGGGTCAAAGCTTTAATTCTTCTCTTCTAACACATGTATAATTCTTTTTACAGTCAATAAATGACGCTGCAGTAAACTTTCTCATGGAAGGAGAAGATTTGTACTTATGTGTACTTACGTCACTCTTGGTAGCTCTGAGGCTCATGCTGCTCCATAGGAGTGCAAAATGAATGGTGAACTCAAGTGAGAGGGTCAGGGCATATTTCTATTGCAATTTAATGTCCTAATGATCTGAAACTGGAGCTAAAATCATAAATTACAGCCCTTGGTTGTGGAACGGACTTCCCTGAAAACACACTTAATACTTTGGTGCCTCAGTTCCCACGTGTTTAAAATTGTGATACCAGTCCTAGTCCTTTTTATCTGATAGCTCTTTGGAGTCTGGGGTTGTGTGTGTTATTTTGGGGTGCTGAACAACAATGCAGACATGCATATTTGCTGACAATAAAAAATGTCTTGTTTTCATGCCTGGGGAGAAGTCGGATAAAGCAGAGACTCTTCCTGCGGACGCCACACTAACACCCTTCATTCACCGCTTTCCCCTGAATGTTATTGTGCTGCTTTTCACAAGCTGTGGGGGCTTCTTTTCATTTCCCTGATGCTACTTTTTGCTCTTCCTGCTTTACAAACACATTACAATTTCAAACACTTTTGGGCACCTTAGTGTGTGGTAATGACATTTGCCCAAATATCTGTCCGAAATAATGATTGTCTGAATGAAGGAGAGCAGTTAAATGCACAAGATTCAGTCACATTTAGCCCTGTCTACAGTGATATTTCATGAGTGTGTGATGTTGGACAAATTTTTGTGAAGCTTTTTCAGATGGAGATTGAAGCAGACATGCAAAATATTGCATGTGTTCTCTGAAGATGGTGTATGTGTAGCACAGGACAGGGTGGGAAGAGGAACAACTGTTTCGTGGCACGAGTTGCTATAGCTACTAAGATAAAATTTTTTTGTAAAGTATTTGCATCACTGAAACCCTTCAACACAATTGAATTAAATGGCGTCATTTGCGCTGCTCGCCTCGTGGAAGTAGTCCCTTGAACTAGTAGAGTCTGAAAGATTTCAGAAGTGAACTTGAGTTGCTGCAACCATTGTGGCCATCTGATGTTTTATCCTCCTCTAAAGGTCTTTGGGGTAAATCCAATAAGAGCTTACCTGGCACCTGACTCCCAGAATGGAACGGAAAATTTGGGTGCCTATGGTGCCTGTATCATGCATAAAGACAGTTAAATGAGATGAATAACTGCTCTGATCTTTAATCAGAAATAAGGTTGCAGAGACAGAAATGTGAGGGTGTAGCTCTGCGGAAGAGATGACACCTCATTGACACTAAAATCGTGAAGTCTTGTTCCTCTCCCCATTCTTTATTTTCCCTCTCTCCTCCCCTGGATTGTCTTGTACAGGCTCTGGCATATGTGGAACCCTTTGTGAGCCAATTCATTTGCTAAGCTGTTGGAACAGTAGCCCAACAAAAAAATAAAATAGTTAGTGAGCTGAACTGACTCAGACAAGGGTGCAACAAAAAACAGGGCTCATGCAAAAGCATAACAGTGTAGACAAATCTGGGAGGAGCTATGAAACAGTGATAGCTTGTGGTTTAGTTGGCATCTTGTCACTCAACCTGAGGCACTCCTGTTCAGAAGTTTTGGCTGTAGTTTCTTTGCTATGGAGTCAGCGTCCTTTTTGTGTTGCATTGCCTTGGATCCCTGATGCGTAGTTTGATTTCCATGGCACTGGTTTGGCACAAAGACTTGGGTGGGGGATGCTCTGACCAGGCAGCAACATCATGTCATCCCAGTGATACTTTTGTGACTGTTGGTGTGCTTGGTCAAACCTCTGGGGAAAGGTAGGCATCTTTTTCTCCGCTTTTTGTAATCTAACAGGGATTAGCCTGAAATGTCACAGTCCAAGTGCAAAAGCAGAGGGAACTTTCAGACAACAGTTGAATGTCTTTTAGATACTGAGCCAAGTGACTTTCACGTAGTGAGGCAGGAGGAGAGAGAAAGAGACTGGATTACACAGGTGGGCTTAAGCATGTAAAGTCCACCTAAATCCTGCTGTAGGTCGCTGCATCTTCGGAGACTCCAATGGGCTCCAGAGATACCTGTTAAGATCACTGCATGACTGGAGCTTCTAATGTGTGAACTGGAACCGAGAACAGACCTTAAAGCGCTTACCAGCACACAGTGCAACCCACAGACTGGTTTATGAGATTATTTTTATGCATTTCCACAAAAAGACGTGAAAACCCCATGAGTCGGGCTTTGTGGAGACGCAGTTTTTACATCAGGAGACAATAAAGGAGTCACAGGCTGCCACTGGCCTATTGCATAACAGGATCAGACATTTTAATGAGCTTCTGCTAGTCCATGGTTCGTCAGCCCTGCTGACTTGTAATGAAGCAGGACACTGCTATAGAAACCACTCCAGCAAACAGCGTTTTTGAATGTACTTAAGAAGATGAGTTTGAATTGAAATGCAAACAAACTGTGGATCAGTCCATCGCTCTCTGAATTGTAGAAGCCTGTTTGCCCTCCTGTCCATGTTACAGTTTAATCCAGCTTGAATTTGAGTTTTTAGAGGTATTTTGCATATCTCATTTTCCAAAGCATCTAGTTTCCTCTGGTTCTTTAATATTTTCCCCATTATAATTCTTAATCCCACTTTTTAGCAAAGGATTACAAAGAAGAAATGATGAACACATCTTCAAAATTTTTCTAATAATTTATCCTATAAACCATGTCTATAAGAAAAATGGGACTAAAATAAATTTGAAGGATAATGGTCTATATCACAAAGAGGAACGGCTATGAAATAACAAAAGCTTTTTTCTAAAGTGCTGAATTGTAAAACAAAATAAAGTGAGTCTCCAGATAATTCTGTCAATTAGATTCAAGCAAATCTAAGTAAAGAAGAAATAAACTGTTTAAGGAGTTGTACTCTTAAAATCTGGGTTAATGTCAAAGACCTGACACCCATTACAGGATATTTATGATGTTACTCAAGACAGCACAAGAAATACTTGATGTTTTCCTCTACTGTATCTCTTAGGAACCAAAACTTCCAATGACACCAGTGTTTCCCCCAAATCCTACCTATATGCCACCTTGTTATGAACCACTTCAGAAAGGTGTATTTTAATTCTCACTGTGGTTTATGAAGACTGTATGACACCAAACTGGTGTATTATCAATAAAGAACTGTGTTGGGCTACAGTTTTTCATAAGGTAAAATTTCCTCTGAAACTCTTGCCTGAACACATCCCACAAAGATTTCTCCTTTCTTGGCCAGCCCTTTAAAAAAAATCCATAAACCAAACCCAACCCATGACGCACAGCAAAGTGCTTGGGGAGTTCTCTTTTGAATAGCATCAACTTCAGGAACAGCTGCCAAGATCAAATGGACAAAGGCAATTCAGCACCACCCACCCCATGTATTATCTTTTAAAGCCCCAGGAGTTTAATCCTCCCTGTGAACAAAGTCTGTTGTCCCACTTGCCATTACTACTAGCGTATTATATTCTGTGTAAGTCTGCTTCCTCCTAAGAGTGCACCTGCAGCAAAGCTACAGTATAAAGGTCCAAATTCTCTGCAATTAACCTGAGTCATAAAATGAAACACTACTTCTGCACTGAGAGAAATTATTTCCTATGACCTAAAAAGAATGTAGTTATTAAAAATATTTATTACTGTTATTGCAAAGGTACTAAAAGCTAAAACAATAACCAGTATTTCTGCAAGCTGCTGGAGTCTGCTTCCCACACAGCAAGAATTGTTCAGTTTACTAGCCCTGTGTAAGTCTTTTTCATCTGCCTGGATGATTTGCCCATAAATGAGAGAAACAGCTTTACTTCCAGTCTTGATGACAGGGGTATATTTCATTCCTGGGAGTTAAATTTTGGTGAGAATTTTGAAAGGCTGATTTTGACCTTATTCAGCATTTTTACATTCTCAAGCTGACCTTTGAAACCCAGAAATGTTGAATGAAAAAGAAACTGGAAGTACAGCAAGCAGCATTTAAGAGATGTAAGGAAGTTTATCACAGCTATGTTTGTGGCAGGAAAACCTACAAGACATTTTCTTTTGCAATTCCATCCCTTGTTGTACGCCACAGAGTATCTATCTGTCTGTGTGGTAACCCTAACAGTGGAAATGCTAATGTATGGCCTGTATCCTGTATTAGCACCTTCTTACAGTGAAAATACAGAAAAATAATCAAAATTTGTCAACTTGGCTGAATAACTGAATTTATGAAAGGGTATATAACTATATAATCTATTAGAAAATAAATATTTTATATCCCAGTTGCTGCTATTTCTCTATGATGGTGGCTTTCCAGTCATAACAGCCATCCTGTCTACTGCATTTTAATCCTCTTTTCTGTCATTAATTGTTATTTCTTGACCTGGACTATAACACCCTATTTTTTGAACAAATTGACAAAAATAATCCTCAATCTCTTCACTTTGCTTGTGTTTAGACGTTTGTGATTATTTGCACCGAGGCCTCCAACAGGATTCTTGCCTCAAAAGCTGAATGTAAAGAGAATATTGGACCAATAAAGGTAAGTTTACAGAGAATGGCGCTGAATACTCTTTAAAGAATCATTAATCACTAGAAATTAAAATGTTTACTGTATTAAAAATGTTATTTTACTCAGCAGAACCTGTTCTGGTGACCCAATCTTAAAAAAAGAAACCAGAATAAGGTTGATAATATTGCAAATTACTGGTTTTTAACCTGGAAAGAAATTACGATGAAAACTTCAAATTACGAAAGGCAACATAAAACCTGACCTATTCTCCTTTACCAAAATATATAAAGAGATGTGGGATGTCAACAAATCTACAGCAACGCACAGGACTGAGAATTAGATATTGCAGGTATACATACACATGATTGCAGAATTTGATGTAGTGGGGTATGAGGGTGGTAGGTAACAAGAAAAGTCAAGGAGGATGTCACTGAGTCAGTGAAGGCTGCAGTCTTGCAAACCCCGATAATGAAAGTAATGAAAAACTATGCATCATGATTACTCAATCTTACTGGGTTCTACTGAGCAATTTTATTAAAAGCCTCACATATTTAGCGAGGTAATGCTAGACCATGTAACTGATGTACTCTGGGCAATAAGGCATGTGCCAGACTGGGTGCCTCGGTGCTCCTCCACCACCGCGGCCAGCCGCAGGGAGGGCTGGCAGATATGCGAGGTCCCACAGGGAGCCATTTCTGCGATGTCTGGGCAAAACTTGCTCTGGGTGACTGCCAGGAATTCCTGGTGTAAGCTAATTGCTTGAATCAGCAATACCTTTGTTTCAGACAGCACCAAACAACTCTTGAGATCAGCTATGAAGCCGTTTTCTTTAAAGTGTATTCTACAGAGACGTGATTCTGGAGTAGCGGAATAACGTGACGCAGAGGAGGCCTTCTCGTGCTTCTGCCTACAGCCGCAGAAATTGCCTGCGGGGAGAAGAATCAAAGCAGCAACGCGCAGTCAAACATAAGGGCTAATATTTAATGATGGATTTTTTTCAAAACTTGTGAACACCATCCTCTGTGAAAGGCGATGACGTTCTGGGCCGAGCGTTAGGTAAGGAGCCGTAACTCCAATCTGCGTGCGGCGCGGCGGCAGCGGAGGGCCCGGCCCCGCGGGGGCTGCTGGCGGCCAGACGAAGCCCCGCTCCCCGCCCTTCCCCTCACCTCACCTTTCTCTTCCCCCGACCCTTTCCCCTTCCCTTCCCCTTTAAAGAGCACCTTGCTTTTCTTTGGCAGATACATGGTTTCCTCCTATTCCTTCCCTAATTTTACAGACCAGACATGGCTAAACTCCTCCCCATTTCTTGCAGTATATTACCAGAAGGACCAGGAAAGGAACTGGATCCTGTTGAACTAGGCAGTACATATGTCATAAGAACCTCTTCTATTTGGCTATTTAAAATCAGAGCATCTCCCTCTACCTCGGCCATATTTCCTTTGTTTTCTCTTCCAAGACTTTCCTTGATGTACTTTCCACAAGAAACTGTCTCACTCATCAGGTATGTGTGTGTGTACCCGTGTGTATGTGTAAAGATGTCAAGAGCAAAAATCACGCTCACATAACATAACTAACATATCTGCTAAATCGCTGTTCAATCGTATCACTTCTCATCACATTCCATGTCAAGTTTTGATGCTCGGCATGTTTTACTATTAGAATAGTAAGTACCAGCTTGATTGCAGCAATATCTTTTGTAAGACTACACAGAAAAGAGTACCACCCACTTGCAGTTGTCAGATTTTCAGATAAATTAGTTCATTACTGAGGAAATGATGGCTTTTTTTCTGCCATCTTCTTTTGAAATTAATTCAAATATTAATGTATTGATTGGACAGGTGGCATTTACATAGAGACTGATATGTATAAATAATTGTTACCTTTCTGAAGACAGAATGTGATGCTGAAATGTTTTTGTAATTATAGGTGAGGATTTTTTCCAAGTGTACTGGTACTATTTATGGACTGCCTTTTGTGTTCTTTGCATCTTTCTTTTGTCCTACCTTCTCCCTATTAACAGGATCCACCCAGTCACCTTGAATGCTGAAATGCAGCCTGGGTTTCTGTAAGAGTTTGCAAATTCTAATACCAAAATGGTGCTGCCAAAAAGGAAGCAAAACACACCAAACCATTTCTACACGTTAGTGTAGAAACTTTATTATGGGCAATCTCAAGACAGGAAAGAATGGCTGTAGGTTATGAAATATATTTTGAAATCTACACGATAGCACTGTCTTCCCTTTTTTGGCTCAAGGTCCAAGTGGAGACCAGTGATGAGCGGCATTCCTTAGGGCTCAGTATTGGGACTGGCATTGTTTAACATCTTTGTTG
>JAVJGI010000032.1:19462398-19543543 GCA_035590275.1 Ibycter americanus
GCCTGGCGGGCGGCGGCGGCGGCGCGGGTGTGATGTGCTCCTCCCGGTCAGGCTCCGGCTGATCCGCAGGGCCGGGGAGAGCGGGGCCAGCGGCGCGGCCGGCCGGCCCTCCCGCGGGAAGGCCCAGCGGCTTGTTGATCCCTGAAGCTACAAGCGGTGGATGCTCGGAGAGGTGAGCGCCGGAAAGCTTCCTGCCGAGCCAGCGCGTTTGTGACTGCTCAGGTTTTGCCATAGTCTCACGTGATGTAAGAGTGCAGGCTCCGTAAATTATTTTGGTTTTGTTTTTAAATATTTTTTTATTTGCAGCAAAGCCCATTTCAAGTTGAAGATCAAGTCATAACCTGAGATCACTTTGTAGTATGCGCTGCATCCCCTCTTTACGCGGAACACACTGCTGCTTTCTGTGCTGTCAATGAAATAGTTACACGGGGCTCCATATGCTCCAAAGGTATGATAGGAATTTCGGGGCAATGACTTAAAATAGGAGGCATGTGAAGTAAAACGTGAATGTATTAGGAAAATCTACATAGTGAACTTGGAAAGGAGACGTAGGATACCACTAATGGAAATTTCAGATTATAAGTATTCGGGCGGGAAGATGTTTTTTCTGGTTTTTGTGGGGGGAAAGCTGTGGCACTCATATCAGTTATCATTTGGGCTGGAGAGCGCGTAGGAGAGGGTAATACTAGGCTCGCTGAGGTCAATATTTTGTCTCTGAAAGTGGCTGGCAGCAGATGCGAAGGAAAAGATCCTCAGTACAGGTTGGTTGTACAGCAGTGCTTTTATCTGTGTATCCTCCCGCTATACTGCAGTCTGGAGCTGAAGGATTTCTGTGCAGAGGTTGTATCTTCCTCTTTTAAATTTAAATAGCTGCTGGTGGATGTTTTTCAATTAATTGGAGTCTTTATATATCTAGCATTCACAACACCTCATGGTGATGTGAGCCCACAGTTAGCTGTGTTTTATATGGTGGGGAAAATGCGCTTATTTTCTAGCTTTTGTGCTGAATGTTTCATTTCATTTTGCGTAACTGTTGTGTTAAAAGAAGCAATAAATAATTATTTTCTGTACGTTTGTCCTATTTATCTTGCTCTTTCCTCTTCTAGCTGAAAAGTCGTAGCTTATTAGTTTCTTGTATGAAAGCATTGGTTGACCTTCTTGCACTATTTTCAGCTCTGTTCTGCCTTTTATACAGAGAACGTTGTACCTGCATGTAATATTTAAGCTGGGGAAGGCTGATGTTCATACAGAGGCATGATGATGATCTCTCTTCTGTCCTCCTCTCCAGTGTTCTGTTAACTGCCTGTGAGCTGTTATTACCAGATGACTAATCATAGTGACCCTGAGATCTCTCCCTGCATGATAATACCTTACTAGAGGCTGTTGGCTTAAGTATGTAGCAGAATTGCCTTTTATTTTTTTCCCCTTTGTGTTAGTTTGTCCTCATACTAAGCAAATGTGTGACAAAAATCAGCAGCTGAAATTCCATGTTCATAAACATAATCTTCTGCAGTTCTTGCTATTCAATCTGGGTGTTTGTTTTTGCGAATAACTCTGTAGAGTACACAAGCTTTCTCACTTAACTACTCATCACCTTTGTAAGCTTACTGAACAACAGAGATGCCTGCACAGACCCATTGAGACCCTAATTTTTGTATCTTTAGGACTTGTGTATGATATACTTTCATACCCTCTCCTCACCCTTTTTTAATTTACTCCCACACTTTGCTGTTCCCCATCTGTAATTGGTCATTAATAAATCCCCTGACATGATAGCTTAAGAGCTTTTGGGAAGTAACATTGTGAAAAGCTTTTCGGAAATCCAGTTATGCTGTCTTGCCCAGGTATGTTAGCTTATTCCTTCTTCCAGAGCACGGTGGCAGACTTGTTAGTGTTCCTTCCTTCCACAGAAGGTGTGCTGGCATTTCACCAGTCCCATTTGTTTGCAGTTACCAAGTCTGTTCTGTGACACTTCTGTTTTGCTCAGTAGAAACCTAGAATTTACATGAAAACCATTCTTTGAATTCCCTGGCGGTCTTTAAACAAATTAGTTACAGTTACCATCTTCCATTCCATGCCTGATTTAACTTGCAGGTTATACGCTACTGAAGCTTGTAAGTCTCATGATTTATGACATCTGGAATACTAGTTCTGGCTCTAACCAATAAATACTGCCAGCCTCAGGAACTGGTAAGGCTGTGGTCTGTTTCTGCTTTTGTTTTTCTTTTAAAATCATCTCCTTTCAGGAACAGCCAAGCTACAAAGTTTGGCTAAAGCTGATCTCAGGAAAAGGAGAAGGAACTGCACAAGACAGTTCCTGAGGTTTTCCTCGTGGGGATGTTTGGTAGCAGAATGTTCTGCTCCAGCTACATGCAATAAGTTGTTTGTGAATGCTAACAGAGGAATACCATTTTGAAGATTAACAAAAATAGTGCTATTGTTTAGTAATAGGAAGATGCTAATGTGAAGATCCATAGTGTTAGTTCAAAATGGGGTAGGAATTTGGGAGCCAGGTGAAACATTGCCATGTGTTTCAATTTTCAGTGATTGCATTAAGAGAATTTCAGTCATCTGTGTGTTTAAAAGGTAGAGTTGAATCTTGAGGTAGCGACCTGAGTGTTTGAGGCAAAGACCATGACAGAACAGTCATCAAATGCTGAATTTTTATCAGATGTGAGGGTATGTTCTTGTGTGGCTACACATGTTGAGGAGGTCAAATAAACATATTCTTAAAACTGTTGATTTTTTTTTTTTTAGTTTATTTGCTTTTTAAGTAAAAAGGAGAGGAAAAAGGTAGTTGGGATTTTCTGAGTATGATATGCTCAGAACGAAGCAGAGACTTAATACGCACAGACTGGGTGATGATACCAAAAAAATTGGAGACAGAACTCTCTAATACCTGATTTGGAGTGTTAGAAAGCAGGCATTCTTTATTTTTGGTGTTGGATGCACGGGGGATGAGTTCTGCCCAATGTGCACACCGACTTTGTTAGCTGTTTATTTTTATATGGCTGATCTATACATATTAATGACATTTCTGAGAAGCTATTAGCATATTCATTATGGTTCCATGAACTACTTAGCATATTTACACTCTTACTACCATGTGTGGCCCAGTGGCTTGAGGGTCCTCTGGTGGTCGTTTGGGACATCTTCATCCTCCTCTTTATTGTCTTCCTCTTCTCGTCCTTTTCATGACCTCTTCTTCTGGCCCTGTTTCAGCGCTCTTGGCCTGTGTCTTGGTTTCAGACAGGTTCTTAGCTGCTTAGTAGTTAAACTATACAGTGCAGCATTCTACTATAGCTAAACTAAGCAATATAGTGTTGTATAATCAGCCATGTCATGGATACATAGTTGCAACATTTACCATTAAGCACACTGAAATTCCTCTGGTATCAGTGGTTTGAATTGCCTTTTCACATTACTTTTGACAATATTGAGATGTTTAGCTGGAAATTTGACATTCTTAAACTTCCCATAGAATATGGGTAAGTGGAGGGATTTCCCCACCCCCATTTTGCAGTTAATAACAATTAAATTGCCACAGTCTTGTAAATGTGGGAGGAAAGATCTGGGATCTGCTTTGATTGTAATTTTAATGATGGGTCTTGAGATATTAAATATAGGTCACTAAAACTATAATAGATTTTTTTTTCTAGACTAAGGAATTCTTTCAACTCCAATTATCACTGGATAGGATATGCATATTAGTGATAATTGTAAACTGTGTTATTAAAACAGCTGCAGAGAGAGAATAACTGTCAAAACTCTAGGGGGGGGGAATTCATGGACTCTTGTGGTGATTGCATTAATTGAAACAAGTATATGTCTTACAAATAGATCCCTGATAATGTTGTGAACCTACAGTGTCATGACTGGGGTATACCCTAAATTTACATAGACTGATGTGTCTTTGTGTCTATCCGGATAAAAGCCATCTGTGTGGCATCTGTGGATTACTAGACAAATGTAAAGGCTCTAAGCAGATTCATAGCTTCTTTTGGGACATAATTTTAGTGGAAGGAATCATACTGCCCTTCAAGTAAATGCTAACTATGCCCCCCCTCCCTGGTTTTACAAGTTGAAACACGTGTCACAACTTGGTTTTGGAACTTATTTGAAATATACAGAAAAGGAATGTTTGTTTGACAATTTCTGGTTGATACTGACTTTTTAAAACTCTTTCCCAAGATGTTGCAGTATTTGGGCAAGTAGAAGTTAAGTCTCCAAAACCTGCCTTTCCCTGTCCTCTCTGCTTGGGGGGTGGGGTTCTGGGTTACCAGATACTGCATTTCCCATTTGTGTTACACCCTGTGTAGGTTAGAGATGACCAGATGGTGTAATATGATCACAGCACAGTGCTGTGACAAGCGATTCTCTTCTGGTTGAATGAGTTTTACAAATGCAGTTACAACTACTTCTTTTCAAGTTTAAGCACGGTATTAAGAAATTCTAAGTATACTGTGTTGTATAAAGTTTGAGTCTTCCTTACTGCTTGTCATGCTTGAGTTGTGATATAGTCTGAGCTCAGGCGTACTTAATCAGATTTCTATCTTGAATCTTAGCACATTCATTGTCAGTCCCTCCCCTGTCCCCTAAAACACAGAACAGTCATTTTAAGAGTGTCTGCTTTCAGCTCTCTGGGTTTGTGAAATGTACTATTTTTGATTTTTCATCTAAACTTGTTCTTGAAAAGAAAGAAGTATTTGTTAGTGGGTCATGTAGGATTTGGTGGAATTATTCCTGTAGATTTTTGTCAAAAAATTCCCCAGGTGCCTTTCTAAGAACAAAGTTATGGTATGTTATTACCATGACAGTTTTTTTAAGTTCTTTGGGTTTTTTGTATGTCGCTTGTTCCAGCAAGCATTTGAACGCCACAGTTTGATTACTGTTTCCTTGGTATTAATCAAGCTCTCTGTGATTTTTAATGTAAGTAGTTTCGGGGTTTTTTGTTTGTTTGGGGTTTAGATTTCTATTTGCAGTGAGATGGCTCTGCCATTATGTTCACACATTTGAAATTGGGTCCCAAAGGCTCATTTTTTGACAATCCACCTAGGTCTTGTCTGCTCTGGGAATTTCTTACTTGGGATAGGAATTGATACCGCCAACTAGCAGAATTACATCTAGCAAGCATTGGGTTGTTACAGTTTTTTTGGGTAAGTTATCAAACCTGTTCGTGAGGTAACTGCAACAAATCCTGCTGTACAGAGAATAGGTGTAGAAGGAAAAATCATTAAGTAGTTACAGCAGTTTTGGCTGTTCAGTGGTTCTTCGCTCTCCCACCTGCAGTCAATCAGATTTTTGACATTAATATGAGATGCTGGGAAACAGCAAAACTTGAATTTATTTTTTTTCTTTGTATGGCATGTTTTCCCAACTGGGGCTTGAGGAGGAGGTGGTGGTGGTGGGGAAACCAACAACCAGAACCCCACAAAACCTTCTTCCTGCTTTTGTTTGATTAAAGCCTTTCTGTGTTAACTAAGGTAGTCTGGGGAGATCCTTAAAGTACTTTTCAATCTTATGTATTATTTTATTATTCTTCTGAAATTACACAAAATACTGCTTCAGAGTTACACATTTTCCTCTTCTATGTGAATGTTTCCTGTGTTATGATGGTTAAAGAGTGTTGTAGCATACTAAAGGTGAAAAGTCCCTTCTGAATATGGTGTATCCAAATTAATTTTGCATCCACACTGTCTTCATTAGGAATGCTCATCTTTAGCTCTTACATACCTTAGTGAGGCTATATTGAGCTGTTTTGCTCCAGAGGAACTGCCTAGACTGGGAAGGAAATGATCTGATGGGTCTTAATCACTAGATAGCTTTAGCAATCACTGCTGAGGTCCTGAACTGGCAGTAGAAGCCATGTGGAACTGATGAGATGATCTTGGACTAAAGGCTTGTAGCATTCCCTTTTGCAGCTGACATGGGATTGTCTTGTTCTGCACATCTGAGTTTAATTCTAAATACAGTATGTAAAGATGATTCAAATATAAAATACTGACCACTTTCTGAAATGATTACTGCTTCAATGCTACTGTACTTGTTTGACCCATAACAATGTAAGATATTTTGGGGTAGTGGTTTAACAGTTGAAGTTTTTTGGGTTTGGTGCTTTCCAAATCTTGAAATTGCTGAGGCTGGCTTTTAATCCGATGTATTAAACAGCATGCAGTGTACTGCAAGTGGTCTATTCAAGACAAAGTCTCTAAAGCCTTCAAGGTTGATTAATGTAAGAATGTAGTTGCATTATCTGGACTTCATTGTACTGCCTATGTATTCTTGCTTTTTCTGTCTTCACTAGACATCCTTCTGAGCCTGAGTTTGTGTTAATTTTCTTTGTGTCCTGTTGCTGGTGTACTAGAAACAACATGTCACTAGAGTAGTCTTGATAAAGGATCTGCACTGAGTGAATCTGCATGTGGCTTGCAGGGCTCAGATTTAGAGAATCATTGCATCTCCACACCTGTACTAGTCCTGTTCCTGCTTCCAGCCCAGCACTGTTTGGGATGATAGATGCTGTGTCAGAAGAGTATTGTCAGTGTGGAGAGACCTGTGGGTTGGTAATATGGTAAGATAAGGGAATTTGGATGATCAGATATCTTAATGGGTATGCAGCCTCTTAAAGAATAAAAGCCAGCTTTTTTGGAAGTAATGACATATCTGAAATAAGAGTAGTATTTCTGTGGACTTTCCAACAGTCCTTAATGGAATGTGTGTGTCTTGAGTTTCTTAAAAATATTTTTAAATACCTTATTAGAATGCAAGATTGCAATGCCATTAATGAGAATGCACTTGTAGCTTAATTTGCTGCCTTATTCCCTTATGTTTGCAGATCTCTGTCTGATGGATCCAACAAATAAAATTAACATGTAAGAAGTGTGTCCTCCTAATCCTTAGTCTTGACTTTGAATTCCATTTTTAAAAGCACAGTTATTTTGAATGGGTGGGGAAAAAAAAAATTGCCATGCAGATTTCTACTATGAAGTCATTTCTTGTCTTTAGAATCTGAACTTCCACTCTGTTTGTTTGTGGACATGTTGACTTTATGGGGGGGGAAAAGTAAAATATGCATAAATGAATATGGGCTGAGAAGAAGCAGAAAAACCCATTTCTTAAACAAGAACAGCCACTAGACTTGATGCCTTACGTGTACTTTCTGATATGTTATCTCAGTTGTAGTGCCTTCAAGTTATCTGAGGAATAACTGTTTACCTTTTTTCCAAATAAATTTATGAACCTGGAGAAATATTCATCCAGGTGGATATTTTGTTTTCTGGTGCTGAGCATTCTGTGACATGGCTGTGCACCAGTATGATACCTTAAAAACTTGGTGTTACTTTGGACACAGTGTTCTGTGTTGCAGTGCTACTGAGAACACAGAGACAGTAAGAATCCTTAAGAGACCTTATGGATAACACAGCACACTTCTCCCTGCTCTTCTTTGTTTTCCCCTCAAATTTTTTCCATAGTGATAAAAATACAGGGGTTTAGTGTCAGAAATTTAGAAGTTGCTTGTCCAGAGTGTGTTTATTGGGACATTAACCAGGGGTTAGGGGAAAACATCCCTGTGCTCTGGAAGTCTACAGAGTCCATCTAAAACTGACTTGAGGTTTTGTTCCAAGGTGTTAGTTGAAAAAAGGGGCCCTTCTTTCCTGTCAGAAGGAAAGTTTGTTTCCCTGCAGTATCATTGATCGTATAATGGCTGATGGGTTGCACTGTCCAAATCTTAAGCATCCAAGCTGGATTTTAAGTTTCCAGCAGTGTGGTAACTAATGCTATTATGTGCCTCTTACTGTGTGGTGGAGATAGAACAAACTGTTTGTCCCCTCACCCTTTCTAATGAGTGTGTGACTTTCCTTTGGTTTCTAGAGGGCCAGCGCTCTACTGAGTGGCTGTGCCAATGGGGTAAGGCTTCTGCTGTTTGCTTTCTTCAACAATTTTAGAGATTCTGCAAAGAAGCAAGCAACTTGCCAGGGAAAGGCACTATAGCTAAATGTGTAAGTTAAACTTAAATGGTTAAACATTCAGAAGTTCCTTTGTCCTCTTTCTGCCAATACACCTCCTCTAGAGCCTTTATTATCCTTCTCTGTAATAATCCCACTCAGACAGATTCATGTTAAAACTTCGTATAAGTTTACCTTAACAAAATTGCTTCCTGGTCATATGGCAGCAAAATACTTAACATTTGGCTTGCTGTTTTCTGTAATGTATGTTATCTGCAGCGTGAGTCTTCATTATTTTCATGTGTACGTGGCATTTTAGCTTTAGTTAATGGTTTACAAGACTTAGTTAAGTTTAAGGTTAACTGAATATAGACAGATGCATTATTTTGACAGAGTAATATTTGCTGTGCTTACTGTGTTTCAAATGCTGTGTAAAGAAGTAGAAGAATTTCATGTGGCTCAAGTCCAATAGTTGCTCTCCTATGTCTGCTTTAATCTTCTAGCTGTATTAGCTGCTATTGTTAATCTAAAATGCTCTTCCTATTTTAGGAGATGCCTACGTAACACACGTTGCCAGCAATTATACTAAATACTTCACTGCTGAACCAGTTGCTCAGGTACCCTGCCTGTCTTTGTTGCTATGGGAGATTGGAAGACTATTACTGTGCCAGTGCTGTCATCAGGTAAACTGGTAATAATTTTAATTTAGTGGATTTGTTAACTTTGCCAGTGATGTTATAGCTGCTAAAGAGAGATTGGAGTTTTGTGCATGACATATTTGAGTAGTTAAGCAGAATGTTAAGTAATAGGTAGTACATACAATGCTTTTTTGGATTGAGTGCTTACAGAAATGCAACTGTAAAATACTGTCTTTTCACATATATATATGTATGTCTATATATATTTAAGGTTCTAAGACTTTTCAGTAACGCTTTTTAAAATTGCATCTTTCAGGATATCTTGCATTTTCAGGGGTTTCTTTACTTGTTCTGTATTCTTTTGCCTTATTGACTGCAAGTTTATTAAAGGAGTAAATATCTTGCCTGCTTCTGTCTAGTGGAAGAGTAAACTGCAGTATACACTTAATATAAGGATATCATACATCCTATAAAAATTCTCACTAAATGCACAGCTTTTCTACTTGTATAGAAAAAAATTAAAGAATCATGTTGTAGCAAGCCAATTAAGTAGAAAGTTTGGGCAGTGTTTTCTTGGCAGATGAGTAAAACTTGAAAGATATAATACCTTAATGTTATAGAGTCTTTAAATCTTCAGTGGAAGCTTATCTTCTTTTTATTGTGAATTGCTTAATATATGTCATTCTAGGTGAAATTCTAAGTGCTAAGATTGTAAATTTTTGTAAATAATACTGTAAGTAGTTAGGGATTTGACTTTTTTGGTATGTGATGTGTCCTAAAGTACTAGCTTGTTTGTTGACTTGTTTCTTGATGTTTTTAACTTTTAGATAGCAAAAATATTTTTCAATATACCTCAGAAAAAAAGATATCTTGCCCAAGCATGAGCTCACAAGTGCTATGCTTGCCACTGCCTTCATCTAAAAGCATGCACAGCTTTTACAGTGCCTTCTGCACAGAAGAGAATATTGAACAGAGTATATCCTATCTCAATAGGGTAAGCCAAATTTTCTTGTTTATTGGATGTTGTGTGAAGGGGACATTAAATCAGTTGTGGTACTAAAGACTCACTGGATTAAGAAGGCTCCTTTCTCAACGCTCAGAAGTCAAAGTTGGTGGGGAATAGGATTATTCCCCACCGCCCCCCCCCTCTTTCATATAGGATTTCACCTGATACTGTTTTTCTCTTTTAGAGAATTGTGGAGATTGATACAGTTATTTATTTCCACCCCCCCCACCCCCCCTTGTCTTTTAACAGGAATTGACAACATTGGGCTTTCCTTCTATTTATGCCGAGTCCAAAGGAAAAGAATTAAATTTAATATCTATCATAAATTGCATGAATGAATTGCTTGTACTGCAGCACAAGAACCTTCGAGCTCAGGAAGAAGTAGAAATGCAGCATCTGAAACTGGGTAGTGATATGGATCACTTACAGAACTGCTATGCTAAATTAAAGGTAGAAAACAAGATAATTCCACCAATATTATGCAGCACTTATGTTTAACAGATACTGTACATTCTTAACAGTGACTAGTTTTGTTTTTCTTCCCAGTACTAATCTGCAGTTGTGTATGTGTATTTTGGGGTTTGTTTTGAAGTCTTTTTCCAGTTGAAAATTCCTTAAAGTTAACAAAATGAGTTAATGAGAAATGAAAACTTACTTAGAATTATGGCCTTGTCAATCAAGGAAGAGAAGACTGTTTGGATTGGAAGTGTTAATGCATGCTGTGGGTGAAAATGTTGAACACTTCAGTTCATATCCTTCAGTATCACTTAAAAGGGTATGCCCAGCTCTAAAAGATAAATTCACAATATAATTGTAACCAGTAAAAGCGTAGGTAGTATTTATAGTGTGTGTCACAGGGGTGGTTATCAGTCTTTCTCCGTATCTGTAGCTTTTTCTGTTGTTGTTGTTGTATTCCTTGGATAGCCGACTACAAAGTCGTCTTGCTCAGAAGCTAGTGTCAAACCTGAAGTTATAAGCTTCATTTTATCACAAGGCCAATCACTGGAGTAGCTGATACATTGGAAGTTCACAGCCTATGCTACTTCATGGGTACCTGTATATGCAGTCATGTTAGTGTCTTTCCCTTTCTGTCAAGAAAAAAAAAAATTCAATGTGTGATTAGGGGCTTTTTGGGCTTGCTATTCACTAAGGCTGGTCAGCACTATCTCCTTGACAAATACTACTGTAGATCTTTAAAATCATAGTACTCCTGCTGAGATTGCACTCATTTTTATGCAAACACTGAATGTTAGGTTCCAGAACACTCAAATTACTTTGCCTAGACAAATGGTTTTAAAGTGAGGGGTGAGCGGGGGGGAACATTTTAGTACTACTTCAATCCCAGGGTATTTAATTTAGCTGTCATCTTGTAAGGTTTATTATGTAAACTCTTTCAGATGCCATGCAGTAATCCTCTTGCCTTCCACTATTGCATTAATTATATTCCGATGTGGTTTGCTTAGTTCTTGTTGCTTAAATATCTCTGCACACTTGTAGCTCACTACACATGAAGAAAAAGAGCTTCTATGTAGTGTTTGGCTCTGTCGTTAAGTTGACAATATCAGATTTGCTGAATGTTGTGTTTGTGCAAAAATTTCTAAAAGGTTAGTTTTGCACAACTTGTTATAATGAGATCACCTGCCTAGCCTTACTCTGTATACATGAAATATCCTGTTTGCTTTGGTATGGTCACAGTCTGCATATCTCTGTTAATTGTTCCCTTGATTATCTTACAGAAACATTCCAGTAAAACTGTAGTCCCATATTCATACAGGTTGCTTAGTATACACCTCGTTCTCACAGTATAGATATACTTAGAGAATCCTGACTTAATGAAAAATTAATAACTGCATAGGATAACATCTGTTAAATACCAAGCCAAATTTGTTTCCTGTACTGGAGAATCATATTTCTTTCTCAAGAAAATGCAATTAACCTGTCATTGAGAATGCAAGACCATCCCCAAAACATCAGATTAAATACGTAGGCAAATTTACCTCAAGTGAAGTGGCTTAGCAGTTTGGTTTGGGTGGTTTGTTTTGTTGTGTTTTTTTTCTTTTTTTTAATCCTTTGCTCTTAATTCTTAATGGTACTGAACTATCAACACTCTTTCTAGGAACAGCTGGAATTATCTAAAAGGGAAATAGTTGGACTTCAGGAAAGAGACAGACAACTGCAAAGCAAGAACAGAAATTTGCACCAGTTACTTAAAAATGAAAAGGATGAAGTGAGTTGTTGTGTACATTAACACAAGTCATTACATAGATATTCAATATATGTTTTTTTGTAAGGAGTCTTGTAATTTTTCACTACAGATGCTTTCTTGTTGGTAAATGTTGTCTTTCACCACAGTGAAATTGGCATGTTACATATGGACAAATAGGTTCTGTAAGGGATGGGTCCAAGTTATAACCGTACTAGAGAGTACTGCAGAAATGCACACGTGCAGCTTTCTGAGGCTTTCTGTACTTTTGAGCATAGCTTTATCTTAGAATGTTTAAAAATATCAAAAAGTAGGAGGGAGTAATAGGATTCAGTTATTGCCTCAAATGTTTGCATATAGGAGCTCTCTTTTTTGGTTATATTGTAGAGGAGAGCAAAAGACCAAAAAGAAGGGAAGTAAGGGGGAACCCAGCCCAAAAGCACAGTCTCATTAAACTTGGGAGTCTTGGAAGAACCAAGATCAGAAAACACTTTGAAATCCAAGACACTGTTTAATTTGGGATTTGTTTCCAGTGTGTGCCTTCCCCTGCACTGTATGTTGCATGACTCTTAAGTTTCTGCGAGTGTTCTCTGTGTTCATAAACATATTCATACAGTTGGCAATCACAGGACTATCTGTGTATGGTGAACATCCTAAAGTTCCAGATTAAAATAGTGAATGTACCGTATGTTTGTTAGGTTTTTTGAATCGTCAGTTTAACCTTAAAAACAACGCCAGGTGTTAATAGTACAGGCCAAGAATGTGCTTTATGATAAGTTTTAATATTCTTTTAGGCCAGATGGAATAGTCTGTCTTCTAGCCTCCTGCTGTCCAAAAGAAGAGTGGTTTTTTTAGTGTAAACCTAACAAGCATACTTTGAAATTAAAGTGCATCCTGAACATTAATTATTGAAAGCAAAAAATACCTTTCTTTGCTCTGTTCAATAAAGGTATTTGAAGAAGGTTATGTGAATTACCAGAACATGAGTTCAGAGGAGCTACAGTGTTATATGTTGCTTATGATGTTGGTTTCTGCAGAGAAGAAACTAAATCCCCACAGATCGGGAGACTTCTCCCATTTTCCTTTGTCACTTCCTTTCACCAAAAGTAGAGTTTAATAGAAGTGTCATTTTGCTTCATATTTTTTGGTTTTCTGAAAAAATTTGCATGTATGTTTGTTGAAGAAACACAGTTTTTGTGGGGTTGCTTTTAGGTACAGAAGCTACAGAACATAATTTCAAGTAGAGCTACCCAGTACAACCATGATATGAAGAGGAAAGAGAGAGAATATAACAAATTAAAGGAACGTTTACATCAGTTAGTCATGAACAAAAAGGACAAAAAGATAAGTAAGTAACTCTGAATTTTACTGTATTCTATATGTTAAAAATGCTTAAATTTGGTTCTGGGTATCTTTAAAGCTAATATGGCCCTTCTCTTGAAATATTACATCTTACGTAACATTCTAACACCTAAAAAAAATATCTACATGACAGCATGTGTAAGGCTAAAACTTTTATATTGTTTTCAATAAGATTGTTCTCCAAGGACAAATCAAATGGGTATCTCTACAAAATGAATTTTTTCTTTTATTAGGGAGAATTATTCAGAATCTATTCCTAAGGTAGACCTGTCTCTCCTCTACTTTGCTGCTGCTGCCATCATATGACTTTGGGTAGTGTCATAAACACTATTATGCCCACTAGCTGCAATCAGGAAGGAACATGGCATAAGCTCTTTCTCCTTTGAGATACTGTAGACTGTTTGTGTTAACAAGTGATGAGAAATTGTAGAGAGTAACAGAAGGTAGACATAGCATCTGGTGTAAAAATAAGGAAGAAATTGCCTTTATCATATGAGTACTCATATGTTGTGCTGCCTAGAAATTGTGTTCAAGACATTCATGAGTGCTATTTAATTCAAGTATAGCTTTTTGTGGTGTGTTGCTGGAAATGAGTATCAGTGTTAAGTAAACGAAAATAGTATCTGTTTCTTTTGGTTCATATATCTGGCCTTAGATTATTTATATTATCTCCAGTGGAAGGGAAGTCCTGCTCTTTCTCTTTCTTCCCTTTTGTCACTGCCAAAACCCTCAGCTGTTTGCCAACATGTAGTGCATAGTGCTTGTGAAGCATCAGGAAGTTGCTTACTCTAAGCTGGAGACAAAACTGGCATTATGGCCAGAAGAGAGGTTAGAGTTGATACAACATTGATGTAAAGGTTGAAATAGGGATGGTGTCATTAAGAGATAAGACAGGATGAGAATAAATCCTCCTGAGTTTCCAAACACAAATTTTCTTTCTTTGACTATCTTATTCTTACTTTAAGCAGAGCAATGTGGTTTCATATGGGTCTGAAGGTTGAGGGGGATATTTGGGTAATGTATTTAAATGTAGCTATTGTCAAGAGACTACAAGTAGTAAACGCAGTGTCATCTGAATATTCATATATTTGCATGTCGTTTCACGCTTTGAAATATCCTTTTTGTTTGTAGCTATGGAAGTTCTAAATTATGTTGGTAGAGCTGATGGGAAGAGAAGTGCATGGAGGACTGATAAGACAGAAGCCAGGTAGTTGTCTCAGAACAACATTAATTGAAGCATATATTACAGCTGTTACATTGTTACTCTAAGATTTCTTCTTCCAGAAATGAAGAGGAGATGTACAAAGTTCTATTAAGTGATTACGAACAACGCCAAAAACAGCTTTTGGTGGAAAATGCTGAGCTGAAAAAAGTTCTTCAGCAAATGAAGAAAGAGATTATTTCACTTCTCCCACCACAGAAACAGAAACCTAAAGAAAGGTCTGAAGATGGGCCAGTGAGTATTCAGTTAAAATTAAATCTGAATGGTAGTTTAGTGTAGTGCTGGAGTAATTTCATAATTTTAAAAAAGTAAACTTTTGAGACTTGCAGTGATTGTACATCCTGTGCTGTGCTTGAAATTCCTCCATGTTTAGATGTTCTACTGTCTGAACAATACCCAGTGTTTTCTTCCCAGTCAGTTAATGGAAAGCTTGAAAGTATACTTTGAATTAATTTTAAGCGCATTAGCTACACTTGTAACTTTACATAATGATGCAGTTAATATGGAAGGCAGACAAAATCCAAAGGTGTTGATGCTGTCTTTCAAGATGCTTATGCAAAGAAATCAGGCTTCCTATAGAATCCGTGAGGGTGGAGGAAATGTAATTAAGGTGCGCTCCTATAGTACATGGCTTAGAGTAGCTGTTAATGCCTTTTACAGAGTTGCTGGTATGTTCAGTGAAGATGTTTGATTTCAAAAGTAAAATGATTTGTGGGTGTCTGTTTCCACATTTAAAATATGTCTTTGTTCACACAGGCTATTTTATTTTTATGGAACAGTAGACTGCACATTCACTGTTTATCAGAGTTTGTTCCTTAATTCTGCTGATTCCCTGCTAGAAGCTGCAGTTCTGCTTTGGTATCAGAGTGAAGTGGGGAGTAACCTAAAAAGTTAGCTAAGCTTTTGCTTAGTAATAAGAGAAAGTGTCCCCGGGCATAAGAAAAAGTTGAAATACAGAAAACGTACATAAAGGCTAGGTTCTAGGGATTGTTCAAGATTGATGGTGTAGTAGTGATAGGATATTAAAACAATATGGATAGTCTACAGAACAACGTATGAAGCACTTTTTAGTACAGTAAATGGTACAGGCTGGTACGTAAGAATATGTGTAGATGGAGTCTTCCAGAGTGAGCTGCTTCTGTGGCATCTAGTACTTGCCATTTTAGAAGGTCCACTGTCCTGCTCAAGTTGCTGTACTACATCCTTTATTTCTGAGCAATCTCAGGTGCATTTGTCCAGCCGCAGAATGTTCTGTGAGGAAAAACACTAGGTTCTCGGGCCACTTCTTTGTAAGATGTGAATAAACTCTTCTTAACATCACTGGATGACTTGCTTCCTATACCACACAGAATGACTCCCATGTGTATTTAGTGAAGTAGTCGGTAATGTGCAATGTGTTAACCTTTACCTTAAAAGTTCATAGTATAGATAATCGGTAGATCTAATTATTACTCCCGTTCAGCAACAAGAAGTTGATCTTCAGTCATGGGTGTTGGGTATAATTTATACTATCAAGCATTATAGGGTACCAGTTCTATAAATGGTCCTTCTGCTTTAAGGATTCCAGTGAGGCCAGGAGGGTTTGGCACAAACTTCAGCACATTGGTGAAAATCTAGCTGTGGGAATGGGGTCTTTGTGAACATTTAAACTTGAGGAAAAACTGGACTTAGTGCTCTGAAATACACTGTTCTTGGGTGATTAGACAAGTATTTACCTGTTGTAGCATTAATAGACTAATAAAATATTAAAAGCCTGCACTGAAACTTCTGTTCAGTTCTCTTGTGATAGAACCAATTAAGCAGAGCAACTAATCACTAGACAATAGTAATTTCTAGTAGCAGAATAATAATAGAAGCACTTATTAGATACAAGTCTTGAGTTATTTCAGCAGGGGTGTGGGGGTTTTTGGTGGTTTAGTTTTTTCTGGATGTTTTTCCATTTAATGTAAACAACAAATCAATTTCATGGCATTATAAAATTGGGGATAGTTTTTATCATGGTAGGGATACTGCTTAGTTTTTTCACCTTTGTCAAATATAAAAAGGAAGAATGTTGCCAAAAATTGCAGGTTTGCAGAAATTACGTATTTAAGAGTTAGTCTGTCCTACAACATAGGTTTTACATGGATTAGTTTTTGTTTAGAAGTACTGATTTGCTTTGAATATCTAAAAATTCTTATTTAAAACATTGCATCTGATAGGTCATGTTTGTTTGTGGCCCTTTCACATTGCAGACTAAAATGTTGAACTTTTACTGAATCCCTTGTAGAATAAAAAAAACCACCACCAAACACTGCGTTTCTACTTGGAAACATACTTTCAATTCACATTTGTTTCTAAGAATCAATATGGAAGTTGGCAGCTAGTGATGTATACATACCATTTATTATTTTCCTTCCCATTGCAAAATAATAGCCATGAAACCAGCCAGACTGTCATATTACAGTACTGTCCAGAGGCCTACTCCAGACTGGACTTTCATTGTGTTAGCATATATAAATATAAGTAAAGGAATAAGATGTTTCTTTATGAAGTGACATAACTCTTCAACCAACCAACCAAAAAACCCCAACCCAAAAACCCGGGCGTTCTTGATATCCGTTTTGCTCCTTAAGATCTCCTGTGATCCATGTGTAAGTGATTTACTTGCCTTTGAGCTGCTTGATTTTGTACTTCTCATCCTATTTATCTTACCTAATTGTAAATAAAGGGGATTATATAGAATGGTTTAGATGCTTGAGAAGAGTGACGTATTCACGCCAGGTATTCAAACAGCTATGGCTTGTCAGTTTAAATCTGCTAAATTGTCTTGGCCTAGTCATCTGTCATTTGGACTTACATCTTGGCTCTTCAAGATAGCATTCAGGTTTGATATTTGAACTGTAGTGTAAAATGCAAGGGGGGAGGGGGGCACTAGTTCCACTCAACCTTCAATGTGTTCTGAGTGTGGGTGTCTATCATGGAGAAGAAGAAAGCAAGGACACATCACTTAATTCTCAACAGGAGAAAATCTTTGTCTTAGATCCTGTTGGTGCTGCATAGTGAGTTTACGGACAGCTACCACTTAAGTTTGACAGTGGAGCTCAGCAGTCTGAACTTATGTAGCTTGAAGATGTGTGAGTCGGTCTTACTAGTTGATGCACTCTGTGGCGGGTTCTGGGGACTAACAGGTCACTTCTGCCTCTTCAGCATTATGCTGTCAGGGAACTGAACTCCCTGACAGTGAAATTTCCCTGGATGGAAAAAATCTTTCCTGTACAGAAGCATTTTTCTTCTTTTCAGTAAATTAAAGCCATATAAATATTTAAATAAACATATGTATTTGGAGTGATGTGCAGCTGCTTGTTTCTGCTTCTGCAGGTGCTGTCAGACCCGGAGGAAGATATTGGAGAGTTAAATAAAGAGAATATGTGGGAACTGTCTTGTGAAACTGTACGAGAGCAGCTTACCAACAGCATTAGAAAACAATGGAGAATGCTGAAAAATCATGTTGAAAAGCTGGATAACCAAGGTGATGTTTAACTGGATTACATGTACATATAAAATGCTACTGATAATTCCTTTTGGTATTGTCCTCTTAAGGCTTACTTTACTGACCATTGAAGCTAAAATGAAAGAAATTGTGACTTGGTAGACTTTCTGAAAGGGCTTCCAATTGGCATTTTCCTGTGTGAGTTTTAATTGTAGGTAGTTAAGGAAGAAATGGCATATCAAGCCTGTCATTATGGGAAAGGACATGATTATAGTTTGACACAGTAAACGGCAACTTTCTGAAGAAATAATTATTTTTCTTTTGAAAGTACATGCCTATAATAATGTTTGTTGCTTTTCCCTACCTTTTTAGGATGTTCAAGTAATGCAGATGTAAGAATTCGAAGTAATCAGATGCAAAATATGTAAATCCCTCTCAAGCATCTAGGCTTGCCACATCCATACCTCTGAGGCTTCTTGTGGCATTCTAAAGTGAACTGGCTGATGGTATGGTGCTGGACTCCCCTCACTTCCAGCTGTTAAACAGCATTAAAAGATGGCTAAAAATATATAAAATTCTTTCCTAGTATTATTTTCCCATGCAAGCAAATGCTCTTGCTACCACAAGGATATTTGCAGTCAAGAATAAGACTGAGGAGGTCACACATGCAATTGCAAATAAAAGAGCAGATGGTCTATGAGAATGTTTATACCATAGAAAAGATTTTTAGGAACACTAGTTCTGAGTAATGCTTGATTTGATGTAACTAACTGGAAAAAAAAAAAAATAGTTGTAAGCATCAGGAAAAATGTTTCAAGTACTTGCTGGTTTCTTGGAGTCACCTTCTTGGTTTTTGGATTTAGAGATGGCCATAGTCTCGTCCTTTAGGATTCAATTAATGTTCAAGCACTGGTATCAGGGGATCAAAACTTGGCTCATTAATCACTGTGATAGCTATGCATGGAATTAAATAAAGCAATATGTAATTATACAAAATACACTTTATTCCTCTCTAATTCATTCCCTTACTGGGATGAAAATATGCACACAATGTTTGTTAGCTCTGTTTGTCCTTTGCAGGACTCAAAGGAAGAGATTTCTTTTTATATCTGTGGTAAATATAGTTACTGTCATATTTTTATGAACACGCAAGCCCTTCAAAAATGGACTCAGAAGAATAGGCTAACAGCATGTCAGTGAAAAGTCTTCAGTTGTTTTGATATTCTTTTTTTCCTTTTAAATACTGTTTAAAAAAGTAGGGGGTTTTGTGTGATACTTACTGCAGCACAGATGCTTGATTTACCTTGAGGAATGTGAAACAGCTATGTTTTCATTGCTGTTTTTTTCTGAACTGGATTTTGTGCATAATTACATGCATAGCACCAATTCTGGATTTCTTGTGTCTAATAAGTGCTTTTCAATCCGTTGTGTGTGTGTCAGGATCAAACAAATATGGACTGAAACCTTTTGCTGTAGTGGTGAGTCCCTGAGGTGGTGAGTTCTGTGAGGAACTTCTTTGTTTTTGTTTAAGTAGGCTTTTTCCGTTTCCTCCCCTCCTTAGTGTCACGTGTACATTCAGGAGCTTTGGATGAAAAAGATGTAATTTCAAGAGAAGACCATGAGCTGGAAACTGAAAAGCTAGAGTTAGAGATCCAGCAATGTAAAGAAATGATCAAAACTCAGCAACAGCTCTTACAGGTAGCAGGCTTTAATTTTTCTTATTTTTCTCAACTGAATCTAAGCTTTTTTTGTGTTTTAATGTGCCACCCTTCTCACACCTGAGCCTTCCTTCATTCTTTAATGATGCTTTTTAAATATCTTAATTGTTTGTCTGAATATAGGTGTGCTGGTGGGTTGGTTAGTAATTCAATGAACTTGTAATTCTGGTAGGAATGATTTGGGGGAATAAACAAAAATGAGGAAGGCTGAGGTCAACTGCCTGAACAGGGACACTTTGCTTGCCATCTGAAACTCTGCCCCCACCAGCTGCCAACTTGATACTTACTACATGGTTTCCATATTAAACATATTGAATCATTTGTCTGATAAAACTGAACCTGTGGAAATACTGCATCTCTTAACTGTCCCAAATTAATGTTTGTGTCTTTTGTTGCTTTACATGTGCAGCAGCAGCTTATGTCTCCATGTGACGATGACACCACTCTGTTACTACAGGACTGCTATTTGTTGGAAGAAAGAGAGCGTCTTCAGGAAGAATGGAGACTATTTCGAGAGCAAAAAAAGAATTTTGAGAAAGAACGAAGAAGTTTTACAGAAGCTGCTATTAGATTAGGACTTGAGGTATTAGAAAAGTGGAAAGGTATTAGAAAAGGGAACTCCTATGAAAGATGAGTTACAATTGTTAAATAGTTTTACTGTTGTACACACTAAAGTGCAGCCATCCAACAATATGTTTGCCAACATCTATAGAGGAAGATCATTCCCATACTGTAGAGAACTTAACTTTGGTCATTGCAGATAATTATGTTACCATTTCAAAAAAACAGGGGTTTTGTGTGTTTTGAAAAATACAGTAGCTGCAACTGGAATGCCTGATACCTTGTTTCAGCTTTTGAAATATTTAAGTACTTCCAAAAATCAGTCCATTTTTTCACTGAATCCTTTATTAGATGCTGCTTAAGTTTGGCTTCCTACAAAAGCAAGGCCTATGCAAATTTCAGTCAGACTTCATTGCTGGGTTGAATTCTTAAAGGTACTTAATTCCTAAACTTTTGTGAAAACCAGTGACTCTTGCAGAAATGCAAAGTAATTGCTGCCTTTCCCTTAGGGTTGTTATCTGTTCTGTTCTTACAGTTAAGGTGGCCAGTAAGCACACATACTGGAAGGCAGTCAGAGTAGATGTGTCTGATGTCTGTCATCTCTGTCCTTTGGTCTAGCCAATAGTTAGGGCCAAGAACATGAAGGAGTTTACAAGTTTTGCAGGGAAAGGAGGTAGTGATGATGTTGTCGTGAAACTATAGTGGTATATATACCCAATATATGTAAAAGAAGGAAAAAAGTCACTGAAAAAAGAAAGAAATGGACTTTAGACTTATTGTTCACAGAACTGCTTGCTTTGACATGTGGAACAGAAAGCTGGAGTGGGATGTGCTTAAAACTTATAGAACTGTGGACTCAGTTGGTCAGATGAAAGCAGTACTGTTGTTCACCACTTCTCTCAAGATTAAGACTAGAGGGAGCTCATGGAAACTGCTTGAAATTAAGTCTAAAACATATCCAGAAAAGGTGGTATGTTATGTATCAGGGAGTTGACTTCTGGATTTTGCTGCCACAGGAGATTGTGAAGGCCATCGATCCCAGCAGGTTAAAAAAGCAGTTGCCTAAGCTCATGGACAACACATCTACAGATGTGATACTAAAAGCGGGAGACAAGGGTGTGCCTTCCAACATACCTAATCAAAAGACTTTTGGGGCTGGGAACATCTGAGGGAATACACTGTGGAAAGTAGCCAGGTTCATGTGATCTCATAAATAGCATCTCTTGTGGCCATTGTTGGAGACAGAATACTGAGCTAGGTGAACAATTTGTCTGACTCAAGATAGCTTTTTTTTTTTTTATTCTTATGTTGTAAAACTTATTGTAAAGATCATAAAATACTTCAGATTTTACTTGAGATACTGTCACAGCCGCAGGTCACATGGTGACAAATACTGACTCAGACCACTACATATAGATAGATGTGTTCTTCAACTTTTTAATTTAATTTTATTTGTGTTTTAATGGATCCATGAATATCATTTTGGACCTTGAATTCAGCTTTAAAAGTCTTGAGTGTTAATAAATTATAATTGTTTGTCCAGAAATGTATAGGACTACATTGCATCATAAGCATAACTATCCATGCTCCTGCTTGTTAAAATGCTTAAGTATGAAAAGAGAAGCAATGCTGTAAGCTTTGTAGATGTGTTTGAAACTTGGCATTGGAGTTCAGCCTGCTCTATTTTCTACTGATGTAGTAGAAATAAATTTGTGTAATGGGGGTGTCCTGCTTCACTGATGGTTTTTGGAGGTGAAATAGTCTGGTTGGTTCCACAGAGCCATTGGATATTTTGGAGGTTGTCTTTTAGCCATTATTTTCTTCTTCTGTGCTCAGAGTGATAGGAAAATGAAACAACCCCTTTCTTTCTGCCCCAGTTCTAGAAGGAAATAATCAGTGCTATTTTCAAAGTCATTTTATCTGTTTCAGAGAAGGCTCAGGGTCGAGGTTTAAGCAGTAATCCTTACTGGCAGCCGCCCAGAAATGGGAGCTGCCTCCAAGAGGTGGTGCTACACTGAGGGGGGAAGGGGAGTTTAGGAGGCAGTGATAAGACACTGTGTCACTAGAGTGGAGAACAGTAAAATGAGAAGATTAGTCAGACCTCTGTG
This sequence comes from Ibycter americanus, assembly GCA_035590275.1. NCBI lineage: Eukaryota > Metazoa > Chordata > Aves > Falconiformes > Falconidae > Ibycter > Ibycter americanus. Next base: position 19,484,635 of record JAVJGI010000032.1, read on the forward strand.
AAACAAACCATGATGTTTGGCTTGTGACTAAATAACCTCCTCAGCTAATCCTTGTTGAATCCAAAAGCTTGCTCACATGACTGTAATTCTGTGTTAAACTTCTGGCTGTCCTTAATTACATGGACATGTTACAACTTTTGCTTTCTTAGAATAGCATTACTTTAATGTGGTCTAAACTTGTTCCTGTGTTCATAAGTGTAAACTGTCATTTCCTTTCCTAGAGAAAGGCATTCGAAGAAGATAGAGGAGCCTGGCTGAAGCAACAGTTCTTAAGTATGTCTACTGATTACAAGCACTCTGAAAATGTGACAACTCCAAGTGCCTTCCTAGGAAGCAAGTATTTGGTTCAAATTATGTTCTTACATGTTTCCCCTCCCTTTCAATTTGAAGATGTAAATAAGAACAAAACCATTAAAACCCCCCAAATCTTTGCAAGAGAAACTTTACCATATATCTGTATGCCTCTGCCTGTCAGGGTAACTGATGGTTCAAAATCCCTTGTTAAAAGAAGGGAATAGTAGTAACTCCCTCCCTGACAATAACTTATGTAATGAATTTGTATTAGTTAAGCAGTATGGTGAATGGCAAGTACCTGACAGCACAGCTGTTAAGAACGGGGAACTTCTAGCATTACTAAAGTAAATTAAATGTGAGCATATTAATTGCCAAGGGAGTTGAAGAAATCATGACTTATGGAGAGCTGTCTAGATTAGAAACAAGTTTTGGAAACAAGAGCATCATAATGTGGAGATGGCAGCATTAGTTATTTGAGATGAGGTAATATTAAACAGGTGTACACATACATACTCAGTTAAAAAAATGCTTTGGAAAAAGAAATAGTGAAAAGAGCATAATGAAAACAAATTTGAGCAATATGCAATTGAATTTTAAAATTCAAATCTTCATGAAGGAATAATTTCTTCAGAAAAGATAACAAAACTATGGCTGTGTGACATAGTTTAGAACATTGTTTTTACTGAAAGTATTTTTTTTACTTCTTTCTACAATTCCCTGCCCCCCCCCCCCCACTTGGAACGTTTATTTCTCATCCCCTCATGCCTGAATATGCATGTGCAGTGTTTTGGTCTTTACCACTGAGTTTTCAATACTTTCTGGGGGAGGGGGAAAGGGATGAGGGCGGAAAAAGTAACAGCAATCTCTGTTAAATAGATTCTTGTTGTGGCAGCCAACATTTAAAGATAAATGTGTGAAACACCTGGCAAGTAAAGATAGCTTGAATTTGTATTCTTATTTAGATAAAGTAGCCTGCCTCTTGTTCTGGGTTCTGCTTGTTTCACTTCTGTGCAATTCCTGTAGTGCTTTTGTAAGTATGAAGTTATATGTTCTTCCACAATAGGAAGACCTTTATTTTTAGGAACAGAACTGAGATTGTTTGGCTGTTGCTTATGAAGAATGACTTGATTTAGTGATCTGTGAGCAACTTGAGATTGGTTTAATGTTCATTGGTCACCTAAGCTTTGGATTTGTAATTGTCTTTTTCCAAATTCTAGTATTTCTGGATGTATTTAAAGCCATTGTTTTCTAAATGGCATTCTTCAATCTTACATATTCTAATCTTAAACTACTGGATAATAGCAATAAAAACAAATGTCTGCCACACTGAGGATCATACTCAATTTGGATATTACTCTACAGGGTATCATTAGAATTACCTTAAGGTTAAATTTTCCTTTTTCATGACACTTGTCCAAAAGCTTTTAATTCTGTAGTGCTGTGATGAATACTGTAGAATACAGAATCATTCTATGTTTTTTTCCACTTCATGTGAAAGCTTTGAAATCTACATGTGAGGAATAGTTAGTGGGGGTTGATCTGTCCCTGCCAAGTTTGGCCATGTCTTTCCATTGGTTTTGGTGATGTTTAACTTCATATAAATGCTAAGGCGTCTAACTTACTGCTTTTATTTTTTTTCTATACTCTGACAAATTTGTAAGTTTCATGTTGGTGTTAATTACTGTATATGCATGCTGGAGGAGTTTCTACTAAAGGAACAAAAAGCTTTAATAATTGTAAAGCAAGATACATTTGAGTAACTCTAAACCTGACTTCAATATGACTACTTGCAGCAGTGCTTGTGTATATAAATACTTTCAAATTTAGAATAATAATTTTAACCATTACTTCATTCAGTAGTACTAAGTGTACTTATAAAATTTTACCACAGATCTACAACAATAAGATGATTTATTATAGACATGCCGTAAAATGTTTGGGGTGTTTTTTTTTAAAGCAGAGGATATCTAGAAGCAAGTCCCTCAAATGTTTTCAGCTGTACTGTAGCTTAACTGATGATATGTGTGTCTCTCAGGTTCTGACCAAGACAATCGGTTAGTGAAATCTACATCTCAGCAAAGAAAACCTCACTGTATGTTGAGTGGCCCTGTTTCAGCAGAACCTTGCCAGACATCTCAGTATGTTACATATAACAGGTATCAGAAATGATGTTGCAGATAGTTATTTCTATAGTGGTAAACTACATAGAGCACAGAGACTAAGTTGCAATAACTTAAAAAGTCTAATCTAAGGCTTATGATTGATATCTAGCAGAACAATATTAAATAGCATAAAAACAGTATTGTGTCTATCTGAAGCATAATTTATTTGCATTGTAATGTTCTCTTTTTCCCAGTTCCAGTGCTGCATCAAAAAAACCTGCTGCAGATAGCAAGCCAAATGAGTGGGTGGAAAGTGACAAAGAAGAAGCTGAGTAATGCACAAAGTCGTGGGAAGACTCTGGAGTTGGCACTCTGCTATGTAGAAACTTGCACATAGAACAACTGCCTTAGACTCCCTAGGGTTGCCTGCTGGGGTTTCTGTTAGAGATTTGTTCATAAATTATTCTAAAGTGAAACAGAATGCTGTGAGTTTGATCATTCTTCTAGAGGATTATGTGGTGATCTGAATTGTGGTGTGTGTGTGTATGTGTGTGCACATGGCTTTCATTTTTTAGACCATTTTTTGCCTCTTTCTTGCAACTCTTGAAAGAAGACAATTTAAAAATATATAAAAGCTTTGATATTTTTTCTAGTTACGGAAGCTCTGATTCTGTGAATGAAGCAATGGTCTGAAACATTGACTGTAACGAGATACTGGATCCTAATGTTACCTTTCATCACAGGCAGAGATAGCACTTTTAGAAATTGTTTAATTATTGGAAACATTCATTTATGTCTCAAATGTAACTGGCATTAAAACTTTTTTTGCCTCAACTTGAATGTACAGTATACTGTAGATTTTTAACAAAACAGGTTCTATATTTATTGTGGGATTTGAAAATACCTCTTTGATATTTCAGATGACTTAAAGTGCAAAATCTTTATATATTTGTAAATAGGCAAAGTGGTTATGCTAAGAAACCATTAAATGAAACATGCATACATAATTTTATTTTACATGGCATTTAAATTGTTTTATAGTGATACTCAGTTTACAGATGCATTAAAACTTTCAATGGTTCAGTCAGGAACTAAATTATTTCAAATGTGATAAATAAATGTGTAATTCTATTCTAAGAAACCCTGGTTCTGTGTTGTGTGTGCTAAACTTTTAAGCTATCATGGTTGTAGGGCTATACACTATGTCAACACATCTGATGCTGGTTTTGTATTTTGTTACCTTTTCCTTTTCATTGACTCAAAATATCTTTTGATGTAGCCTTTTGGGAATCTGTTTTGTTTATAATAAAAATAGCGAGGTAGAGGTAAGATGTTTCAAAGTCTCCTTCACCTGACTCAATGCATGCTCTTCTCTTTGTCCATTAAAAATCCACCTTGTCTCTTCTTGGGTTTTCATGCATCTGTGAATGCATGTGTGTAGCTCTGATCCTAGTGTAATTGACCTTTTGGAAGATGCCCAAGAAACTTCTGCCTTTCTCAGGGTCATAGAAAGGAAATTAACTCTGAAGCTTAGAATCCTTCACTGAAAATGCATTGCTGCTCTGCCTGTTATCTTTAGAATTAGATGTAATGGAGTAATTGGACATAATGGAATGATTGGGCTACCTGGGAAAAATAGCAATGGAATAACATAAGAAAGGGAAGAAACTGGAGTTCTCCAAGAAGCTAAGACAGAAAACTGCAATTTCTGCTGATTAGTTCTGTACATGGAGTTACAGCTTGAGACGAAGTAGTAGCCAATGCAAACTGCAGAGGATGCCTGTATGGTTCTTGCATAGCACCCTTAAGGAAGCAGAAGCATGTATAATGAAATTCTTGGTCAGCTTTCTGTTTCATAGCTAGTCAGGTTGGAAAGACAATACAGATAATGTTTCTTTTTTTTATTTGTTTTTCCAGTTCTCCCTCAATACATGGGTGATCTTAGTTGTCATCCGCTGGAAGGGTTTAGCGGTGTACAGCTACTGTTGGGCTAACAGCTTTCCCACAATGTGCTGGGCGGCTCTTGCCTGAATTTTAATTATGGAAGAATAAATATAAGTATTCAAAATATTTAAAGATGTAAAGTGGAAAAAGCCTTAATATATTGCCAATTGAGTGGGACAACTGTACTTTACAAGTAGGATCCTTCTTTTTAAGCTGGGAGGTTACTCAGGCCGGTGCCCGTAGCTAAGGCAGGGTCAGCATGCCACTAGGGGCTGCTGCTGTCCTGAAGTAATGAAGGTGTGCTGGCTGGTGCTCTGTTGGGCATTTACCTACATTCCGTTTAGTTGGACTTTTTTACTAGACAGTTCTTCTTCAAATGCCTTTGAAGAACAAAATTTATCTTTAATCTTTTTGCCTCTTGAATGATTTGGCAATTAATAAACATTTTGGACTAATCTTGCTTTAACATTCTGTAACCTCTTATAGAAGTGGAAATTCATTTGAATGTCTCCATGGAAGAACCAGCTGTGCTAGAAGTGTGTATGCAGCTGAGTCCTGAGCTGACCTGGTCTGGAAGTCTGGGGTATAGATTCAGTCCTGTCCTTGTAAAGAAAGCAAGTATGCCTAGAGACTTTGCGTTGCTCTATATGCAGTGATCTTACTTAAATTGGAGCTTTTAAATCTGAAGCTACTGCTAATAATGGTGTGAGTACTGCGGGTGGTCTGGTTGGTAGTGTGGTGGTGTAATACTTTTACTGTGTTGGAAACAGCTTTAGGATCTTTCTTACTTGGAGACTGTTGAAGAGCAAAGGGGGAGACTGCTTGCAGGAATGCAACACAGGTGTGTCGCTGCACACAGGTGTCTATTTGAGATAATAGAGCGAGTGGCCTACTTACCTACTTAGGAAGGAACAGGGAGTACTGACTGCCAGGGACTGATAAGCATACAGTTATTAGCTGCCTGTGCATGATATTGAAAAGATGAGTAGTTCATCTTAAACTGTGGTGGTTTATTTCACAAAATTTTTAAATATAAGATGCATTGCTTCTTTCTCATGCTACTTGATGAGAGAAGTCTGAACTTATAAATATTGGTCAGATTAAGCATGAGAATTTACCTTCCAGGATTAATTACAACTGTTAGTTTTTCCCTTTCATCCCCAGTTGTTGAGGATGATAAAATACAGCTTTTGCAAAACGGACTATAGCAAAAAAAAAAATATAAATCAATAAATGAAAACTTAAGTAAACTTTTCTATAGAAAACGGCTCTCTTCCTAATTTGAACAACTGCTTCCATCAGCTTCTGCAGACTTGGACAAAAATATTTCCGTGTGTATAAAAAAAAATAAAAAAAAAAATCAGACCATATTCTAGCTTTTTCACTAGGATTATTCCACGTACACTTCAATTAGGCTAAGGTGACTAATAAATCCCCAAGATAGTACCAGTTTAAACATGTTATTATTGAAAGGAAAATAGAAGTATATGCAGGGTTATGGCAATGCTGTGTATGTTGCATTAGCCTAGCTATTGCTTGTGCTGCTTTTTTCTTTTTTCTTAATTTGCAGTTACCACAAAGCTTTTGTGTGTGAAGACATGTAAGACATCTTGCTTTTACTTCTGCTCCCTCCATGTAATTTGCAAGAGAAGTAGATGAGAAGATGTGAAAAGTTGATATAGCTGGATTCAAAACCTGATCTCAAAAGAAGGCTCAAATTATCTCTTTGTTTATTGCTTTCAGACAATACATCTGACCTCTAATGTTAACCATGCCCAGCAAAGTTGTGCTGTTGTTAAAAAAAAAAAAAAAAAAAAAAAAAAAAAGTTGTAGTTTCACACTGACACAGTACTCATGTTCCTTTATTCAAGTTTTGGGTTGTGCAAGACACACAACTAAGTGGAAAGCATAACAGGTAAGTTTGTTTTAAAGAAAAGTTCAACAATAAAAAATTAATTACAATTGTATGGAAGAACTTGCCAACATCCTAGTGAAAAGTTCATCACCTGAGGTGCAAAGCATGTTTGTTCCCTTGAATACAATAGACTGATAATAATGAAAAATGAGATATTTCTGGCTAATGTTGTATGTGCACCCCCCTGCAAGAAAATAAAATAATAATAAAAAAAAGTCTTCTGCACAACCCCAGATGGATTTACAGCCCAGATGAAATCTGTTTGAAGAAGTCAAGACTTGTGGGACTGACAACCCGGGAAGAGGAGTTGCTAGTGGGAGACTGTAGAAACTTCTGGGATAGAAAATACATGTTCATTTTTGGTTGTTAAAATAGTATTTGCCACAAATCTCACTCCTGTGGTTAATCTTGCAACCATAGGTATTGTAGGAAGAGAAATAAAGCTACTGAATAACCAGTATGTTGTAGATGTTGAGTTAGAATCAGATTCATGTTTTTTGTGCGACTTTAAGGCTGTGGTTTATTGCTTTGCTGAAGTTACCCCTCTGGAAATACCCTTCAACTCAGAATCCCCTGTGCATTTTTCTTGCCTTTTTTTGGCGATCCAGTTACCACCCAGCTCACTTTGGAAGATCATGTAACTTCTCTGGGGAGCTGACCAGAACTCATTCCAACATTTTTGTGATTACCAGCTTATTACCATGCTCAAAAAGGGGCAAGCGTGTTTGGTGCATCTCCACTTGCCTCCGTGCCCTGGATGTCTGTAGAACAGAACGCTGCTGTGAATGTGGTCCTGGGCTCTCAGAGTAAATTAGCGATGAAGCTGGCTGCAAGCCCGCATCAGTTCAGGTACTTGGCTGCGTTTTGTATTTGGCTCCTTAGGAAATGCAGAAGTTCTAGCTGACCTGCACTCCCATTCCTGCTGCTGAGGGGCTGTGGCTTTTAATTGTTCACGTTTAGCTGTCCTTTACCTTGGAAGATAAAATATTTACAGATTGCTTATGAAATCTTTGTTCATTTAAAAATCTTCTGGGTCAATGTGACCGCAGCTGAAGGGACACACTGATAATATTATTTATTTAAAAATACATATATATATTTCATATGCACAGGTTTTTGGTAGGTTATTACATATGTTTTGGTGCACGTAGGACTGTAAGAATAGCAAGGGTTTAGCTGTCTTCGTCTCCTGTCTACAGGGGTGGCTGTAAACCAATGCTGAGGGAAGAGAAAGGACACCGTTACCTGTGTGACAGTGACTCTGCTTTGTTAATTGGGCCACTATCAGTTAGATAACAGCTTGGGTCAGATGTCAGGTCAGCACAACCTGGGCAAAACCAACCTAATCTGTGACAGGAGCAAATGCCAGCAGCCAGCTGTGACACAATCTAGGAAATTAATGTTTGTTGTAAATTTATTGTAAATGACCTAGTAAAACTGTTTTACTAGGATAAGTAGAAATTTTTAAACAATCCAGCAAAGGGCTTATATGAGAAAATCAGTGGGATGCCAAGGTATGACTTGATTTCCATGATTCCATCTGAAGAGAAAGTATGATTGCAAAAAGGGAAGTGTTTGCATAAACTGATAAAAAACTTGAGAATTCAGCAGAACACAGCCACGTGTTCCTGAGCTTTCTTCCATAAAAGTGTCTCCATGTCTGGCAGAGCCCCATTCACCTTCAGTATGAGGGGAATCATACTGGCACTAGCACTCACCCTTGTAGGTAAGCCTACGTATCCCTTCTTAATCTCTCTTTCCCAAATTTTCTTCAAGTTCAGTGGCAACAATTGGATCTAGACTGAGTGTTACTCATCTGGTTTTCTATATCTTTTTGCAGGTAGCCAGAAGCTTGACATTGGTAAGTAAATTTCCTCCTATAACCTTCTTTTGGTGACTTTCTTGGGATTTCTGTTTGTTAGAACACGCCTGCCAGTATTGTGAAAATGGCTCTTATTCCCTGCAGACCCTGGATTCAGTGGCAGAAAGAGCCACTTGTACAGCTATGAAGGCTGGGTGTTGAACGGGCTTCAAGAAAAAAGTTTAGCCAAAGTCGGCGTGCGCTTCAGCAGCAAGCTAGAGATCAGCGGGCTGTCAGAAAACACGTACCTCCTCAAGGTAACGCGTCTTCTTCCAAACGTACCGTGCAACAGCGAACTGTACACCGCAGTCATAATTGCACCTGGGTAATCTGTGGTTTAGGAAAGCTGTAGGAAACGCAACTAGACACTTAGCGCTGTAGATGTCGGAGAATGGTCAAGCTCAAGTTTCAGAAGCGACAAGAGATTTGGCATCCAGTCACTTACGGGTGGTTGTTGTAGGAATTGTTCGTAGCAGGTGCTCTGCAAGACTTTTTGTCAGAAATAGAGGTGCCAAAATCAGAGGTTCTTTTAGAAAACAGTTATTTCTAACTCAAGGCGCTCAAGCCTGCTCCGAGTTTAAGATCTGATTCTAGTCTCAACACACAGTTCCAGCTTCTGTGGGAAGCCAGGACTTGGGTAAGTAAAATCATTGTCATGCAGTGGCAGGCAAATTCATAAATGTAGATTTTAAAAAAACTAAAGAGAAAAAGTGATAAGCGATAAAAGGAAGGCTAAAAAAATGAAAGGCATCAAAAAGCATGTAATAATATTTAGTGTTTGGATAATGCAGTAAAAGATCTGTACGTGTGAAATCATGCCCCTGCTAACATCAGTAGAGATAGGACCTGACCCATTTGAAACACGTTTCAGAAAAATACTTCTATTTGTCTGTTTGCTTTAGTTACATATCAGAGCTGCTTTTTTGGGCGCTGAGTTGAGTGACAGAGCTCTCAGTGTCTGTAGCTGAGCTATAGACCTTCCTTCACTGATGAGGGCAAGGTGGCAAAATTCCAGGCTGCGAATTGCGCTTCACGCTGTAGTCTTCATCCTGAAATTCTTACGTGGTGTGCACCAGGCTGTGCTCCGAGGCACTGAAACCAGCAGTAACTCTGCCAAAGTTACTGAAATTGCTTCTGATTTACATTGTGTCCCAGCATGGAAAAAAAAAAAAAAAAGGTTTATAAATACATTGCTCGTTATTTAAAAAAAATTGGATTGATTTAAGCAATTGACAAATATGAATCAAATATAGCAACTAGTTTAGTTAAAAAAAAAAAAAAAATTGGAAGGGGACAGGTCAAAATAAAACATTCTAAAACTATAATTTTTTGACACTTAGAATGGTAGAAACTTTTTTAAATGCTAAATTTCACCTAAAGCAGAGTATTTATTTTAAGGCTGAAAAAAGGGGAGAATTTTATTTGGATTTTTTAAAGTACTTTTTGAAACGGCCTTTCTCCCTATAGAGTTAATACAAATAAAATGTTTAAAGTGTTCCTGGGAGATAACAGCAGTACGTTAACTGTTTCTGTAAGATAATCTGCTCAGCCCACAGAATTTGTACACCCCCGGGGTTTGTAGTGGCTTTACCATAGTGTAAGCAAGAGACAAAAGAATAAATTGCAGTGTGAACTCCTAAATCTGTGTTCAGAAAGAAAGAGTATATAACTAGGGATTACGTTAATTTCTTCCAATCTGTTTGCAGATTTAGTACCAAAGTAATTTTATTCACAGAAGTATCTTTTCTTGATTTTCTCCCAGATCCGCTCTCCCCAGTTCGAGGAATACAATGGCATCTGGCACAGGGACCCATTTACTCGATCTTCCAAAATCACCCAGATGGTTTCTTCATGTTTTACCCGGCCCTTCAAGTTTGAATACAGTAGTGGACGGGTTGGAAACATTTATGGCCCAGAAGACTGCCCAGATATGTGCATTAACATAGTGAGGGGAATACTGAACATGATACAGATAACCATTAAGAAGTCACAGAATGTGTATGAATTGCAAGAGGTTTGTGTTTTCCATTCTAAACCTGCTTTACTGAAAGGACGTGTTCTGTTTAGGTGCTCTTCCTTCAGGTTTCTGTTTACTTGCATCTACTTTCAAATGTTCATCATCAAAAAAAGATGATTTTCATTGATATAGAAGAAAATGTGTGTGTGTGTATTGAACAAATAATGTGGGCTGGATTCTTTTTAAGACATCTGTCTTCAAGACTTAACATGCAATCCTTTGAAGAACAAATAACTATTATCTATGAATGTATTTGTTATATGGCTTCCCTAATACAGCTATTTGATCCATTTTATTCGTTCACTGTTGATATTAATTAATTGATTACTTTTTCATTTTAAACTCTGTCCCCTAACTGAGTATTGTTCACATCTGTTTTTTAGTTCAACAGGATTAATTGTGTGTGATGCTAACAGGTTTCAAAACACAATTAAGACTGTTCAGGAGGTTCTTACCCTCATACTGCTTCAAAATCTTCTTTCAGTAAAACTTCTCACGCAGCAAAATCCTGATACACAACTGGTAAGTCTCGTTATCTGTGTTGACCTGCCAGGCTGGAATTGGAGGTGTGTGCCATACGAGGTACGTCATCCAGGAAGACAGGAAGAACAGCCGAGTCTCGGTTACCAAAACCGTAGACCAAAACAATTGCCAGGAAAAAGTGAAGAAGAGTGTTGGAATGGCTTACATCTATCCTTGTCCTGTTGACATGATGGTACGTGAGATGTGAAAAGATCTTTGTAACTACAAGTGCGACCGTTCTGTTCCCATTCACTCTTGGGGTCTTTTTTTCCGCCTCCAGAAAGAAAGGCTCGTAAAAGGCACCGCAGCCTTCTCCTACAAACTGAAGCAGTCAGATGGTGGTACCCTGATCACAGAGGTGGTGTCGCAGCAGGTGTATCAGATCTCACCGTTCAGTGAACCCACCGGTGTTGCTGTCACGGAAGCAAGGTAGGCAGGACAGGGGCTCGCTTCACAACGTGAGAGTAATTGTAGATTCTGGCAGTCCCTTGCACTCCCAACTGAACTGAAATGAGAACTGGGCTCTGCAGCGCTTGGGTAAAGCTACGATTACTCATATCTGGGGTTTCCACACTCCTAAAAATTCAGTGAACCATTCTTTATTTATACCCTGGTGAACTTGGCACTACAATTACATGGAAGAAAAGGAGAAAAGTTCTTTTCCTTGCTTGTGCCATAAGAATGCAACTTTACTAGTCTGTCCTGAAAAAGGGCTAGTTTATAGTGTCAGGAGGAAGATGGTGCACATAGAAATAGGGTCATTGATTACACTGTCAGTAGCTCTAATTCAGAAGACAGTGGTTTAGCTTCTCCTCAGAAACAATGTCATTGTAGATAACTAATACTATTTTGTTGCAATTAGAAGGCTTTATCCATTAAAAACCTCTAAGATTTTACTGTGATAAGAAAAATAAAAGTAACACCATCACAGTATTGCTGAACAAACAAACTGCCAAGGCAGGTGAGGAAGGGAGCTAATTCATTCTGGCCGTAACCCTCATCTCTCGACAGACAAAAACTCACCTTGGTTGAAGTGAGAAGCGAACGGAGCAGCAGCCCGGACATCTCCACGCAGAGCTACGGAGGCATTCGCTACCAGTTCCCATCAGTATTGCCACAGATGCCACTGCAGCTAATCAAGACAAAAAACCCCGAACAACGGGTGTAGTATTTTTAGATCTTCGAATTGCTTTCCTAATAAAAAAAAAATTAATAAAAGAGTAACAATCATAAATTCCAAAGCATTTGATTATGTATGTCCTCTCTCTCGTGTTTTGTAACAGATAGTAGAAACACTGCAACACATAGTCCTGAATAACCAACAAGATTTCCATGATGATGTTCCATATAGATTCTTGGAGATTGTCCAGCTCTGCCGGATAACAAGTGCTGATACTCTTGAGTCCATCTGGAAACAATTTTCAGATAAACCCCGATACAGGTATTTCATTGTACCAACTTACAAGAAACTTTTCAATTTTTGGAGAATTGAGAGCTAAAATTAAGGATTATTATTTTTTTTTTTTTTTAATCTGCTTGCAGGCGCTGGCTGCTGAGTGCGGTTTCTGCCACAGGCACCACAGAAGCACTCAAATTCATTAAGACCAGAATTCGCAGTGATGACCTTACCTACCTTCAGACTCTTCTAAGTGTTTCTTTTGCTCTACATTTGACGAAAGCTGATGAGCAGACTGTTCCAATAGCAGCAGTGAGTAAATCCGTGTGAATCTTTCCTATCTGATAGGATACGAAATAGGATAGCACAAGGAATGATAATTGATGGCAACCTTTGATTATTAAGTAACACTAGAGACTGGATTCTCCTCTCACGTACACCAATTTTGTGCAAATGTTGAGCCACTAACTTCTTTTGGCATTACATATGTGAGAGGAGTTCAGACGTGTCTTCATTTCGCTATGTGGATATAAAAGCCCTTCTTCTATAACAGCTTCTGAGAATAGTTCCCATTTAGTTTGCTGGGGTAATGTCATGCCTTCTGCAGACAAAACCTCATCCACTTCAACATCTTACTTCTGAAAAAAATGGTGATTTCCGTGTTATGGCATCTGAATAGCTCTTTTAATTGCAAACTATTCCTATGAACTGGAAAGTGCTGCAAGTGCAAGTATTAGTGCAAACATCAGATATTTTGACACTATAATGAATCATTTATTCTGAACAGGATTTTTGCCATCTCTAGTCAATATTCTTCTTCTTAAATAGGAAAAAAGGATATGATGTGAGAATGCATCATTAATATAATTGACTTTCACTTTGTTCATATAGATATCACATATATTCCATTTATAGAATGATGTTTACCCATAATCTTTGTATGTTCAATGTTATGCTCAATTAAGGAAAATCAAAATGGTGCTATGTAAACTCGATATTGAAACTAGTGGGGAATTAACCTCTTAAGTGAAGCTTGCAAATACAGTGTCTGCAAGCTGATTTAATTTGTTTGGATGTGAACAATAATTGTTCTGAAATTGCTCCTCTCAGATAAGCTCTGATGATTTTCCTGCTCTGACAGTTATGCAAAACACTGTATTAAATAGCAAATTAATTTTTCCCCCCTTTTTTTCCCTGCAGGATTTAATGACCAGTTCTCGAATCCAGAAAAGTCCCATGCTTCAGCAAGTTGCCTGCTTGGGGTACAGTTCTGTGGTCAATAGATACTGTTCTCAGACCTCAGCGTGTCCTAAAGAAGCTCTTCAGGTGGGCGGCTTTTTGTCACGTTGTTCTTAATAGCTTAGTAATGTTCATTACATTAGCTTAATTCTTTTAAGATACAGTATAAAAATGACAACTGGACTTACAAATACACATTTTGTAGGTCTCCTTCAGAACAAAGGCAATGAATGATTTTATTAATGTAGATATTTGCTTCATGATTGAAAACACAGGTTTCGCATTGTGAGGTAAAATCCTGAGAGAAGCCATCACTGAATGATTTTGTTAAAACCAGTTTCTTTATTGTGATAGGCTTTTCCGTGGGTAAGGGGAACACTGTGGGCAATCTGTACATTAGGAAGAGAAGACTGAACTGTGCTTTGTCTATAGCCCATCCATGACCTGGCAGATGAAGCGATCAGCAGGGGCCGTGAAGACAAAATGAAATTAGCTCTGAAGTGCATTGGCAACATGGGAGAACCAGGCAGCATCAAGCGCATTCTGAAGTTCCTTCCCATATTTTCATCCAGTGCTTCTGATATCCCCATCCACATTCAGATTGATGCCATAATGGCCTTGAGAAAAATAGCTTGGAAGGACCCCAAAACAGTAAGTAGCATCTGTCAGGGATTTCTTTACTTAGTGAGTTAGAGAATATATACTGTAAGGGTAATGAATTTAATGGTATCATGTGTGTGGATTCAGCACAGGATTTTTTCCAAGAACAACACAATACAGTTTTATATTTCAGCTGGTGTTTTCTGCTGAGCTGTAATAATTATTGGTCAGTAGGAAGCTTCCAGAAGAATATCATCAGTGTTACTCTAGTCATCTGTCATAACCAGTTAAGTCCTGTGCTAGTTATATATGGTGGAAATTTAGCCACCTGAAAGTCAGACATATAATTTAAACTGCCTCAATAGTCAGGAGGAGAGAGAGACACTTTCCATGGACCTCTGAAGCAAAACATCGACATTGCTCTGCCTCCTTTAGACCCTTCCCCTCATTAGGGTTGGATGAGTCACCACTGACCTCCTGCTGAGGTTGCTGGCGCCGTGAGCATAGGCAAGACTCCTGCCTCTCAGGTGCTTTAGCTATAGGAGCTATATGACACAGCATCGACTCAGACTGTCTTTGCTGAGCTGCTGAAGCTCCCCTCTTAGAAATGGCCTGAAACAGTGAAGCACGTTCACCGACACAGTGGAGCTACTCCAAAGTGAATCTGTCTTACTACCTGCAACTGTTTCTTCCAAAGTTATTCACCAATCTTTGAATGTCAAAAAATTGTAATGCAAAAAAGCTATGCTGATGTATTTTTGATTGTGGTGGGCTGACCCAATACATTGATACAGGGACATTTGCTTTGGATTCAGTCCCTGCCCTTCTCCATGGGGCTGTTCCTCCATGGTCCTCTTCAGTTGTCTTAATAAAATGATGTAGAACCATGCATGAAAATGATCAGGAAACCTTTCTGCAGGGAGAACGACTGCCTCTCCCATATTCCTTGCAGGTTACATGTGGATCTAGTCTGCAAAAAAAGCCTCAATTTTTGCTGACTCCAGACACTGCTTTCTCTCTGCAGGTGCAGGGATATCTCATCCAGATCCTTGCAGACCAGTCGCTTCCCCCCGAAGTGCGAATGATGGCTTGTGCTGTTATCTTTGAGACAAGGCCTGCCCTTCCTTTAATAACAACGATAGCTAACGTGGCAATGAAGGAGACCAATTTGCAAGTGGCCAGTTTCGTGTATTCCCACATGAAGGCTTTGTCGAAGAGCAGGTTGCCGTACATATACAACATGTGAGTGGAGCCAGGAACCAAGTGGGTGACCTTCTGCAAATACCGAGTTCTGTTACATTCTTGTTAGTGAGCACTGCACGTGCTGACAAACTGAATTCAGTGTATATTCAGGTAGGGTGCAGCTTATTTCTGGATATTATTACCTCTTTTATCTTGTTTAGATCTTCAGCTTGCAATATTGCCATTAAACTGCTGGCCCCCAAACTGGACAGACTGAGCTATCGGTATAGCAAGGTCGTGCGTGTCGGTGGTTACTTTGGTGAGTAAAAGCATTTCAGTGACCAGGAAACTTTCACTTCAGAAATCATTCTTAAGAAACATTAAGCCCTTTGGAGAAATATGGTATTCTGCGTTTCAATAATAAATTGTATCAAATGTGACAGTCACATATTTAAAAGTGCATGAGTAGCCATTTATTCTTTTGGGCCTAAACAGTTAAAATTTATGTAATGATATATCTTAAAGTTGACAATGAAAAAGCTGCAGAAATATGATCTTGAATAATAAGCAGAACGGTTAGAAAAAAAGCTGTGTCCTTTGTTTACTTTTGCCATAGATAACTATAAAGTTGGTGCTGCTGGAGATGTCTTTGTTATGAACAGCCCAGGAACGATGTTCCCATCAGCAATCATTTCCAAGGTGATGGCATATTCTGCAGGCTCAGTGGCTGATCTGGTGGAGGTAAATATTTACCTAAATCAATAATAAAGTCAAGTAAAATTAAAATTGACCACAAAGTTTCATCTCTGTAAGTTTCAGTCTGCTCCTTCTCATGCTGTTTTGGTAGGTTGGTGTCCGCGTGGAAGGCATCACAGATGCCATCATGAAACAAAATATCCCGTTTGCTGAATATCCCACATACAAAAAGATCAAGGAGATTGGAAAAGCTGTAGGTATTTTCAGTAATGTGATGTGTGGGTTATATGGAGGGGTATTTAGTGAGGCTTCTCCTACTAGTTAAGCCCTGTCTCAGAAGGTAAACTACCCGCCTAGCAGTCCCTCCCCACCCCATGGATGGCTGCAGAAGGAGCACGGGAGGGGAGGGGGAATGCACGCATTGCAGCACAGTGTGGGTATAATGCCTGGCAGGCTTCCTCCTCCCTGCCTTCATCTACCTCACTTAGTTTATGAGGAAATTCCTTTGTCTTCGAGAGACAAGGTGATTTGTTGCTGTGCTTTCAAACTGGGTTTAGTGGTACTAATGGCCCAGACCCTCTGTGTAAATGTTACGGCATCGGAACACAGAACACTGGCCGGGAGGCTCTTCATGGGCATCTCGATGGCGGGGGTGCGTCTGAATTAGTGACGCTGTGCTGTTTACAAAGCAGCAAGGAAACACAAGCAGCAGTGGAAGATTGCAGCTGGGTCAGTAACGGGTTTAGCCACCCTGCTGAATTACCATTTGTAAAGCATTGCATTAAGGAACTTTGCTTGTTTCCCGATCTGATCTGTTCCCTAGCTGCTGGGATGGAAGGAGCTGCCAACAGAAACTCCCTTGGTATCAGCCTACTTGAAACTGTTTGGCCAAGAGCTGGCCTACATCAGCGTCAATAAGGAAGTTCTGCAGCAGGCTGTGAAGGTACCAGGGACCCCTACTTTTCTTTGCAAGATTTGACACCATCGTCCTTTTATATCCCAACCTCCTGGATCTCTGTTTTACTGCAGACTGTGCTAGAACCTGCTGACAGGAACACAGTGATGAAGAGAATCGCCAGTCAAATCCGCAATGGCGTTGCAGGGCAGTGGACCCAGCCGGTGTGGCTGGGAGAGCTGCGATACATCACTCCCACCTGCACTGGTCTGCCACTGGAGTACGGGTCGTACACCACTGCTCTGGCCAGGGTGGCGGCCAGCGGTGAGTTGGGAAGTATGAGATCAGTTGTGCGAGGTCTGAGCAGCGGATGAGAGGGACAAGCTAGGAGGGGCTAGAGAAAGATGTGGAAAAACAGGAAATTAGAAAAAGATGTAATTTTTGTAGTGGAGGGGAAGTAGTGAAGATGTTTGAAGAGAAGCTGGACACAGCTGATTTCTGCCTCATCTTTGCATGGATTGGAGAAAGAGAAGGTGAGGGGAGAGTGTGGGAAACCAGAGAGAGGTCGCAGCGTTGAAGGGCAGAAAAAACGAGGGCTGCCTGGGGAGCTGACACAGACATGGGCAGAAGGGGGCGCTCCTGAGAGGTGCGCACACACAGGCTGAGCAGGATTCCGTGGTAATTTAGGCAGAGAAGAAAATAAAGGAAAATCCAAAGAGAACTACCAGTAACGTTAGAGAAGGCAGGAAGAGAAGAGGGCTTGTGAAAAGAGACAGAGAGCTCTGTTTTAAAAGAACAAATATGCAAGTACGAATACTTACCATAAAGTTAATTCAGTGACCATACTGTTTGTTGTGCAGCAAACTTTTGATTTAGCCAAAACTGACCCTTGCTTCTGCTGACACCACGTAAGGAATGAAGGGTGAAGTACATGTACTTTTGCTCTTTACAGAAGCCTCATATGTGCCCAGTTTTCACTGCTCTTGGTTTTTGTTTTGTTAGCTTGTTTTAACAACATCTTTGAACCCCTGCCCCTTGTTTTGTGGGTGGTTTTATTTTTAATTTTTTTATTATTATTTTATTTTTTTTATTACATCCTTGTAGCCAAGATCGGGAGGTATGGATTTGATGGACGGGCTACAAAGTGATTGAAGGCTGTGTGGACTGCTGATGTCCAAGAGTAGTCAACACACGACAGTCTAATCGGTGCCTTGTTTATGAGCATCGTTTCTCTGTCATTAGTACTTGTTCACTGTCTCTTTTAACAACCTGAACTTTGGAAAAGAAGGCACTCTCAGGAAATCCGTGTCAATGATGATGTTGAAATGTTGGGAGCAGTCGCTGCACTGGGGTGGCCAGGCTGCCACCCAGGGGACCCTGACAGGCTGGAGAGGATGGCCTGACAGAGGTGTGATGACATTTGGCAAGGGCAATGCAAAGTCCTTCACCTGGGATGGAGTAACCCATGCAAGTGTATAGGCTGGGCATCACCCAGACAGAAAGCAGGTGGCAGGAAAGGGGCAGGGAGGCCGGAGGACAAGCTGGTCTAGTGACCCAGCAGTGTGCTCTGGTGGTGGTAAGGCAAACTGCATCACTGGCTGCAACAGCAAGAGCAGAGCTGGCACGGAAATGATTTTCCCCCTCTACTTAGCAGATCTGGGGCTGCATCTGGAGTACAAGGTCCAGTTTTGGGTCTGCAGTACAAGACAGACATTCACACTTGCTGTGAAGAAACATCAGGGTTTGTTTATCCTGGTTGCCCACCATTCACTCTGTCGTCTGACTCCTCGCATTTCTGAAATTTTAATGTTATACTAATAAACAAATTTTAATTCGGTTCAGCTCTTTATTTTCTTACTATATTTTTATTTCCATTTTCAATATGTTGCGTCAGGACCTTTGCCTACAGAACAAGCTTTCTGTATATTTTCAGTATTTTTTGGACTCATAAAAGATCTCGTGTACCTCAAAGTCTGTCTTGTTTTCCAGCCACATTTGTTGTATTAACAAAAATATCACCTCTTCCTGAAAACTGTCTCTTGCTTAAATTCAAATCTTTTCTTTCATTTTTACTATGTCTAAATGTTGTTCTGTTGTTTGCAGTTGATGGAAAGATGACCCCCCCTTTAACTGGAGATTTTAGACCTTCCCAGGTGCTTGAATCCACCATGCAGATTCGGTCTGACATAAACTCGAGGTATGGCAGGTTTCTAAGGCTTGACATAAGATATGGAGGTGGTTTATAGAAAGGCAGAACCACATGTTTAAAAGGAGCACCTTTCTTACATCTGACCGCTTCACTCTCTTTCAGTTTATACGTACATACGGTCGCAACAATGGGTGTCAACACAGAATACTTTCAACATGCTGTTGAAATCCAAGGCAAGGTCCTGACAAGAGTGCCAATGAAGTTTGATGCCAAGGTAGACGTGAAACTGAAAAATGCTAAGATCGAAACAAATCCATGCCATGAGGAAACTGAGATAGTGGTTGGAAGGTACAGTAGCATTGCTTCAGAATAATTCTGTCGCTGAAACCTGACAGAGTTCACTACCCACTGACCTCCTACAGATGTTTCCAAATAGGCAGAGTGACTTTTCAGTGTGTAGCAGAACCTTTGGGATAAAGAGCAAGGAAGAGAAATAAGGGAGTTAAAAGTCAAATGATACCTACATTATTTAGCAGTTTAATTTTTATTTTATTTTTTATATTATTTTGTGGTTTTAATTTTCATTTGTTTGTTATTTTATTGTCTTTTAGGGTTTTTTTTACTTTTATTTTTAAATTAATGCCTTTTATGGTTTGGAAATTTGTTTAGATTTATCCAGATTTTGAAAACTTTCTGTGATATAAGGAACTGGTGTTTGTCATGAACTCTTATTTTTCTTTAATAATATTTATACTTATAGTTGCATATACAGTCCCTGAATGTTTGAACAATATGTTCAAACAACATAACTCTGTGCTGCCACATGATACTGACAGGTCTCCAAAGACAAGGGGTCAGAATAATTCACTTTTTTTTTTTTCACATATCTCAACAGACATAAGGCTTTTGCTGTATCAAGAAATATAGGAGAACTAGGTGTTGAAAAGAAGACCTCAATTCTCCCAGGAGATGCTTCATCTGATATTGTGGAAGAACCTTTCAAACCACCAGAGAGAGCTTCCAGTGAAGATTTCACAGTGGTAACCTATTCCTTTTTGCTTATACAGTAATATTTCCCTTCCCTGTGATACATATGTCTGCAGATTTACCCTTGCTTATGATATGCTCCTAGTAGTATTCATATACTCATCTCCAATGCAGCAAGGAGCTGACAGCATGCCAAAGAAACATGCCTACAGCTCTCAAGAGGATCTTCGCCATAGCGTAAGGAGAAAAACTCATAAACAAGACATTTGCATCAAAATGCATCATCTTGGTTGTCAGCTCTGCTTTTCCAGAAGGTCACGAGATGCCAGTTTCCTAAAAAATACGTATTTGCACAGATTAATTGGAGAACATGAAGCTAAAATAGTCTTGATGCCAGGTACAATACTGAGCGCAAGCCTTGTCATCTTAGATTTGTAGGTGCTATTTGGAGCAGTATAACCTTCTAATGTGTGCAATGGTGTGTAGTTGAAACAGATGCTGATATTGACAAAATTCAGCTGGAGATTCAGGCAGGATCCAGAGCAGCTTCCAAAGTAATTCATGTGGTAAACTCAGAGTCTGAGGAACAGGATGAGTCATCTCCATATGAGGACGTTCAAGCTAAACTGAAGAAGATTCTAGGCATTGAAAATGTGTTCAAGGTAAGACACTTTGAGCATGGGAAGGAGGAGTATTTTCCCACAAATGAAGTCAGGAATTTGAAGTTTATTGTGGAAAGCTGGGGAAAGCAGGGATGGGGCTAGTTTGAAAGGTACCAGTGCCACATCTGGTGGGATTGATCCTATGGGGTGCATCCAGCTGGGGCTGATCCTCCATGCTGGGCTAGATTTCAGCTAAGCAGAGTGGATTTCAGGGAGTTCTGCAGCTTCTGCAGTGAGTGAGTCAGAGAAGTTGTCGTTCCTTGAAAGGCTGGTGTGAGCAGCTTGTCTGACACTCAGAGAAATTTTACTTTGTAAGTATAGAACCAGATGTATCCCCTCTCTTGCACTTCGCTTTAAACTGTTTTTGCAGGTTACAAATAAAACACGACAACAGAAGAAGCAACCTTCTAAGAAAGGAAACACTATGCTAACAGAAACAGAGACTTGGACAGACCCCAATACAAAAAGTCCCTCCAGCTCATCTTCTGCCTCCTCAACTATCTCCTCTTCTTCCTCATCATCTGCCGCTTCTCCTTATCGTAAAAAGGCCACGGGTGAAGATGAGAATGATCAAGTAAAGCAAGAAAGAAACAAAGATGCAAAGAGCAGCAGCAGTAGCAGTAGTGGCAGCAGCAGCAAGAGCAGCAGCAGTAGTAGCAGCAGCAAGAGCAGCAGCGACAGCAGTAGTAGCAGCAGCAAGAGCAGCAGCAAGAGCAGTAGTAGCAGCAGCAAGAGCAGTGACAGCAGTAGTAGCAGCAGCAAGAGCAGTGACAGCAGCAGTAGCAGCAGCAAGAGCAGCGACAGCAGTAGCAGCAGCAAGAGCAGTGACAGCAGTAGCAGCAGCAGTAGTAGCAGCAGCAAGAGCAGCGACAGCAGTAGTAGCAGCAGTAGCAGCAGCAGCAAGAGCAGCAGCAGTAGCAAAGGTAGTAGTAGTAGCAGCAGCGAGTCATCAAGTCGCCATAGCCATGGGCATCACTCAAGGTATCTGAATGGCAGCAGCAGCAGTAGTAGCAGCAGCGAGTCATCGAGTCACCATAGCCATGGGCATCATTCAGGACATCTGGAAGGTGGCAGCAGCAGAAGCACATATTCCAAAATATGGGTAACTGTCAGTAAATTGACTGATGCTGCTAATGTTCATGAATCACATTCCTGACAGCAGCTGGCTTCGCATCATAAATCTGGAAATTATGAGCTGACACAGTAAATTTTAACAACATAAAATTACAAAATTTATTCTGCAAACTCACCTGTAATCGTTGGCTCAGATATCTACTTCAAAACATTCCAGAAGTTTCCACAAATTTGTTGAAGCTTTTGTTATAGGCACAGAACCATTTTTTTTTGCCAATTTACTGCTTTCTGTCAATAGACATTGCATGTTTCTGTCTTTATTCTGTGGTAGGAACATTAATGCTTTACATAAACTACTTCAGGTCTTGCATTGTGTGCTTGTGACTAAGCATACAGAACTATGTATGAATGATAATGAGTAAAATCCTTACTTAATTCCCAGTGCTCAGATTTCAACGTAATTGCAGCATTTCTTTTCTTCTGAGACTTTTCATCTTCTTGTTTTTATCATTTTCAAAGGAAGACCATGAGATTTATCAGTATCGCTTTAGATCAGCGCATAGACAAGAGGTGAGTTTTTCTTTCCTTAGTAAATTAGGTATGGAATCTGTCATGAGTCAAATGGAAACCTTAAAGGCAACTTGTTGTCTTTGTTCAGGAAAATTACAGTACTGGTAACATTTAGAACACCAAATCAACTGTGGCTGTTCTGAGATGCATAAAGACAAAGTGTTTTCTCCTTTGTTGTGCACATGATGCCATTTGTGGCTCTGCAAAGTAGATGCAAAGCTCTACCAAAGCAGTCCCAGGGACTGGGGATGCACACTTTGGAGGAACAAAGATCCTACCATCAAGAGCTCGGGTCATTTGACTGGCTTTGATCACCTGGCTTCTTGGGTTGGAGTCGCTGTTGGTACACACCGGGATAGTGATGCTGACAAACATGGATGCCTTGTTTTATGGTGCTTTAGTTTAGCAGAAGATTCTTACTAGGGCACATGCCATTCAGGAGCAGTGTACTTGATACTAGTGCTCCTCAAAAAGTGAAAAGTTTAGCTGTGTGTGTCCATTCAGCTGACACTTTCCATACAGTTGGTCCCTTCAGTACGTCCTCCAGCTGACCAGGCCCTTCCAGAAGGAAAATGAATCAGTTCTGGTCTTTCATATTGAATTGAGAGGCTGGTTCAATTTGGCTTGTTCTGGTCCATTTTTTTTTCACACAGGGAATTCTCATCTAGACATGTTCCTTACTTGTCTCTTCTGAGAGGTCAGATGTATTTGGGTAAACACAACTTTTCAGAGCCAGATGACATGTGCTAAGCAGGACCAAGCATATTGTAAGTTATTGAGCTGCTCAGGGTTGGAAAACAAGTTTACCAACACCAAGTGCC
Source organism: Ibycter americanus (assembly GCA_035590275.1). Lineage (NCBI taxonomy): Eukaryota > Metazoa > Chordata > Aves > Falconiformes > Falconidae > Ibycter > Ibycter americanus. The sequence goes on from JAVJGI010000032.1 coordinate 19,507,561, forward strand.
GTGAGAGAGAGTATTCTGCAGCACTGCCTAGTGCAACTTCTTCAAGCACGCTTTTCAGTTCCCCTCTTGAGCATGATGTGTTTTCTTCTTGCAGTTCCCAAAACGGAAACTCCCAGCTGACCAACTTAGCAGCACGCACTCCTCTACTGGATCCAGTCATGCCTCATCTCAAGCTGCTTCCCGGGTTAGTTGCATTATTTTTAGGGCATTTTGACGGCTTGGAAGAATGGCGGAGTGGCCGTGCACTTGCAGTAATTGTACAGTTAGGATAATGGGAGGAGAGGACTACCACCCTCTCAAGTCTCAGATATCAACCAAGAGTGAGACATGCACCATAGCTCCCACACGCTTTCCTCTGCAGTGAGGTGAGCATCCCTCCTGCATCTTGCGCCACGACCCTTACCTCATGGGAATCCCACCCCGCAGATGCCTGCAGAGGCTGATCTTGTGACTCTGCAACCAGGAGGGAAGCTGTGGTGCCAGTGCAAGGTGGTGGTAGGGGCTGAGGCTGAGACTCAGCAGAAGGCACGCTCCAGAGGTGACATGCAGCACCTTGCCCCCTCGCCACCACCCAGCCTGATGCCTGCACGCTTGCTCTCTGAGCCAAGTGATGAGGTGAAGTCTAACAATGGAGGAAAGGAATTGCAGGCCCTGCTGTCAAGGGCAGGGGGGTTCTTTGCTATTGCTATGAGGAGGAGTGATGAGTACAATAGGCAGCTGACGTTAGTTGAATTGAGCCACTTTCTTTCACTCACAGGCAAATATATGGGTATTAGCAATGAAGCCCAAATCAGACAGTCATTACTGTATCCTAATGACATGAATATTTCCACAGTATCAGCTGTAGCTCAGGAAATGGCACAAATTTTGGCTCATATAAAATACAGTGGTAAATCCATCTGTGCATGCAGAGGCACGTGCGCGTTAAAGACATATGCATGAGACCTTATAGGCGTGTATATATGTGTGGTACATATGCTGGTATGTATTTGCAGTTCAGTTGCTTATTTTTCATTTATTCATCTAGATCTTGCATCTAAAACGTTCCATGGTAACTGTTTTATAATTATATTCTTTGCGTACGTTCTCCCCCTTCTCAGCCGAAGTTTTTGGGAGATGTTAAACCACCAGTATTAGCTGGTTTTCTTTATGGCATTCGTAACGACAAGAAGATAGGAGGCCTCCAGCTTGTGGTATATGCTGATATTGACTCCATCAGGCCCCGGGTGCAGGTATTTGTATCAAATCTCACGGATTCAAGCAAGTGGAAGCTCTGTGCTGATGCGTCAGTCCTCAATGCTCACAAGGCAGCGGTAAGGCTCAAAAATAGTTATATACAGCTGTATGCATCTCAGAAAAACCACGTTCCACGCATTTAAAAATGGACCATTTCTTTCTCCGTGACAGGCTTACCTGAAATGGGGCCGGAATTGCCAGGACTACAAGATTTCAACTGAGCTGGTAACTGGGCGGTTTGCTGCCCACCCTGCTGTACAAGTGAAACTGGAGTGGCCTAAGGTGCCTTCAAGTGTCAGATCCATAGCGGAATGGTGAGGTTTTAGTCTGTAGTGACACTCATTCTGATATCGGTCAACTGGGAAAAACTCAGCATCCCCCTGTGAGGTTCTGGTGGTTTAAGTACGGGCTATTATTTTATTCTCTGATGTGCCTGAGTATTGCCTTTGGACATAAAAGCTGAGTGGGAGATCATAGCCATCCTATTCTGATGTACAGTAATTGTTTATACTGGACATAATTACTAAAACCTGAGGAACAGATCCTTCCTTTCACTGATCACTTGATCAGTAAAGCAGAGAGCGATCACGGGGACCTAGCCAGTGATCCTGAAGACTGTATGCTACTTACACACAGGTGTAAGGCAGCCTGGCTGGGATGTGTCCTGCTTTTTGCTTCTCTATTTCACCAGATCTTTCTGATTTGAATTTTTGAAGGTTTTACAAGTTTGTCCCTGGGGCTGCATTTATGCTGGGGTTCTCTGAAAAAACGGACAAGAATCCTTCTCGTCAAGCCAGGGTGATCGTGGCTCTAACTTCTCCAAGGACATGTGATGTTGTTATCAAGCTTCCTGATGTAACTATGAAATATTATTATCACTCTCTGATTTTTTCCTAGTAGAAAAGCGACACTGCTGCATTTTAATTACAGTGGCTCGATTCTGAGAAAGAAAAATTAAGTAAGCATCGGTTTGGGTGCAAATGATGAAGACAACTTTTGTTTATTTTCAGCCTTTTCAAATTACATCCAAGAATATTCATAGAGTGATTTTGTTCATGGAAAAAGTGGGTACTCATAATGACATGAGTTTCCATGCAGTAGTAGCTCCGTAAGTGCTCACCTAACCACCTTTGAAGGGAAGTAATTAATTCTCTCCCAAATAATATCTGAGTGATGACCCACACCATGAGAGAAAACTGTAAGCAGAAGCAAAAAGCTCGTGGACAGCGAGGCAGATGAGTTGTGTTCACATAAAGTCTTTGTCAACCAAAGTAGAAGAAATTGAAATCAAAGAAGAGAAAAAGCTGATCTTAGCTGTTTGCTGTGAATACCTGGCACAAATGTATTTTGAATGTGCTTTTGAATTCCTTTTCAGATCATTCTCTATGAAAAAGCCATGAGGCTTCCCCTGTCACTCCCTGTAGGTCCGAGGATACCTGCTTCAGAGCTGCAGCCTCCCATCTGGGATGTCTTTGCTGAAGCCCCCTCTGCAGTGCTCGAGAATTTGAAAGGTCAGAGTCTAACTGGGTTCAGAAGAGTGATATCCTCAGTTTCCCAAATTACTTGAGCACCTTCTAAATTTTTCTGTGATTATTTGTCTCCACTTAATTAGGAAATGTGCTGTAATAATGCGAGAATGGTTCAGCTGGGAGAGAATATTGTGCATATAGTACAGAAATTATCAGCCTTTCAGGGAGCAAGATACCAGTTATCTGAATTGATAACATTTAAACTTTCTGGCAATTATTTTTTGTTAGACAGAGGAGTACATTTTCCATGCCTTTTTTAGAGTTTATGGGTGTTTAGTAGTCAAAAGCCCCTGTAATCCATAAAAAAATATTGCATAGCAGAAAAAAAATATGAAGCTACAATAATATAGCACTAAAAATAAAACATGCCATTTCGTGACTTTCTTTTATGGAAGAGCAAATACTCACTGGCATTTTATTTAACCAGCTTGCTGCTCAGTTTCCCGCAACAAGATCACAACCTTTAACGAAGTTCAGTTTAACTACACAATGCCGGCAAACTGCTACCACATCTTGGCTCAGGATTGCAGCTCTGACCTTAAGTTCCTGGTGATGATGAGGAACGCTGAAAAAGCTATGAACTTGAAAGCAATCAACATCAAGCTTGGCAGTCAGTAAGTAACTCCTGCCAGATGCTGGGAGCGTGAGGGACTGCATCGTCCACGTTTAACATGAGAGGAGTTTAGATCTGAGCTTTGCTGCAATGGTTAGCAGCCCAGGGGATTCCAGCGTTTTCCCTTATTTACTTTCCATGCATATTGAATATGATGCTGATGATGTTATCCGGCATCTTGGGTGACAAGAATACCCCGATGGAATTTAAGGAGTTGAAATAAGCTTATGCTGTGACCAGTGATATTTAGTGAGCAGGAAAATGCCTCTGTCGCTGTATGCATGTAAACGTGATACAAACAGGGTATGAACGCTCTTCTCCTTAACAGTGAGATTGATATGCGTCCTGCGAACGGACAGGTGAAACTGCTGGTAGATGGGGTTGAAAGCCCCACAACGAATGTTTCGTACATATCTGCTGGTAAGTGATGTAGCATCTGTTGTTTCGTTGTCACGTGTTTTAGGAGAAAGAAAGAAAGAATCTATCAAAGAGATTCCATCAGTATTTCTACCTTTGGTTGTAAGGGTAGTATTTAAGAACATGTATTTTACTCATTTACATTTAGAAAGACTGCTTAGAGCGTGAAGCTCTTTGAAGTGGCCTAACTAAGCAAGATGTAAGTAACATGAAGGTCGCTCCTTTTCATACATTGCTGCAGCTTCTGCTGGAGTTCCAAATTTGAGAAATGTTTTGGTTATGCTATAAAATCTTGCTTGATTAAAATGTTTGGAAGTAGAGGTTTTCTAAAATTTACCACACTTTGTATATCACTGTTTTTCCTAACTTGATTTTTAGGTATAGATCTGGCTAGCATTCTGAAATCTGCTAGGAATAAATATGGAGAACTGTAAAACAGCCTGCTTGCTTCTCTCAAAGCAGAAATAGGGGTTTTTTTGTGAAAGGTACAGGAGGACCTAGTTACATTCTGTGCTGCGCAGTCAGGGGCTACACACAATGCAGGTAGTTCCTGACTGTAGAGCTGTAGTATATGAATCAGGCTAAATCTTGCTGAAATTGGGTTAGCATCTGCCAGTGCTGAGCTCTGTCCCATTTGTTACGCACATGGGAAGCGGTAATTGTGCTAGAAATGGCTGCAGCGACAGTCACAGTGTTCTTTGTGTTTCCTTACTCCAATATAGCGTACTCAGGGCCCTGTATATCTGCACAACTATACAGATATTATAGACAGCTCTGTAATAATTTCTAGAAATAAATGTGAATATGTTAATAACCCAAAGAAAGATGAATAAACCTGCGATCATTAAAATTGTTTTCCAATGTTTTACAAACACCTGTTTTCTGTATATACACATTTCTACATCGTTTTGCTGCATGTTTTCTTTCTTAACTAGAACAATGAAGGAGTTTCAAGGAGAAGAACATTTCAGAAACATGACAGTTGCTTTTTTCTTTCTTAAAAAAGCTAGGTTGGATCTGTTTTGGTTTTGCTTTGTTTTATTTTGTTTTCTTCTAGGTGCTCCTCTGTGGATCCACAGTGAAAAGCAAGGGCTTGTACTTGTTGCCCCAGCCTATGGCATTGATAAACTGTACTTTGATGGATACACATTCAGGGTATTGTTATTTCTCTCCATAAGCTTGGGTGTTGAGAAATTTCCATAGGGTTCCCTTAAATCTGCATGTATGAGTGTAAGAGTATATAGGGGCAAAGCCAGATGTGTACAGGGCCCAAAAAACCCAAAAGGGAAGCGACACTACAGCAGTGCACAGTCCTGCTCTTGATTTCTGAGCAGGAGACGTGAGAATCTTTCACTGACAAAAATACCTTATCCTTGCAGTACAGGTGTGGGTTGGGAAATGGGCCTGCCAGCATACACACACAGAGTCAGCAGTGCATTTGCAAGAAAAATGAGTTTTCAGCTCCTGTCCACTGTTCTTACAGCTGTGTAATTCTTCAAATCAGCAAAATTGCAGCCATTCTTTTAAGATGAATGAACGCTTTAAAGGCTGCATTAAAAATAATGTGAAACAGGAATGTAAGAAATCGGTAAACCATACTGTATCTATCACCCATACTACGAAAACATCCCTCAGACAAAAGCTTCATCATATCAATAGCCTGGACTATTAATAACTTAACATACCAGACTGGCACAGTAGGTTTTAAAGGCTGTAACAGTCAAAGATGCTGCAGCACCACGGGAGTTTGGCATCTGACTGTCAGACACTTTTGAATTCCTACCAAAGAGATTTTAAATGTTTGTGCGCTAACGTATACTAGAAGGGACCTGCATAGCAAAAGTCTGTTCCATAGGTATTACTTTTGCTAACTTGAAATGGTTTTGACTTTTTTTTTTCTCAAAGATTCAAGTTGCCTTATGGATGGCAGGGAAAATGTGTGGAATATGTGGGAAATATGATGCAGAATGTGAACAGGAATATCGGATGCCCAACGGATATCTAGCTAAAGATGCAGTGAGTTTTGGGCATTCTTGGATTTTGGAAGAAAAGCCTTGTACAGGAGGTATGCAAGCTCCAATAAATGTAATATAATATTACTGCAGTTCTTCAGAAAATGTAGGATATGTTTAGAAAATATAAAATCTGTAAACAATTTGGAAATACAAAGCATTTTAAAAGGATTCATTATTACGTTATATATAAAGTATTAAAATTACTTGCCAGTTTAGAAAGCAATTAGAAGTTACAAGTAAAGCCAAAATACACAAGTCAGTTGAAATCAAATAACCAAGCTGAAACAAAAATCTTTGTTTCAGTTTTGAAGTGTTTTAGAAGATCAGAAAAAAGTGTTAAGAGGATAAATTCACACGTGATGCTTTGATTTAAGCACAACAGGATTTTCCAGACATCAATTTCCAGTGTTTGACCCATCAAAAAAATCAGATGGGGATTAGTAATCATTACCATGGCTAAGCACCTGATTTTTGAACAGTGCAACCTGTCAAGCAAAGCATTCAAGTGCATGAGCAGTTCCAGGGACTTAATTACACAGTTGAAATAAAAAAGCTGTATTTTAAGTGTTTCAGTAGATTAGGATCTGATGGTGTGCTGATGCTCTCTGCTGAGGTTATGATGCAAGAGCTTACTACAGTGCTGCAAGGAGGGCAGGCACAGCTGCCTTTGTAAAAAGACTTGTCCTGGTGGGAAGGACTTCCTTGGTCCCTTAGAGATGGCTTCTACATGTTTAGCTGTGCATTAACTGTTATTCTTCTATGTCTTTGTCAAGAATACTGGGCATCAAACTTGCTTCAGATAGATATAATGTTGCATATACCCAGTAATATTCCCATGGTTGATAGTGACCACGTATGGTGGAAAAGGCTGGAATTTCAGAGAGTGAAGCTTATAGTCAGGAATAAATTGTGGCCCATTTAGCTTCTCACACACTTGTAGCTGCTGATCCTGGGAATCCAAAATGTGATCAGTATTACTGGTTGGCAGCAATGACTTTTGGTCTCTCTCTGCAGCAATCCTGTGTCTAAATGACAGTGGTAATAGTGTAATTCTTTAGTGACTATTTTTATTTGGTTGGAAACACTCCCTTTATTTCTACTGCTGAGTATGCAACACTTTCCAATGTGGTTTTGTAGCTATTCAGTAAGCCGGTTTGCTTTGAAAACTGTTTTTTAGAAAGTACATCAGGCTATGTTTCTACATGTTAATCTAGAAATAAACCAGTTGCATTTGAAATTGACTTTCCATAGCTCCATATCTAATTAGCTGATTTGAAAAGCTTATCAGTGAGTGATACTGCTTCACTTATGATCAAAATACAGTTTTCACAGAGGAAAGTTGTTTGCAAATTGGCAGCGTTGGCAGATGGGTCCTTGTGGGGAGATCTGAAGATTTTGGATGTTAGCACATAAACTATCACCAATGATGTGTTACAGCCTGTAAACTGCGACGCTCATTTGTGAAGCTTGAGAAGACAGTTCAGCTGGTGGGGGTAGAGTCCAAGTGCTATTCTACAGAGCCCGTGCTGCGCTGTATGAAAGGATGCTCCGCCACCAAGACTACTCCAGTCACTGTCGGTTTCCACTGTCTCCCAGCTGGTAAGTCAACAGAAATTCTACTGAACAGGAGCTGCACAAAAGTCTAAATAGATTGTGCCTTGACTCGATTATTCCACTTGAAACATATGCATAATATATCTACAGGTAGGGATGGGCTTACTGTGCTATTGACTGAAGAGCTTTCTGTGTTTTCATTAATATGTAAAAACTCCTTTAGCAAGATAGGTGTTTTCCTGTTGTAATTTTACTGTGTTTTTCATTATATCGGAATTTAAAATCTAAACTGAACTCCCCTTCATGGTGCTTTAAGCTAAGCAGGCAAGGGCAGGGAAACAGCACAGTCAGCATCAGCTGAAAAGCTGTGTATTGCAGCCTGTGAGGATCCAGCCACAGCTGATCATGTGCAGCACCCTGACACAGGGATCTTTACCTTGTATATTTTAATATATCACTGCCTTTGGTCGTGGTCCTTTTTCACTGAGCTGATTTAGGCAATAGAAGGGCAGGTGTGGACGGGATTTCTGCACACAGGTGCAGTGATATGGCCGGATGTCTTTTTTTAGGTACATTGTAGATTATAAGAGTTTGGCTAAGGCAGATATAGATTATATAGATTATAGGTTCGTGTCTGTTTTCCAAGTTTGTTTTCCCTTTAAGACCATAATATCCTTTCCTAAATGTGTTATTAATAAAATTCTAGATGGAAGTAGTAGTTTTCAAGGTAGAACTGCTTTATTAATTAAATGGTTCTCCTGGAACATCTCTGTGTAACTTAGACAAATATAAATATGTAAGCCAGTGAGAAGCCAAGCCTGTAATTAATGACTAGTGCATGGGAAATGCTGTACCTTGCAAAACTCCTTCTGAAGTATACTGTTTACTTTTCATTTCTTGTTGCCCATCAGATTCGGCTACCAGCCTGATGGACAAACAGACAAAGTTCGACCAGAAGTCAGAGGACATGCAGGACACTGTTGATGCACACATAGCGTGTTCTTGTGAGAATGAAGACTGCAGTGCATGAAGCTGTACATCACAGCACAGGAAAAAACAGAAACACTTTAATGTTTTTATTGTGTGGTGTAAGAAAACTCATCTTAAGGAATAACAAAGATACTAAATTAAGTGTTTAAGGACATGTGGAATCTTCCCAAGTAATTTAAAGTATTAAACTTTATTATTGTAGAAACTGTTATGATTGCCCTTAAAGTACCTGATTTCGTAATAAATCCATGCATGGAAAAAATTATGAAGCTTCCTTATTTCACTGGTTATTGAAAAAGAAGGTCTGTGTGGCTTCTCCTCACCCCCCATTTTGTAGAATGCTGGTATTTGTGACTGTCTTCTGTGCACCAGGCACGTACCCATGTCAGGCCCCATTGGGGATATAGGTTGGGTAGCTCTGGTAGCAGGTTCCTCCTTGTTTCCCCCAGTGCTTTCTTCCCCAATGCTGGGATCCTGTGCACTGGCACAGGAACTGATCACCTCTGTGTGATGCAGCACCCTCCGCAGCAGCAATGCAGTTGCGGTGCTCTGCAATAACTGCGTGATGTGCCAGCGCTGGCCCTAGGGAACAGCAAGGTCGGGGATAAGCCTGAATCTCATGCCACTGGGCAAGGCTGCCCTGAGGGAGTCAAGGACACGTCGTTTCTGATGCACCACATGCAGAAGCTGGTGCAAATCAGGGGCCTTTGAACAGGACATGGTAGAGGTACCCAAGTTTACCACCTGCCAAAGGGTCCAGAGCAGAGCTGGACCTTTGCACTTTGGGTGAGATGCTCCAGCCTCTGTGCCCAGCATGAGCCCTCGCTGTGGCCACCACCAGCAGGTGGGCTCTGCCTCCTGCCCACCCGCTGCAGGTCTGTGTGGGCACGGCAAGGGACACGCTCATCTGGCGCGGGTGCTGGAGCCCAGAGGATTCCAGTGGATCTGGAAGACGTTTTCTGCTTGCCCCTAAGGCTGTGCTTGCAGGCTGATTATGTGTGCTGGGTGAATTTGTTTTTCAGAGAAGTGCCTTAGGAGATGTTATAGACATAAAGAGCAATGTCAGCAAGATTTTTGGCAGCTTAAGTCATCAGGAGTTTTGCACAAATTTCAATAGAAAGGGTATTGTACTTTCTTGAGTTTATCTGCCTTAACTCATCAGTGTTCTCCCAATTAATACATGTACATCCAGCCATTTTTATTACTGACTGAACACACACTCATTTTTTATATTGAAATTTGTTAATGCAAAGCAGAATGTGATCCTACTGAATTGTTAAAAATGTAGATCTCCAGTAAATTAATTAAAAGAGAAGCAAATTATTTGGTTCTTAAAATCAGTAGAAACCAAAGAAGAAAAACGGCGCTTACCACGTCAGGCGGAGGGGTAATCACTTGCCAGTTTTTGAAAACAGTTGAGAACATTCTGTGTCATTTTGCTTTCCCCAGCAGCTTTGGGGATGCAAATACGTGAGTTTTATTGTCTGGATGTAAGTTTTATAGTTGGGAAAGGTAACGTCTGTAGTACCAAAAGAAGTATGTTTGAAAGACAGGTATAAATATGCAGTTACGTACAGTTTAAATGCTGTCATGGCACCTGGTGCTGGGTGTGATGGGGAGGTGCCAGCAGGCAGTGTTTGGGCACTACCTGACAGCAGCAGTAAAGCGATGAGCTGGTGGATTTGCTGCTTGCCTGGAAGTCACACGGAGCAGTCATGGGAAGCACAGGCTTCCCTGGTAATCCCTGAGGCCGAAGCCAGCCGAAGCTGGGGCTTTGTGTGACCCCAGAGCTGGGCTCCGCAGGCGGCTCTGGCACAAGTGCCCAGCTCCAGTGGTGCCAGCCCACGGGGCTCCTCTCCTCCCAGCTGCCGAGGCTGGAGCACAGTTTTGGGGTGACTCTCACCCTCCAGCCCCTGTGCTCAGGTGTGAGGAGCTCCGCAGTGATGCCCTGGCAGGGGACCCGCGGGTGAGCATTGCCCAGCCACGATGGCAGCCAGGGCACCCGGGGGGCTGCGGGCTGTGAGTGTCCCCCTCCCAAAGGGCTGCGGGGGGCTCAGCCAGCCTCTGCCCCTCTCCCCCTCTGCCGCCGCGGAGAGCTGAGCACAGCTCAAAGGAAATGCTGTCCAGGGCAGGTCCTGGGCACAAGTTTTTTTGTCACCCTCACAATTTTCTTAGGATTTTTATTTTTTCCTTTCTCTCTTTAATTCAGGTTATATCCTTCAGAGAAATATGAAGTGTTAAAGGGCTGTGAGTGTATGAGGGGACAGGCTGGGAACTGAAGCTGTTCTCAACATAGTGGAGAAACGATCTAGAAAATAAGAGGGTTCAGTTATGTAAAGAAACCCCCAACAGGTTTTGCCTGCACCTGGAGCAGAAGGACAGAAGATCCCAGCCCGTGGCAGCAGCATGGCCGAGCTGACCAGGGATGCAGCATTTGCTGCCCAAAGAGGGGGTCAGACTCTGCAAGTCCCGGGCTGGGGGTTTTGGGGAGACCCTGCCCTTGCAGCCAGGCACAGCCCACACAGCCCCCAGGGAGGACCCTTATTCTGGGGAGCGCTATGGTTTGTGGTGTCCCTTTTATAGTGTGGTATTTTAGCGATATAGCATTATAATTTTGTGACATTGAATACAAGTGTTGTTGCGTTTAATCTACTATCATAGCGCTCTTCTGCTTGCACAGCCACCGACCTCTGGCGCTCACTGCCTGCAAGGGGGTAGTTTTTTTTTTAAAAAAGAAACCTGTGCAGCTGCGTATAGTTATCCCATAATATATTAGCTTTTGAGCCTTAATTACCAGTCACCAGTAGCTATATACTCAAATCCTTTAGCTACATTTACCAAATCTGCAAAGACACGACACAACCCACCAGTTAACCACTTGGCTTTTCTATCACGTGACATCAGTTTTACAAGGGAAGGCGTTAAAACAAACAGGACCAGAACATAGTGTTGGTAAAAGCACAGTGAAGTATTTTCTGTGCTTCAAAATTATATTTTTTTTTGCCCTACAGATGCAATCTTTGATCTAGGAACAAAATCCACAGTTTGTCAGACATTATAAATTATATCCCAACTGCCAATTATAAAAACCCATCAGCTAAAGAGCATTATGAAAACTAAGGTGTCTTGGATAGGAGCCACTGATCTGTTGGTGAGAAACTGAACCCAGTCTTGTTCCACAGCGAGCTGGGCAGCAGCTGTGGTTCCCCACCCACAGAGGAGAAGGTTGGTGGGCAAACAGCAGCTGCACAGCACCAACGTGAACCCCTCAGCACCGGGGCTGCCACAGCCCTCCTCGTGCAAGTTCCTGATGGGAGTGGTGCCGGTGGCCCCGTCTGCTCTGGCTGAGCCCAGCTCCGCACCCTGGCTGGGGGCCCACACGGACCAAGCCAAACCCTGAAGCCAAGAGGAACCTGAGGGACCTGCGGGGCTGCCTCCAAAGGGACAGGGAAAATGCCTACCCATGGGAGAAGGGGCGTCCACCATGGGGTGCAGATGGCGCCCCTTGTTGCGTGATGTGAAATGAGTTCGGGTGAACCACGCTTTGTATGCCTTGGTAAACCAGGAGCTTTGTGTCTGTAATGCCTGTCACAGAATGTTCAGGGTTGGAGGGGACCTCTGGAGATCATCTAGTCCAAGCCCCTGCTAAAGCAGGCTCAACTAAGCGAGGTTCACCTGTCAGCCTCACCACCACCCCTCTATGGCTAATCACACAGCTGAAAGGGGCTGATGCGTTAGCCCTGTAAGAGAAAGCAGGTGAGGGAAGCAGGAATGTCAGCAGCATTTAGCTATGGCTTTGTGGCGGCGATGGGAGGTTTGTGTTACTGGGTGAAGTCCCTGTCCCCAGAGAGTGGCACTGCAGGTGACAGCCTGTCCACTTGCAACAGGGTGGGTATTGGCACGGTGTCATAGGAGGGCTGCTGGGGTTTTTACACAATTTTGTTGGGACACTATCAGTTAGATAAGCTGTGTGCCTCATGTTCAGGTCGGGATAACCTGGGCAAAGTCAGCACAGACTGCAATAGCACCAGGTGCTTCCAGTGGTTAAGGATAATTAGTGGGTTTTCTTACTTAATATTTTGGCTTTGACTATATTTTAATACTTTTGAGCACTTGTTTCAAAGGGTACTTTCAGCACGTTTGGTTGGTGAAGTGAGAACAAAAGTGCTTGTGATGTTTTTGGCTCAGCAATAACAGCTGGCACCTTGTCCCTGACCCCCTCTCCCTCAAAGGGTTTGAGTGGTTGATAAAAAGTTGATAACTCAACAAAATTCACTGTGCCTGTTAATAATTCTTCTATAAAAGCTGCACATTTTCCCCTGCAGTCTTCAGTCACTTTTAGCATGAAGGGACTCATCCTGGCCCTGGTGCTCGCCCTCGTGGGTAAGTTGAAGCTCTACCAGCACTGCTGAGCCACGATGGCCACGGCAGCCCTGAGCAAACTGCATCTCCTCGGGGCCTGTCAGGGATATTTACAGCTTAATTTGCTGCAGCTCTTTTATGACTTTGGCTGTAAACTATTAGATTTCTGCGCCTAGCTCAGCAGCAGGGAAAAAGCCCAGCAAGCCGCAGCTAGCGAGCGGGGCTGGCGTGGGCTGGGAGTCCTGGGGGTGTGGGGTGCACCCGGGGAGCCCATTACTAGTTGTTTTCCAACCATTAGCACACTGAATAAATGAATAATAAATGAAAGGATCCACAGAGGTGGGGGGTTTCTCACGCATCCCTCTCTTTCTTCCCACACAGGGGGCCAGAGGCAGGACCTCGGTAAGTGCGCTCCCACCGCCCACCCCTGCGGCCATGCCTTGCCCGCTGTTCGCAGTGGCAGCCTCACCCTTCCTTGCTGGGATGGTTCTTGCGAGTAACATCGCAACCGTCATAGCAAAGCAGGTGTTTCTGTTATATATTTTTTTTTAATAGAGCCCATTTTTCATACCGGCAAGACCTACCTATATGGCTACGAGAGCTTCATCCTGCACGGGCTGCCCAGCAGGGGCCTGGCAATGGCAGGAGTGAGGCTGACCTGCAAGCTGGAGATCAGCCACGTGTCTCGCAGCATCCATCTTCTCCAGGTAAATCACCGTGGGTGTGGGAACCCCCCCACCCCACGCAGCTACAAACGCTCAATTCATACCTCCCGGCTGGCAAAATAAATAACAAAGAGATGAGAGCTCACGCGAACGCTCGGGGCTCTTCCCGGTGCTGAGATGACCCCACGTCAGACCAAGCAGCCTTGCTCAGGCAGGGATGGTTTCCCCAGTGTGGGCGTGGGCACTGGGCTTTGCACCCCGAGCCGTGCTGGGGGAGAGCCGAGGGCACCGCTGGAGTGCCTGCAGCTGTAGCCGAAGTGCTGTGAGCTACCAGCGGTCACCTACAGACAGCAGCACAGGCTTCCCTGTGCCCCGCTGGGGAGCCGGAGCTGCTCCAGCTCTGCCTCCATCAGCACCTGAGCCCCCTTGACTAAAGCTGCCTTAGGTTCCTCTCCGTGTGGAAACACGGCAGGCAACTGCTATAAGGAAATGTCCTTAAGATAGTTTTCCTATGCTAAGCTTGAGTATGAAAATAAGAATTCAAGCATGTAATATCCAGTTTTTCAGCCTGGTCTGTAGCCTAAGAAAAGCTCTGTGCTGGAATTCAGTTATCGCATGAGAAAGTCCCATCTGTCTCCATTATCTTCCTTTTGATATTCTTCACATAGGCATTAATTCAAATGTGAAGAATTCCAATGGTAATGCTCGTGCTTAGCATAATGATACCGAATCTGGAAGCGCTGTTACTCACCAAAAAGACTAAATCAAACAGCTTAAAATACTGGCATGGAATGAAAGACCACAGAAAAGGGGATCTAGAAGACATCACGTGGGGAGAAAGCTGTAAGAGGTACCCTTAGTGTTCATCCTAGAAGTTTACTCAAATCTGTAATCCTGTGTATATATTCCAGAAACAGCGTGAAGGAGTGTCTGTTATCAGACCTTACACACTGCTGCAATTGCAGGCTCTGCGTAACCTTACTAGAGTTGCTGTAACTTTAGCAACTGCAGACGATAGTCTTGAGTAGGATTTAATCTGAGAAAACGTGACAAGAGGCAAGCCACCCTTACAGCGTTGATTATAAATGCCTAAAATAAAACAGAGCATTCTAAACCCACACCATTCCCTGCAGAGAACACAGAGGAACATGTACGTTTGTATGCAGGGTTGGGAGTTGCGTGTGTATGTGTATGTGACTAGACAGACACGTGCATGCAGGCACGCGTTTCCCACTAGGTAGCAGTCAAGGACTTGTGCAAAGCTTTACAAAGCTTTACAGCTTGATAAGCTCGAAATGATGACAGCTGCTTCCAAAGCAAGAGACATCAGCTCCCACGGGGCCACCTCCTGCGTGAGGTCCTGCGGTCACCGCTCCTTCCCCACCAGCTGCGCCGCGGCTTTGGCGCGCTGGGACGTGCTGGACCTGGAGCAGCAGCCAAAATAGTCCCATGTGTTTAGGCAGGCAGCTTGAAGAGCGGCTCGGCTGCCTTGCAGGCTGAAGGGACATCTCACTGGGCACCTGGGGAAACCGGGTGAGTGTTCTTTCCGTACAGACTGCTGGCAGTCTGGCAGTGTTTCACTCACCCAGCAGGCTTCATCAGACTTGCTGAAGTTTTGAATGTTGCTTGCGCAATCTTATTTCTCTGGCACAAATCCATCATGGAAATTGCGCTTTCAAGGATGCTTCCTAGGTCCAGCACAGGAACCCGAGGAGGAAAACATTTCCTGCAGTGTTGGACAAGGGGCTTGTCTCCTGCCATGGATTGGAAGCGCCCAGTTTCCCTGTTATCGCACTATTTCAAACTGATGGTGAACAGGATGAATGTTTTTCCTAACTTTATTCACAGATTCGATCACCAAAGCTGGAGGAATACAATGGCTTCTGGCCCACGGACCCCTTCACTCCATCTTCGAGGCTCACAGAGACGATCGCTGCGTGCTTCAGCCAAGCCTTTAAGTTTGAATACGCTGCAGGAAGGGTTGGAAGTATTTTCACCCCTGGGGACTGTCCCATCCTCTGCACTAATCTATTGAGAGGGATTCTGAACATGATGCAGATAACCATCAAAAAGTCACAAAATGTGTATGAACTCCAGGAGGTTTGTTTTTTTTCATTCAGATTTCACTGTTATTCTCATTTTACTGTTGCAGAGTAACTTGCCTGTACATACACTTCCCAGGCAATTTTCTTTGACCTGTTTATTGCTGTTTCAAGTGGAAAGTTCATTGTGTTTAACCAATGCTCACAGGCTGGGATTGAAGGCATCTGCCAAACCAGATACATTATCCAGGATGACAGCAAGAATAACCGTGTCACCGTTTCCAAAAGCAAGGACCTGACAGACTGCCAGGAGAAAGCGGTGAAGAACGTGGGAATGGCATACATCCGCCCCTGCCCCACCTGCCCCCTGGTACGAGCAGCACAGCGCCCTGCTGCCACACTTGGGCATAAGCCACTGCTAAACACTTGCACATTGCGCTGGTGCTAGCAGGGAATTTGGCTCATCTGTGCTACTACTACCACCCCTTTGTATTTCTGAATGGGTCTCTTTGCACTTCTAGAAAGCCAGAAACATCAGGGGCACGGTGATGTTCACTTACAAGATGAAGTATGATGGCAGCGGGACCTTGATGACGTCTGCTACGTCCGAGCAGGTGTACCACATCTCTCCCTTCAACGAGCCCGACGGGGCAGCAGTCATGGAGGCAAGGTAGGCACTTCCCTGGTGCACGTCCTTAGCATGGCTGTGATTGTCAGAGCCAGCAGGAGATGCCTGAAACATATTTACTGTCGATTTGTGAGTTAACAAGAAGCATCTGGTCTGCGGGCTGCAAAGGGCCGAGGCACAGTACATCCCTCGGGATGCACAGCCAGGTCCAATGCCCTGCTCTTTGGGGGTTTTGCTGGGCCACCTGGGACATTTGTCCAACTTCTCAGAGACTGTGGCAAACTCTAACAAAAGCTCTCACCAGTCCTATGACGTTTCCAGATAACTTTAAGCAGTGCATGAACAGAGAAGTGCACGATCCTTTTGTGGTCAACACTCAGTCTGCAGCAGCCACCGTACACGTCCCATACACACACAGTGCCGTTCAAGGCTAGTGACGCATTTTCTTCTTTCCCTTGAAGACAAGAACTGTCTTTGGTCGACATTAAAAGGGCTCCTGTCAGTGCACAAAAAATTCAGCTGCAAAACCAGGGGAGTCTCCGTTATCGTTTCTCAGGAGAGCCACTCCAGATGCCAATTCCACTAATAAGGATTAAAAATCCAGATTTACAGGTATTAGAGGCTTACTTTTCATACTCTTTTCATTATTTATATGGTTAATAAGTCATCACAATTATTTTAGACATGAATCCTTCCAGCTGTCTGATTTTTCCCACAGTTAGCAGAAACACTGCGGCAATTAGTTCAGAATAACAAAGAAGGAGCCACTAAAGAAGCTTCAGCCAAGTTCTTACAAACGGTCCAGCTTTTTCGTGTAGTGACCCTTGATCGCATTGAGTCTTTGTGGGTGCAGTTTGCCAGCGACCTTCCCTACAGGTAACTGTGTTGCCTTCAGCCAGGATTTCTGATCGGAGGCGAACTGGGCAATGGGGATAATGAATCCTCTTCTCCCTGGCAGACACTGGTTCCTCAGCGCCATCTGTGCTGCTGGAGCTACTGACACGTTCAGATTCCTGAAGCAAAAAATTCACGACGAGCAGCTGAACATCTGGGAAGCAGCTGCGGCTCTTTCTCTCGCCTTCCATTTTGTAACACCCAACAAACAAACCCTGGAAGTTGCCTCAGTGAGTACAGATCATTCTTCCTTCTATTTCCCTCTCGCTCCTTTTTAAAGGTGAATTCACTGGATTATAAGTGAAAGATGCAACATATTTTCTTCAAAATTTGTGAAGTGCAAGAAGTGCAAGGTATTAACAAAACGGGGGAATTCTTTAGAAAATGTTTCCAAACACTTGTTGCCAGTATTTTTTAATGGTTTTGATATTTGATGTTAAAACCCACAAATCTTAAGAAATGGCTACTTCTTTTTGCCAAAATTATCTTTTTTTTTTTTTTTTTAAATAGATGAACTCAAGAAAATAGTAACATGTAACCAAAATCTAAAGTACATAGAGTATAACTGGAACGAGTCTATTCACTTTTATCGTAGCTGACCAACCTTTGGTTTAACTTCTGAAAACATTTAGGAAAAATCCAAAGCAATTTTATCTATTTATTTCTCAAATGTAATTGTCACTAAATACCAGCTCTAATTACCAGAAACATTAAAGACTGCTGCTTCTTTCTTCTGCAGACTTTTCTGACCTGTCCCCAAATCCAGAAAGCACCAATGCATCGAATAATTGTTTACCTGGGATATGGTAGCATGGTAAATAAATACTGTGCTCAGACTTCACTCTGTCCAAATGAACTTCTTCAGGTAGGTGTCTCTCATTTTGCATTTATAAAGAGTGAAGAAGTTTAAAAAATGCCTCTAATTTAGCTCTTGTAATGCTGGCAATTATGTAACTCATCGTTTACATGCCTCGCTCTTAGCTGTGATTGACTGCAAAGTTGCAAAGACAGAATGAAACACCGAGCTGATGCCTTTGAAAAATCTGGTCTTAACAGTTCAGAATTTCAAACGGAAGCGGCAGAAGCCCATGGGGATAATGGATCCTGTAAACAACCTGAAACTAGTTTAGGCATAACAAATTCAGGATTAAAGCAAAATAATTATGATTCCTCTCTCTACTTTTACATTAGGTAGAGTGTACTTAAAAATATTAAAAAGGCACTGAAGTGTGAATATAGGCAAAGCCGTAGGTGTGTCATAGGTTAGGTCTTCCAAAGAGGCCCTGCTCCAAAACTGCTTATAACTGTCAGAAATATTCAGGACGTTGTCCTTCGACTGTGCAGCTCTGGCTCCTCGCTCAGAAGGACCACAGCACTGAGATGGCCTGCTGGCCTTTGATGTGTTTGAATCTTCCAAAAAAGACTGAAACAAAGCCAAGCCACTAGAATGGTAATTTATCTTCTCAGAACAGTAAAACTGTTTAAGTAAGCTTGTTATTGCTATAGGAAGTGAAAAATATGCAAGTGCAACACTGCTGCCCCGCAGCCCCTGAGGGCTGCAGGCTGCAAGGGCTAGTGGAGGTGTCCCAGGGAACGACTGAACCCAGCGTCAGCTCGGGGCTGCTCTGGAACTTGCAACAGACTCCCAGGTGCAGGCATCCACCCAGGATTATGTCCTACGCTCCGGCACAATTCAAAATCAATTACAGCACCGTGTAAGGAGAAAATCAAGTTTGCTTGTATGTTCCACATTTGGCATCCTGATGATGATGGTGAGATTTTTCCTGGAAGAAAATTCTGAATAGCTTTACTCTGGGTTTTGCATCAGTAGTTGTTTTGCTTGCTATGGCAACGCATATTTTTATGCATTTTTACATATTGTATACATTATTGCAAGATTAACACAATCTGCTCTGTTTTCAGCCACTCCATGACCTTGCTACTGAAGCCACCAGCAAAGGTGATGCCAAAGACATGGCCTTGGCCCTGAAAGCCATTGGCAATGCGGGAGAGCTGGCCAGTATCAAACACATCCTGAAGTTTTTGCCCACATTTTCCCCGGCTGCCGCTTCATTACCAAACAGAATTCATGCCGATGCCATGTTGGCCTTGAGGAAAATTGCCAGAAAAGACCCTAAAAAAGTAACTGAAATTATTATTTAAACAAATGTCTTAGAGGGTATGATTTGGGTTGACTTCATGATTCAGGAATAAAAAAGCTATCAGGCAACATTAGCAGCTCTGGGCAGATTTCTCAGTTACTGGTCTTCCTCTTGCCCAGACTGCAAACTCCTGACATCACCCCATCCTTGCTAATATCCCGGGAAAGAGGTTGCTTTAGTCACTGTGACACTGGGACCATTGCTAATGGCTGTTTCTTCCAGCCCCGTCCACTGTGCACCCAGAGAGATCTCCATTTTCAGTGGCAGGTCCCACGCTCAAGTCTCTGTTCAGGGTTTTGTTCCCCATTCACTGCAGGTCACACGTGCACGGTTTGGGAACCACTTCTCACTGAGAAGCTGTGAGGTACTCACAGGTTGTATCTTCCTCCTCTAGGTAAGAGACATCTCCCTCCAGGTCTTTATGGACGTCACTCTTGCTCCTAACGTCCGAATGGTGGCTTGTGTTGTCCTCTTCGAAACGAAGCCTGCTCTTCCAGCCGTAACGGCGATGGCCAGCTCGCTGCTGACAGAGCCCAGCTTACAAGTAGCCAGTTTCACGTATTCACACATGAAGGCTTTGGCAGTGGGCAGGATCCCACAGCTCTATAATCTGTAAGTAGAGGAGGAAGCACATTCTTTAGTAGCAAACTTTTTTTCTTGCAGTTTTCTAAGAATTTGGTCACAGTCAACTATCTTCATACGGTTTTAACTCTTTGTTACTCAGATCTGCTGCCTGCAACATTGCCATTAAACTGCTGAGCCCCAGGCTTGACAGGCTGAGCTATCGTTACAGCAAGGTCATTCATGCTGGCCATTATTCCTGTGAGTACCAGGTGCCCGGTTGACCCCTTCATCTTACGTAGCCAAATGCCTCTATTGCATCCAGTGATCTGCATCCAAAATCCAATCACGGGCTGTGAGTTTAGTGCACTCTTGAAATGGAAAAAGCACAAGAGCATCCTAACATGCAAAACCCCCTGGGGGTGTTCTGCTACTCTCTGGGTATCTGGTGGGGAAAGCGGTGCCTGCACATGGATTTAGGCCGCCTCCTTCAGTTGCTGTGGTCATGTTGACTCTGTCCGAGAACAAAGTTCTCCTCTTGAGGTTGCAAACTTGAAGACTTATGGGACTGAATCCTGGCAGAACCCCTTGTGATCTACTACAGCACATACCTGAGGTCGCTTACATGCACCAGACACCTCAGAGACCCTAACGGTAACCTCTGCTGCTTTTTATTCCTGTGATAGCTGAACATCAGGCTGGTGCCATTTGGAGGGTCTATCTAATGAACAGTCCCAGCATGGCATTTCCATCTGATATAATCACAAAAGTGAGAGGATATTATGCAAATACCGCAACAGATATTATCGAGGTAAGTATTTCATTAAAACAGCTAGCTAGATGCAAGCCAGCTACCGATAGTATTACTTGTTAAGCCATTTGGACTGTGATGTAGTGTTTAACTCCGTCTCTGGCTGTGAGGGCGGATGTGGAAGAGAAAATTTAGATAATGATTATGATTTTACATAGGCGGCTTCTTTTATTTGGGCTTCTTGACACATACATTCATCATTGAACACATTCAGTATAGGCACGAAAATGTAGAAGAGTAGAGGAAAGCTTACTCAGCAGTACATTCATCTGCCTGCCTAAGTCACACAGCATCTCGGGTATTTTGCATAAGTACAGGGAAGCAGCATCTGAAATTAAATTTCAGCCAGCACTGCAGCCAGGGCAGTGTGAAGTCCCATGTAACAGCATGCAGGTATTTACTCAGCTTCTTGGGCAAGCTTTGCAGCCTGGGCTGAGCTCCGTGCTGCCTAAAATTATCCCTGCTGACTAATTCAGAGCTGGCTTAGTGCATCCTCAGCATCTGCAGTCATAGCCTGCAGTCATCTGCCAGGTAGATGTAGCCTTATAAGCACAATGGCTTCATGGAGTATGTATTTAGCGTGGCCTTGGTGAGTGTAACACTGGCTACAAAGGTTTTCCTGGGCTCTGTTGTACTTGGGCTGTAACGGCTGCCTCTGTTTCCTGCAGGTGGGTCTTCGGTCACAAAGCCTAACCAAGCTTATCAGGAAGCAGAATATTCCCTTTGCTGAGTATGATACATACAAGACACTGAAGGATCTCGGTAAAACGGTATGTCTCTACACACCCTTCTGATCTGTTTGCAATACACAGTCCCTGCCAGCTCCGGGGCTGCATCACCCACCCACCCACCAAGCTGCCCCTTTGATGTGTCAGTGAGCAATGAGTCAGTCGTCCTGTTTGGTCACGGAGAGATGCACTTACATTGTACTTAACGCTGTCAACAGATGCCACCTTTTCACTCAACATGTGTCAGCCCTTAACGTACAGTACAAGAGATGGTGATGATAGGTAGCCCAAATCCATGTTTTAAAATGTCTGTTAAAACACAGTACGATTGCTCTTCTCTTTTAAAATTATTATCGAATAAGATTTTGTTCATGAGTTCTAGGGTGTCACCCACTACTTAGAGCAGCAGAAATTACCAACTTCTTACCTCACCCTTACATGGCGAACCTCCCACTGAAGTCAGTTATGCAACATAAGAAAGGCCACATAGGTTCAGACCTGTAAGACGTCTATTTGTTTTTTGGCTAAGCAACCATGCTAGCATCCTTCAGATGGGATCTACTCTTCACTAATACTTATTGTATTTTAAGTGACATTATCTGCTTCTTCCCTTTCTCTCCATCTCTCAACACCACAGCTTCTGGGATGGAAGGAACTGCCTCCCGAAGACCCTGTGGTGTCCGTTTATGCCAAAGTATTGGGCCAAGAGATCGCTTTTGTTGACATTGATAAAGATGCCATTCAGCAGATCATGACGGTACTGACAAGGCTGTTGTCTTTTCTGTCCATGATGCTGAGTAATTTCCCCTCCCTGTCTCTTCTTACCTACTTACCTAACTTATTTCTCTGTTTTCAGAGTCTAACTGGATCATCAAACTGGCAGCCAGTGGTGAAGAAAGTGGTGGAAGAGGTCCAGCGAGGCATTTCGGGCCAATGGATCCTGCCGGCGCTGGTGGGTGAGCTGCGGCACGTTGTCCCCACGGTGGTCGGTGTGCCGCTGGAGCTCAGCCTGTGTGGCGCTGCGCTGGCCCAGGCTGCCGCCAACGGTGAGCTTGGGACTCCAGACGGAGCGGTTTCCCCACAATAACTGGGGGTCCAATCCCTCTGCTGAAATTAAATCCCTCTATAATCTTGAAAAATGCTCTTGTAATGTGGAAACATCACTGTTCAGCTACCTCCAAAGGATTTGAGAAGTAATTAGCACATTTCATCTCGGACATATTTGTATAACTCTCATTTGGAGTAGCAATCTTTAAATAATCACGTAAAGTATTTCAAAATGCACAAGCACTGCCCGTGTGTTAACTACTGTGCTTATTGAAAACATTGTATTGCCAGCATTTATTGTTTCTTTGTTCATATAATTCCTGTCTTTTGCAGTGGATATACAGATATCACCACCATTATCTGACAATTTTAGACCTTCACAGTTGTTGGAAACCAACATGGATATTCATGCTGACATCAAGCCAAAGTAAAAATTACATATATTTTCACATACACGCAAGCATTTGTATTTATATTTGAAATAGATACGTGATTGCATGTTGTCATATAGGGGTCTTACTTGTCCCAGCTTTGGGATGGCTGTGCTAGTCCAGAGCAGTGAAGTTGTGAGAAAGCAACGCAGTCACCCAATGCTTTACGACCCTGCGAACAGCAATGTGCGCTGTACCCCACAGGGTGCTGTGCTGCTCTGCCATTGCTAAAAATGCTCGCGTTTGTACCTGTTCAGTGACTAAAGACACTGAGCTGTGAAGATGTGTTTGCTTATGAACAGGTTTTTGCAAGTTCAACATAGAATTGCATCAGCACCCGGCACAAGCAGGGGGCATTTCAGGGGGAAAAGGGAAATGCTTCTGGATCTGCAAAAGTATTAATAACGATAATAGTAACAATGATAATGATAATAATAATAATAATGATAATAATAATAATGATAATAACAACCTAGGCAAATCTGAAGCTAAAAGATTCTAGCGTTAGCTTGTCCTCAAGCAATGTATCGGTGACAAAGCAGTGAGAAGGTCCACGTTAGCTTTGTTCATCAGATAAATCCCTTCACCTTTTCCAGGGGCACTTCAGCATTTTTTATCCTGTTGTGATACAATTCTTCATCCATCAGTAGTGGCTCTTAAAAGAAACAGAACAGTGTGAAAATGCAATTTTGCATTTCAAAGTTAAATATGTGCATATTAATCTGTAATTATGCATGTTTTTGTTTTCACTCTTTCAGGGTATATTTTCATGTGATTGCAATGATGGGGATTAATACACAATACTTTCAAAGTGGTCTTGAATTTCATGCAGAGTTCAGTGCCAACACTACAATGAATTTTGATGCCAGGATAAATATGAAAGAGAAAAATTTGAAAATGGAAACCCTTCCCTGCCATCAGGAGGTTGAGCTCGCAGCTGTCAGGTACGGAACAGCTTGTTGCATTTTGCTTGTTACGTGTTACTACTGATCGTGAGCTTCCCATTATAAAATCATGAACGTACATCTCCTTGTTAGGGTCTGCCATACCTTGGCAACCACATAAAGCTTAGTTCTGTCTTTTTTGCACCAGCAAAGACAGGTAAGCAAAATCGAAAGATATTACTTGTGTGCCATTTATCACCCCTACAGGAGTGAAGTTTATGCTGTTTCAAGGAACATGGAAGAAGTAGATTCTGAAAAGAAATCCCAGCTTCTCCCCAAAGAAGAAGTACAAAGTACCTCCGAGCAGCCATTTCAGCCATCAGAAAGATCCTCAGGACCTGGCAGCTGGAAGGTAAGGAGGCCTCTCACCGTCCGTGCTGCAGAGAGGTCAAGAGCAGAGAGCTCCTCCAAGGGGCTGAGCACCCCAGCACAGCCGCTGGCTAGCCAGATCACAGACACACAAACTGTGGGCCTCAACGGGTGCCTCACGTACCCCACAGCAAGCCTAACGTAAGTCCCAATGGGTTCAAGACATGGTCATTCACAATCTGCTCACTCTCATCATCTCACGCAGGTAGGGTTGCTTTGGCAGCATGTTTTCCTATTTCTTTACGGTTATGGGGAGGGTGTGTGAAATTCATATCCTTTGTACAATATCCCTTCCCCCCTCCCTTCCATGGTCAGAGCCATGTGGAAAAGATCGCTCTTGGGCAGGGTATATATTTTTCTTCCAAATCCTGAGATAATCCCTGCATTGGATTGCAGAAGGTCGTTGTCATATGTGTTCTTCAGCTTCTGAGGCTTGCGTGGGAGGGCTAGGTTAACTTGCAACAGGAGGGCTAGTAACCCAACACTGATGTGGAGAGACAGCCCCTCGAAGAGCCCTGCAGGTTCTCATTGGGAAGTGTGTTTGTGAAACACTGCCTGGGAAAATCTGGGCAGGAGAGCAGCCCTCTTCCACAGAGCACTTTGGAGGAAATCCCACCACTTCCAGCGCTTAGATCTCTAATTTTAAACAGGACTGTCATCATTCTCTTCATTAATAGGAGGAACGATGTTAGGATCTGTGACAACTTTTTTGTGGAAAATACCTTTATTTGCCATATTTTTGTTTAATGTAGCAAAGCAATACTCCTAGTGTGATATCCAAAGGATACCAGCAAGGTTCAGAAGAGGCACATCACCGCAGTGTAGGAGGAAGATCTTATGCACACCTCTTCTGTGGAAAATTTGAGAGTTTGGGATGTTCTGCTTGTCTCAGCCTAAAGTCACGAAGTTCTGCTTTCTTAAGAAATACCTACCTGCACAAATTAGTTGGAGAACTTGAAGCCAAAATAATTTTGAAGCCAGGTACAGTCATGACAACAAGTTTTCTGTCAATCTCTGTGAATGCTGCTCAAGCAACACAAACCTGGAATCTAAGTATCTTGACTTCAGTTCATACAGATGCTGATATTGACAAAATACAGCTGGAGGTTCAGGCAGGATCCAAAGCAGCTTCCAAAATAACTGACGGACCAACCTCAGGGTCTAAGGAAGAGGATAAGACATCTCTGTACCAGGACATTCAAGCTAAACTGAAGAAGATTCTAGGCATTGAAAATGTGTTCCAGGTAAGAGACTCTGAGCATCAGAGAGGGAAATATTTTCCGATAAATGAAGGCAAGCATTTCCAGCGTGGAAAACTGTCATGGGAAAGCAGGGATTTCGGCTGGGAGGAATGGGTCTAGGTGAGTTCTGGCGCAGTGTGCAGGGCCGGGAAGTTGTATTTCATTGAAAGCCTGTAGTGAGCTGCTTGTCTGACACCCAGAGAAATGTTACAGAACAAGCTATGAATTCATAATGCTTTGAACTGTTTTTGGAGGTCGCAAATAAAACCCGGCGTCGTAAGAAACGGATTCTCAGAAATTACAAGCCTGCAGTGACAGACGTCTGGGCAGAGCCCAGTGCACACTCCCTCTCCAGTTCATCCTCCTCTTCCACTGCTTCATCTGTTGATGGTAAAAAGCCTGGAAATGAACAGAAGAAAGATGAAATAAGGCAATCTAGGAAGAAGCGTGGCAGCGGTGGCAGCTCTACTAGCAGTAAAACCTGCAGCAGCAGTGGAGGAGACCGCTCTGGAGAAAAGCACTGCAGTGGGGACAGTGAATATTCCAACCAACAGGTAATTCACACAGGCTGGACCTTTCAATATTTCTTGTAGCGAATGTTTTTGTACATCAGGACATTGTGCCCCTAGAGCATGGACCAATGGAAGAGAAAACAGACTGTTAAGGGTGGCTGTTTGCTGCAGGATGGACAAGGTAACCACCTAGCAGAGTGGTTACCTTGTCCCCTTTTTAACCTTGCTGGTTCTCTGAAGCGTCTCACATTTCAGAAGATTTCAGTTTAAAATGTTTTAGAAGATTAATTTTGTTTTGCCTTCTTTCCATACTCAATACTGAATTTTTTAATGCATTTGTCAAAAGTTAGTTCTTTGCCTTCTCTTAGGTCTTCTTACGTACTGTCTATTTTCACAGGCAAATCCACCTGTTTACAAGTTTTGGTTCAAGCCAGCAGATGAACAGGTACATTTACTGCTTATACGGTGAGCAGGGCCTACAACTACTCTCGCTATCTTTGCCGCAATTAGAGCTTAGTTCTCTGAGAATAAAAATATGAGAAATTAATTCTGCAACAACTTCCAGTGGTAAACAACTTGCTTCAAGGTGTTTCTCTGCTTTTGCAGGGCCCAGGAAGAGAAGTCCTGAACAGCAGCGTCAGCCTCTCCTCTTCTTCAGCTAGTGATGAAGGCATCTCTAGAGCCATGTCTCAGGTGAGCATCATAATCTATGAGAAATGAAAACATTTACTTTGGATTTCCAGCTGTTGTATTATCGTAACAGAACAGGAAAAATATAGTGATTTAGCTTATTAGGTAATATATAGAACGAAAATTAATTGTTTCCTGTTTTATAAAGGTGAGCACATTGGATAGCCATTGAATGTTTTTTAATATTCACTCAATACAGGCTACATTTTTAAATGAAACTGGAATGTATTACTGTATATGTTGAACTTTGTGTTACTCAATAACTAATTCACTATAAAACTGAGAACACTTCAGAAGTGCTGACCTGCTTGATCAGAAACTGGTTTCAGGTACATTTTTTATTGCATATCTCTGAAAATTTCAGACTCTGCCACTCTTCTTCATTACGTCTTCACCGCCACGTACTCCTGTTCATGTTAGCAGGACTGTACAAGGCCTTTGAAAAGACTTTGATTTTGCAGTAAGGTTCCAGTTTGAGAGCAATCCCAGTGTTTATTCAGGAAAGACTGCATGGTACATAGTTAATGGTCCCTTGTCCTTCTGTAAGAACTGTTGCAAGAATTGATGGAATCTGGAGCAGGTGTCATCAAAGGAAGATGTCACACATTTCAGACAGTGACCAACATGCCTATGAAACGGTAAACCTTGCTTTGCTGGGACACCCCCTCTGCACCAGCAGCTCCCAGTTGATAGTGCAAGTAGCTTGTGGGGAAAAAAGGCAACGAGACCTGCCTTCTCCCCCATCCACTTCCATGTAACCTGAATTCACCTCTCTTTTCCATCTTTTCACACTACCACTTCCCTGAACCCCTCTCAGTCTCCCCCAATGCTCTCACCACATACACCTTCCTCAGTCACAGCCTTGCTCTTTCCCCATTCCCCCTATAGCCCTCGCCAGCTCTGCCTCACCTGATCCTCTGTGGGTCTCTGTCACCCAGACCTGGTAGCACAGGGGGGACCTGCTGTCCCACAGCTCATCCCACCGGCAGCTCCCCCTGGCCAGGTGGGGACTCCTGCCCCACAGCTCAGGTGGCGCAGTCACAGCCACAGCAGAGGATGCTGCCAGCCACCAGGTCCTGAATTTGAACAGGGAGGGCCATGTGCTGCTCCTTGTGCAAGTACCACATTTTGGCCTGCACTGAACTGATCCTTCTGGCAACACAAATTATCACTGTTTCAAACGGGTGGTTAAACAAATTTTATCAAAAAGACGATTAGCTAAACTACAGGCTGGTAGGAGAGCAGTGCTGAGCTGGGTGATATTGGTTCTTTATACAGTAGGGTCCTACTCCATACTTCCCTGTGTTACGCTGAAATTACAAAAAGATTCCCAGCAGTACTGTCTTTCTTATGTAGGTCGCGACAGCTCTCTCTTGAAAGACTACGGCAAAACTGCATACGAACCGAATAGATCGAGCAATGATCTATGATGCTATCCCATACATTACATAAAAAGACTTTCTGAATGAAACTTTTCCTTTGCAAATACTTTTTATCTGTCATTTTAGTACAGTACTTTTAATGCTTTGTTTATGCCTTTGGTCTCTACTTCCTCTCTACTGACTTAAGCCTAAATTCTTGGGAGACAGCAAGCCACCGATACTGGCTGCAGTCCTTCGTGCCATCCACAGAAATGAGCAGCCAACAGGGTTACAGCTTGTACTGTACACTGATACACAACCCACGAGATCAAGGATGCAGATGTTTGTTTCAAGCATCACAGGATCAAGTAGATGGAAACTCTGTGCTGATGCTTCAGTAATAAATTCCCATGAAGTATCGGTGAGTCTAAAATAATGATGAGCTCAAATGCAAATGAAACATCATGATCTTCACTATGTTTCATAAAAACATATATATATATATATATATATATATATTCCCCTTTACTAGGGTTCTCTTAAATGGGGTAAAGATTGCCAAGACTACTGGATTGCTCTTCAGATTGCAACAGGGCAATTTGCTGCTTATCCAGCTATGCAGATGAAGCTGGAGTGGCCAAAAGTACCTTCAGTGTTCCGAACAACTGCAAAATGGTGAGATTTTACTTTTGTTTTTGAAAAATTCACCTGTGTACATGCTCTAGATAATTACAGATTCAGTTCTGCAGCTTCTGAGCTGGAAGAATTCCCCTTAATCGGTATCATATTATAAAATCAGATTACACATGTCTGTTTTTTCTATGTGTTTACTCCCTCAAAGCATAGTGCATTTTAGTTTGCAGGAAACTTGCTTGAAAAGGGATGATGGGATTCAACTAATCTATTGTAGACTTTTAATTTAAAGTGCCTGAATTAGGAAATTGGTCTCCTGATTCTTCCTAATTGATGGAGGCTCACAGCAGAAGCCTAACCTTGATTCTCTGAAGGACTGTCTCTTATTGACTGCACAGGGAGAGGAATTTCCTAACGTAGGCACCTTACCTCCAGCTTCTGAAGAAGATGATGCAAATACTTCCCATAAGGCTTATTGCACACTAAATAGCAAATGTTGTGTGACACTTAGTGTAAGAAAACTGTAACTGCTGGATTCATTCACGTATGTGTCTATCCATACACG
The DNA here is from genome assembly GCA_035590275.1 of Ibycter americanus. Taxonomy (NCBI): domain Eukaryota; kingdom Metazoa; phylum Chordata; class Aves; order Falconiformes; family Falconidae; genus Ibycter; species Ibycter americanus. The sequence goes on from JAVJGI010000032.1 coordinate 19,536,561, forward strand.
TACAATGTATGAACGAATACAACAGAGTCTGTACTCACACATGCATTTGCCCAGAATACCATACTGATCCGTATCAAAGACTAATCTTTTTTCATAATGCTACCAAAATACAGACACATACAGCAACTCAGTTATCTAAATATGCATGGAACACAAGCTTTCACATTAAAGGCACACAGGCTAACAAATGTCTACTGAAGAGGATAATTTTTTATATTAGATTGAATTACCTGAAGTGCTGTTATGTGCCCTTATTAGAGGGGATGAAACCATCCAACTGACTGTCCTGGAGCAACACCACAGAACTCGCCTTTCTTCTGCTCTGAGACTACACCTTTTTTTCAAAGGAGTATTTTCTGTATTTCTCTATTTGAGTCCCAAGCCTGTAAGGGAACCAAATCATCGAGATCCCTCTGCCAAATCATTCACAGTCTCAGTGGGTGAAGGATCCTTACTAACAGTTACCACTGCAGGGCTGACACATTAATACGAGGTCATCTATTTTTTTAGCATGTTAGTATTCCAGTTTTTATGTATTCAGTGCCTATTTTTAAATCTGAATACGTTTAAAACTGGTTGGCTATACTTTTCTTCTCATATCACTCTGTCATCCAGTCTTCTGAAGACCATTTCACCCATTAACAGTTAAAAACTGCCTGTCCCTCCTCCCGTACACAACACCACATGTTACCAAACCCTGACACAAAACATGTCTAACACAGAATGCGTATTGCTTTATGGGGGTATTTTTTCCTGAACAAATAATAACCAATGTTTTTAAAGACAGATTGTTTTAATTCCTTCCTTCCTTTTCCAGGTTTTACTCATTTCTTCCAGGAGCTGCATATGTGCTTGGGTACTCCCAAAGGCAACAGCATGGTCCCTCTCGCCAGGCAACCTTGGTTATGGCTCTGACATCTCCAAGAACCTGTGACGTAGTTCTCAAAGTACCTGAGGTAATTATTTCCACTATCTTTTATCCTGGGGCATTCAGTACTTATGAAACTGAAGGTTAACAGCTTTTTTAACCCACTGATGTTTTTATTTTTTGTTTATTAAACTCTAAAGAAGCTCCCGCCACAAGGACATTCTATTCACGCAGTTGGTTCTGGTATGAAAATATCTTACAACACATTTCTCTTTCTCATGTAGCATGCAAACACACGAAATAAGAAACAGATTACAAAACAACCATAGTGACTGGTGGCACATTAACAATAACTTATTAAAAACACCACTCCTCCCCAAATCTTCAGGAAGGTGATAGGTTTTCCTGCATCCTAGAAGATACTAAAACCAGGCTGTAGAGAAGCATGATGGCCCAATAGCTGCCCTCCATGTATAGGCAAGGAGAGGGTGGGCATCTCAGGTAAGCAAACTGCATTGTGATCAAATGTGAAGTACAACTCCCCAAAAGGTTACAAATTGGTGAATGTCAAACTTCATTTATAGCACTGCTATTCTATAGGTTGCAGTTGTGTCAAACTATTGAGCTATTTCATGCTGTAGACAGAGGACTTCTTTTTAGCTCTGACCTAACCCTAGATTCTAATTTAGGTTTCAGTCAGTACAGTCCTCTTTGAACATCGTAGGGAAATGCTATCTCATCTCTGCACCGTATTTTGCATTTACATTCATGTTTGTTTTCTGACTGATTTTCAGCTCACCATTTATGACCGAGCCATCAGGCTTCCCCTAACGTTCCCTTCAAGTCCAAGCACACAGATTTCAACACCACCGCCCCCTGACTGGAATGTCTTTTCCCAAGCAACATTTTCAATCATTGAAAACATGGAAGGTCAGCAATTAACTGTCTGCACAAACATTGATTGACTAGCAGATTTTGTAAATAAGATTTATACTTTGGACATAACTTGAAATTATTTTACATTCACTTAAAAATGTGTGGAGGCCTCAGATAGAAATAAACCCATCTGTATGAAAATCTGTGAGGCTACAAAGATGTAAAGAAAAGTAAACTTCTAGTAGTAAGATTAAATATTCAGTTCCATGCCAAATAGTGATTCCAAATGCATCTGTTCCCAAATGCACCCATTTCAGCTTCACTGCACAGGTTGCTCATGAAGAAAAACACATTACAAAATTTGTGAGAGGGACATCTAAGTGATCTCAGATTTGGGGTGCTCTGCTTGTTTAGTGCTGTTATGTAGAAGCTAATTCTTGGGTATACCCATTGATTTCAAATCCTGCACTTGATTTTGAAGGGATTATTGTTTCATTAATGCTGTATTAAGAGCTAATCACATTATACTTACTTAGGGTAAATTTTAAATGGAAAAGCTTTATGTAATCCTGGGTTAAGGAGTCACATTTTGCTTGAAATCAGTGGGCTCATATCATAACTATGTGTATTTCTTTGGTAAACACCAAAACTAGTCCATATCAGTTAAAATTGCTGTAAAATTATTTCTAATCAGAGCTGGTAGGATTTCCATCAAAATACCATTACAGTGGAAAAGGAGAAGTTTATTCTAGTGTGGCATTTTTTCCTCCCATCTTCTAACTGTTTCTAATCTTTGTTATGACTCAATAAAGGCAGCAGCATTTTAGTGAATTTTCTCCAGTGTTAATATGTGAATTGTTAACATTTGAGAAATTCTTTTGACTACAACAAAGTTACAAAAGCCAAAGGCCACAGTTGCACCAGCACCAGCTGTGCGCAAAATTTATCTAACACAGCAACTGAATCATTAGTGGGTTGCACTGATGTCTGGGGACTGGCAAAGTTTTGCTTTTGTATTACTACAAATTCCGTATTTCATCTGAAGGAATCATTTTGCTTTTACATGAGAATAGGTAAAACCAGAAAATGTTTGGGTTTTTTTAAATTACAACTCTAAAATGGAATAACTGTCTTATATAAAGTATAAAAGGCTTGCTTTTGACTGATTTTTTTGGTTTGTTTTTTTTGTTGTTTTTTTTTTTAGCTCGTTGCTCAGTTTTCCAGAATACGATCACAACCTTCAATGGCGTTACATTTAACTATTCAATGCCTGCAAATTGTTACCATGTCTTGGTACAGGACTGTAGTTCAGAACTGAAATTCCTGGTGATGATGAAAAGACTTGAAGAGTCTGCTGACCTTACAGCAATAAATGTCAAACTTGCCAACCAGTAAGTAATTGCAAACTTAATTAAAAATAGATGTCAAGCTGAATATACTATAATTGTGAAAAACAGATTGTTAGGGCAGATTAGTGCTAGCATAAGACTCATGCAAAAATTACCAGTGTCAATGGAAAGATTTCTAGGACTGTCACTGGGATTTGGGACTTTGTCTTTCAAAAGTGATTCTGAAATATATCTGAGGTTCACAGTAACCTAAAGTCTTTACTGCCCCAAATTCTTCATTAATTTGTTAGCATTTAACCATCTCATTTCAGTTCTTAGTAATTAGGTAGACACATAAACTATAAATCCAAAAGAGACTACTGTAACAATTTAGTCTGGCCTCCTACGCTAAGCTAATAATTAGAACTAATTAGCACCCAAAATCATCTCAGCAGAGATGTTGAGAAGTGGACACAGCTAAAAAGGGAATTACTTCTCCCAGATAAGAGGCACTCTCTTAGGTCATCCCTTAGTTGGTGCATAATGTTCTAATCTATATGAAATTAATTTAAGACACACTTTGTTTCATCTTGTAGCAATCGCCTCTGCCATCATAGGTTCTTCTTTAAATGTGTAGTTTTATACTCTAAATTGTATGGGATTATGCATACCAAAATCATTGTAGGGAGTATTCTTCAAAGCGCACACATAGACTTTGATCTGTAAGGTTTCATTACAAGTAATTATTTATTTCTGAAAATTGTGTGCCTAACTGTGCCATAAGGTTAGAAAAACAGAGAGAAACTAGTATTCCCTGCACGTGTTTTGTGGAAGAACCGAAGGATGCTTGTTTTATAGACTGTATCTTTTGTGATAAAGACATTCCTTGTCACTGTATCATTCCTAATCATTTCACACAACTGCATGGAAGTGCTTTTGGTGTGCCTGAGCTTCATGTTCTTCATTAGAGCAAACACTGCTCTGAAGAAAATCCTACAATACACAGACTATTCAGGCTGTAAGAGAACCACCATAGGGAATCCAATCTTCCTTTGAAATGTAAAGCACCTTCAATTTATGCAAATGTAATAGCAATTATATTGTTCCACAGCAAGGGTCCCTGTAGCCTGGTATCTTCCCGCCTGAACCGTGGCCACAAGCAGACAGTCAGAGATGCATAAAGCCAGGGAAAGATGTATTGCGAGCAGTCCTCCAGGCACACTTCCCTGGGCGCTCTCAATCTTCCTCCCAAGGGGTAGCAGGTGATTCATGCCAAAATGATATAAGCATTCTGCAGTGTTGGTTCTACCAGGACTTGAAATTTTGAGCTGAGTAGGGCAAAGGAGAAACATTTGTTTATACTCATTTCCTTTGCTTAAAGCGAGGTTGACATGTATGTTTCCAATGGACTCATCCAGTTGAAGATTAATGGTGTTCAAGTCCCAACAGATGTTCCATATACATCTAATTCTGGTAAGACTTATCTTTACATTTTGCTTAATCTTTCCTGATCTTTTGAAGAAGGAGAGGATGTGATCCTGCAAACACCTCTCAAGATAAAGATCACTGTAATCTGAGAAACAATTAGGTGATTTTAACATACCTTCATGCTAGCTTTCATAGGGGGTGGCAAGAAAGCTGAGCAGAGAAAGAGACGCTGATCCTGTGTGTCTTTGTGCAAATCAAATAGTGCGGGACTGCGGTTTCTTGTGCTGATCAGAGACCCACAGAACAAGCATCTAGATGCGCCCTGGCCACCCTTATCGCAGGGCTTTGGCTTGTTCTAGGGCAGCGAGCAGTATGATCTTTCTCATTTCCCCCACCTCTTTCAATATACGTTACAGCCTGCATTAAGTACCCTGGAATTTAACAAGTGGTTCAGGTTGGACACTAAAACATTAAGTTCCTTTCAAAAGAAATCCTTTTTTTGCTTTTTTTGTTGCAGATGCAAGCATGCTGATCAGCAGCAAAAAGGAAGGCCTGTCTCTAAAAGCCCCAGATTATGGCATAGATAAACTATATTATGATGGGCGTAGACTTGAGGTATATTTTTAAAATTATTTTCAGTGGTTTTATTTTTAGAAGGAAAACATTTAAGTGCATCTTTTCTTTATTTCCGCAAAGATTCGGGTTTCTTTCTGGATGGCTGGAAAAACATGTGGTCTCTGTGGAAAATATGATGCTGAGAAGGAAAGGGAATATCAAATGCCCAGTGGATATTTAGCTAAAGATGCAGTGAGTTTTGGTCAGTCCTGGCTCATCTCAGAAGACCCCTGTGCTGGAGGTACTAAGATTCTAACGTATTCATGTCATTGCCTTTGACAAATTAATTAGTCACATTAATAGATGATTTACATTAATTGTAGCACAATCATCTTATTTTTCACTATTTTTGTGATTAGTGGCCATAGACTAAAATAAAATAATCTGGGTTTCCTGAGTTTGATATTTCACTTTAGGTTCTGGGTTTGTTACATTTTTATATCAGCTTCTTATGCACTATGTAGTACCTGAAGTTTGTGTCTTCCAGATAAAATTATAAACTTAAAAATCCCTAGGACAATAAGTTAGTATGAAAAGTAGGTAGTTTGACTATTGACAAAAAAACATTTTATGTCATCCTTAATAGTTTCATTCTTTATTTCCATTCTGTTATTTCCAGACTTTTAGTTTCCCAGAGCAAAATTTAAAATCTAGCCCTGGCTATCAAAGTGGAGAGCATCTGAGGTGGGAAATACCTGTTTTAATTTCCTCAGGGTGAAGATGAACTTCACCTGAAACTTTCAGCCTGGGAATGATTGTTCTTACCATCCAGGTCCTATATAAAAACAACATGAATGTATTGGTAATATTGGGGTGCACCTCATTCTGTGTGGAAACCAACTCTCTGGGCATGTGGTGGGATTTTTTTAGTATAGTCTTAGATCAAGCTCCTCTGGGGTAACTGGTCTAGGAAAACCTGGATCACTGAGGCTTAACAACTAAGCTACTCGGCCACGGCAAGCCAGATGTGATGCTAGGCACAGCGCAGGAGTGGATACACGGATGTTCAGGAGCCACTACTGCTCGCAGGTGAAGTGCTGCCATAGTTTGGGTAACGTTGAGTATCAGCTGACCAAGGTTTTCACATGTATCTTTCTGGATTTGGGCACCTATGTCCTACCTAGGTCCTATTTGGCAAGCCTCTGTCCTTGGAAGTGTGCGCCACATGCCTGATTTTCCCACAGCCTAAGCCACTGGCAGAAAATCAACTCACTTCAATTAAATTAGCGGAATAATTCTCGTAGCCTGTGTCACTGGGTGCATCCATTGGTTTTAGTGGTTCCTTATTCTACAACCTTAAGTCCATAAAAGTTGTTCACATGAATTCTGTAGGTGCTTGAAGAGAATTCATGTTTTGTAGCTTGCAAGCTGCAGCGCAAATCTGTCAAAATCGAGAAGCCCGTTGCGTTTGAGAAGGCGGCAGCAAAATGCTTCTCCGTGGAGCCGGTTCTGCGCTGCGTGGAAGGCTGTGCAGCAACCACGGCCGTTCCCGTCTCCGTGGGCTTCCACTGCGTCCGGCCTGGTGAGCCTGCGGAAGGGCTGCTGGGGCACGGCACGGCCGCCATGTCCGGCTGCGCTGCTGTGGGAAACCACGAGGCTGGCCCTACCAGCACGAGTTACCTCGACGTATGGGAAACATACATCACGCCACCTCTTCTTTCTCCTTCACAGACTCCGCTCTCAGCCTGGAAGGGTGGGCTAGGCTAGACCAGAAATCGGAGGACGTCGTGAGCGCGGTCCCTGCTCACACAGCGTGCTCCTGCCAGCGGCAGTCGTGCCCGCCGTGACACCGCCGTGACACCGCCGTGACACCGGCTCCAGCGGGCCGCTCGCCCCCGGCTGCCAGCGGCGGCCCGGCGGGCTGGGAC
>JAVJGI010000032.1:19543643-19577332 GCA_035590275.1 Ibycter americanus
GATCACCTCATAGAATTTATACTGAGTATGACGTAACATGTTACCTTAACCAGGCTCTAAGAGTCATCAGTTTTACCTGAAACATATTCTCATCTCTGTTACTGCTTTGCTTAGAAGAAGCTGCACCTTTTGAACTTTCACCAGTCTTTTGTTTCTTTACAGGCTTTTCGGGAGTTGCTTGCTTTTTCCGCTTCGCCTTGGAGCAAGAATATAAAAAGAAGAGCATGAACCACAACTTGTTCTGTAAGTTACAGATAAGTTTACATTAGAGGTCACAAACTACTGCTATGCAATGCGTATGGATCACCTTCCTGCTGTGAAGTCAAGAATCCAATACTGTATATTTAGACTGAATTTTTTTTAAAAAAAAGTATCTTCAAATAAGCCTAATTCTGTTTCCAGTGAAGTTCGCCATAATACTTTGGCTTCAAAGAGAATTAAATTAGATCAGCATACATTTCAAAAATCCTATTCTTTCTGCACAGTAACACTGTTGGTTCAGTAGTTTTAATAAAAAATTTGAAGTCTGATGGAAGTTTCACCTCCCTTTCTACCAAGTGCAAGAAAAAAATGCAGGACAGCTTACAACTCTTCTAAAAAAGAAAAAAAACTAGATGAGATAATGAAGGATCTAGAAATTACCTCCATCAGGGTAACTTTTTTTTTAAAATCAGCATCCAATGTCCGTCCACAGCATGATAAATTAAACATGTTTTTAAAACATTCAGACAGTACCACCTGTAAATCAGATTACCTGCAGATGCTACAAAATTATTATTTCTATTAATGGTTATATAGTGACCATGCCCAGCCTAGGGGAAGGAGGGGAGGAAAGTGTAATACAAAGATACCAAAAATTAGTCTCACCTGCTAGAGTCATATTTGGATAATCTCTTTTAAAGACAGTTACAACATACATGGGAGGTTATAATAGAAAAAAACAGAACCCACCTTACTGCCCACTAAAGCAAGACTGTTAGACTATGCCTATTCAGGAATACACTTCTCTATCAAAAAAATCACCTGACTATTTTCTCTTCTATTAAGATCTGACAGAATGCCTAATTTGCAAAGTGCAACCACATCATGTTTGAACCAATCCAGTAAAGACTGAGTCTCTACACATACTACATTAGAAGACCTGACATCTGTGTTACCACCTAGGATTTCTTAAAAAGAAACTCACTGGTTTTTCTGCGTTTTTTTTTTCATAATAACTGGTGTATCTATACAAACTTATAAATTAAATAACTATTAAAAATAAATGGAACACTCAATTTATACATTTAAAACAGTCAACATGTGTTAAAATTAATCAACTCAAAGACATTCAGGTTGGCTCAACTTTTAAGTGAGAAACTAGCAGATGGTATTACAGTAAACATTAAGAACCTGAAACAGAGAAAAAGAACATGAAACAAGATAAGCAAGCAGTACATGGAGAACAAGGCAAGTCGAGGTTTTTGTTTTGGACAAGTAATCCAGATACCAAAAGGAGGGAGAGAGGGCTATCCCCAAAATTAGTCCAAATTCTGGCTACCAGAGCAGCTTATACAGAAGCCTTCTATCACCTGCCCACAAAGCAGCAAAGAATTCTAGGAAGCTTGTGGTTAGATATATCATATGGAAAACTCTGGAGAGAACAAAACTTTTTTTAAGAAAAATGTTTACTGCAAGGCAAAAATATCCACCCAAACCCTATCTTGGGAGGTGGTTTGTTGTTGTTGTTGTTGTTGGGGGGTGTGGGGTAGGGGTGGGAGAGGGTGTGGTTTTGCTTGTCTGATAAATCATATGGAATGACATGCATGTTGTGACAAAATGCTCACCTAATCCCCTAACCCCAGTCTGAAACGTAAGAGTTAATACAGTAGTAATAAACTGCATATAAGGTTCACCTTTTTGTCAACTTCACTATCTGAATCACTTGCAGATGAGCTTGAAGACACAAGTTCCTTTGACTTAGGCATTCTAGGAAGAGAAAAATAATGTGAGAACACTATACAAGGAATACATCCCACTACAGCTGGAAAGCATTACCCATACTCCTACATGGGCATTTCACCCAGTTAGATTTGCAAGTAACACACTACATAATCATCATACATGAAGCTGAAGTTCCCACCAATAATACAAAAGTCTGCAAAACACCTCAGTTACAGCGAAATACAGTATTGCAATTAACACTTCCACTTCAGCTTCAACACATCAGTCACTAGAGTCTATTCATTTGCCAGACAAGTGGACATTCAGCTTTCTTTGAATGCAATGCTGCCAGGTGTGCTTCTACACGTCTCTAGTATGCAAACGTGGTTAGATAAAGCAGTTGCACATCTTGCCTGCCACTAGCAATTCTTCCTAACAAATAAACAGCTCATTTCTTCTTTCAGAATAAAAATAAGCATCCCAGAAAGTGTATAAAATAAACTACAGCTAGGAAAGGCTAAGAAAAGATTAAATAAGCATATCTCAGGAAAAAAAAAAGAACAGCAGTGGTCTTAAACTGGCAGGGGGAAAAAAACATTTGCAAATGAAAAAACAGGAGTCCGAATAATGCTAATAGATCAACGTGGTTCTAAAGTAGGGTAAGTTCTGTCGTAATAACTTGGAGCACCACGATGGAAGGTGTAACACTAAAAATGAAACAGGGTGTGGGGAAGCACACAGAAGCCACGCTGCAGGATGGAAGCAGAGGACAGCTCGCATGGGACAACATAAAAATAAGCACAGCGACGACATGAAATCGTGGAGCCGAACAAGAAAAGACTAATGCGCGGGCACCAGCAGGGCATAACCCCAGAGTCCTCATCAGAATGAGGGAGTGACATGGAGGAAAGTGGAGGCAGAAACTGGAGCAAAAAGAAATGTGGCGTGGTAGGTGCCCCTCGGGAGAGACTGGCAGGCAGAGGGTGAGGAGACACCTAAGCACCGGCGAGAGTGAAGGTGGAATGAGACGGGCCAAGCGAGGACAAGGGAAAGATAAAGGAGAAAGACAGGCCAGGACGAGCTAGGAACACGAGGTAGGCGGATCCCAGCCGCCATTTTCCTCCCCTATTCCCCTTTTCCACAGCTCGTGTTACCCCCCAGGGGAAAGGAGCGAGGGCCCGCAGACGGGGGCGCGATCAAGGACGCCCAGCTCCTCCCGGGGCAGGGTGGCACAGGCGGGCTGCAGGGCACCGGCGGCGGCGGCCGGGAAGGGCAGTACAAAAAGAAAAGGGTCGGGGGTCGTCAGCGGGCAGGACCAGATCCCGGCGTAGGGGGGAACGGAGCCAGGCGGTCCTCCGCCGCCATTTTCTCCCTCACTCAAATCCTCTTTGCCCCCCCAACATGGCAGCTTCTCCTCGACAGCGGCTCCTCCTCCCGCCCCAGGCCCGCTCCACAGCGGGGCATCCCTCCCGCAGGGCAGCAGCGGGCACTCGAGGAAAAGGGGAAGCCTCGCCACACTGCTGCCCGCAGCGCCTCCGCGCCGGCTGGGGAGCGCCGGGCAGCCCGGGCAGGGCCCTTCACAAAGGCGGGGGGGCAGGAGTCGCCCCGCCAGGAAGCGTTCGGGGCTAACGCGGGTGCCTGTGCCCCCTTTTCCAGGTCTTCGTGTTCGATGTGGGAACGGGAGCCTGGCCATCCTACGACTGGTCGAAGGTCACGACGGTGGCAGCCTTCGGGCAGTACGACCCCGCGCTGCTGTGCCAGGCGCACTCCCGAGGCGCCCGGGTGGTGCTGAAAGGTCGGACCCTGTGAGCCGGTGCCGGGTCGGGGGGGAACGCGCGTAAGAACGCGGGCGCGCAGCACCGTGGTGCCCTGACATTTCACATTCGCGCATACGCAAGTATTAAAAACGAGTAAGAGGCTTAATCAGTGAGGGAATAACGCACACAGGGCTATAACACCTTGGCGTTTTGCACCTGCTGGTATGCAGGGTATTAAAAAGAAAACCAGCGGTGGCTTCTGCCGCTGTAATAACAAAACCATTCTGGTGATATCTAAATAAAAGTCCTGTAACAGGGAACACCGCAGCTGTGGAGGAGCAGGGAGGAATGGAAGGTCCTGTAGAAGATGCTTACTTGGGTCTGCATTCTGGCAAAGTACCCAAAAGACGGGGTGGGGGAAGGGACTTGCAGTAATTTTCCATACTTTTCACTTCAGTCAATCCCTCTGTATTAGGAAATGGCTGAGTTTTAAAACACGAGTACTGGGGAACTCTGTGCAGGTACAAATGCTGATTAGAAAGACAAAGTCCCTTACAGCTTACGTGATCTAATCAGGGGTTGGCTCTATTGAGGCAAAAACAGAATGCAAGACCACAGTGTGGAAAGCGACAAAGGTTAAGCGTAACAGTATGTTTATCTAAACAGTGAGACACAGTCCCTCTGGCTCTGTGGAAATACTGCAAGTACGTTGATTTCAAGCACGGTAGTTTACAGTGGCTAAAAGAATACTAAGCAAAAGTAAAGAGATTAAAATTATAGAAAAAAATCCCAAAGGAACTTAATTTTAAACACTGCTGTCTGAGGAAGCTTGGTAATCTCTTCTGGGGTGGGTTCTCAAAATTACACTTGGGGGAAAAAAGTTAACTCCTTTGTATTTTACCGGTATGGATGTGGGGATTTTTTTATTTTGTGGTGATGTTTGTTAGTTTAGTAAAGGCAAACCTTTCCTCCTTACTATTACTGTGGTGCAAATACATGCTAACTCTTCAAGGCCTCTTCTCTAGGTGATGTACCTCTTCAGGAAATTGTTGATCCTGCTAAAAGAGCGGCATGGATATCCCAACAGGTGGACCTTGCAAAAAAACAGTATATGGATGGAATTAACATAGATATAGAGCAAGAAGTGAACGAAACCTCCCCTGAGTATTATGCATTAACAGAGCTTGTCAAAGAAACTACAGATGCTTTTCACAGAGAAATACCAGGATCGCAGGTAGTAATAATGTACTTTATACAAACATTAACTTTATGAAATGCAAGGAGTTTTGAGAATGCTGTTTAGCATATGAATATGAAAAAATTTATGCAGATCTAAAGCATGATATTCTCATGCATGCTTAATTATGAATGTTAGCTATGATATGCTATCATAAGAATTATTCTTTTTGACCTCTATTAATTTAAATGGAAGAAAGGTTTTGCTGAGATTCGTAGATACAATGATACTGCCTTGTGTGAGCTGGCAGTTATTAGTATGGCTTAATGAATCTTTGAAAGTAGGGCAAATACAGCCTTCTGGTGCAAAAGCTTGACAATGTTTTGGTAAACCCATCACTAAAGTTTTAAGGATTTGCATCAGGCTTCATATTTTCAATCAGATGCTTTTCACGTTATATTTTAATTTCTTTGGTGTTTTGAATTCACTAGTAAGGGCACTCACTGTTCAATGTTTATCAGTTCATTTGTATCGCCCTATGTTAAATGCTGTGCAGCATTTGGGAAATACTGTCTTCAAAAGTACGCTTTTTTTGAAGAGAAAACAAGGGCACCGAAGTGCCATACACAGTACTAAAAGTTGTGCATTTTTCCTTCAGGTAACATTTGACGTGGCTTGGTCTCCAGCATGCATTGATAGAAGGTGTTACAACTACACTGGGATTGCACATGCCTGTGACTTCTTATTTGTGATGTCTTATGATGAACAGAGCCAGATCTGGACAGACTGTATTGCAAAAGCCAATGCTCCTTACCTGCAGACTTTAGCTGGTGAGGACGAAACACCTGCCCAGGAGTCAGAACATTTCCATTTGTTCACAGGAATAGATAGAAAAGATTGCCTTTTCTTAGACAAGTTTTTTGGTTGTATTAAGGCTTTTGAGTGTGTTCAGATATGTGGTTGTCCTGATGAAAATAGTATTTCAGATCCTTATGACACTACAGATAGACCTTTAGTAGTTGTGTGTTGTTACTTGTAACATAATTGTCTAGCCCTTACTATTGGGAAGAACACTTTTAGAATGACAAACAGCAGCCAAAGCAATGGTATCTGCCTGGGCTTGCGAAGAATCTGAAACATTTCTCTCATTCTTATGAACTGCTGCTGTGGGCAGCTGGTGTTAAGTGTGAGCAACTAGAGCAGTTACTAGGATCTGAATAGAGCAAGTCTAGGAGTATGTAGGTGGGAGGTAAAGAAGAGCTTGCACCTTAGCCTCTGTCTGGGGATGATGCAAGTCCTATATTGGCTCTGGGTCTAGATTAGTTGTAAGAATAAAAAGCATGGGAAAATGCAATAATGTATCTTTATTTTTATTTCCTTCAAAACTAGCTTATGAAGAGTACATTGCTATGGGCATTGATCCTAAGAAGCTTGTGATGGGCGTCCCCTGGTATGGCTATGACTATGTCTGCCAAAACCTATCTGAGGTAAGTTGAAGATTATTCATTAGCAATTGTACTGTTATTTCTTTCCTTGGAAAGAGACAGCTAGATTTCTGGTGATCCTGTTTTTGGATTAGGAAATACTGTGGTCTGTCTGATGCAGAAGAACATAAAGCTGAGACTCAAGACACAGACTTTTGCTTGGCTGATAACTGTGTGTTACCAAATGAGGCATTTTATCTCTCCCTAGGCAACTTGAACCCCGTGATACTAAATTGCCACGTTTGGCTAAGGAGCTATAGGTGTTACCTGTACAAGAAGAGGTGATGTCCACACTTGTATTTGCCTTCTCAACACCGTCACTAAGCTCACTGCTTAAAGACTAGGTGCAACAAACCACAGTAAACCTATGACTGTTAAAAGTATAGCAGCTTACGGATAAATTGTGGAGTCTCAAACAACATTATACTTACAGAAAATGTAAGAGTAAATTAAAAGTGGAAAAGATAAGACAGCATTATAAATCAACATTATAAATTGAATTATGTCCATCATGTATGATGTCCAATCCTGTATTAATATAAACAAAATTTAACTGATTTACTTTACTTCTGTCTACAAACAGTACGTCTGCTACAGATACTTGAAAATTTGGGATTTTTGAGACCCCAGTACCTTTTGTGACTTTGTTCTTGGCTGTACTGCTATCTTAGAGTTCCATAAATCTATATAACGTGAAACTCATGCCTTCTGCTTTTTTTTTCAGGATCATGTTTGTTCCCTTTCCAAAATACCTTTCCGTGGGGCTCCTTGCAGCGATGCTGCAGGGCGTCAGGTCCCCTATGGAGCAATCATGAAGCAGGTGAACAGTTCTCTTTCAGGGGTGCTCTGGGATGAGGTACAGAAGTCTCCATTTTATGAATACAAGGTAAGTGTCTATTTATCATCATGTTGTGGAGTAAATGTTCATGAACCATAGTTCTTTCATTATGAAGTTTTCAGGGTTAGATTCTTCAATTTGTGGTTTTTACTTCTTGTGTGTGTGTGTGTAGTAAAGGATGGCTGGATTTCCCTATTTTGAATTTCTAGTCTGAAAGAGGGGTGCAGTGACTGAAGCCTACAGTAGTAATAAAGATATTTATTACTTTGCACTTTTCTTGAGAGACTGTATCATGTCAAAAAGGATGTTTTGGCACAAAGAAATCCTATAGCTCCATGCTTCACTATTATAGTTACTTTTATGAGTTGATGACAGATTTAAACTAAAACAGATTCTGAAAATGCTCTTAAGTTTTCCTAACCCAGTGGCTTGCATGCGTGCTCTTGTCTGCAGTTGGTTTCTACATAGACATAGTGAAAGAGTCAATGAATTATTGTGCTTACATGAACAGCTCTGTGTATGCATTTCATCTTGTTTCTTTAGGCATAATTTTAAGTTTCATATGTAGATGCTTAAAAGGTATAGCAAGCGATGACCAGGTCAAAGCAACAAAAATTTGACAAAATTTTATAACCTCCTCTAAAACGGTTTATTGCTGAAAAAAAGCACTTCATGTCTAATGAAATTCACCTGTTAGGTTAGTGTATCTGAGATTTCAGCTGTGTTTTAAAAAATTATTGAAGGACAAACTAGCTAAGTCTTTTCATCTAACTTCAGTTAAAATGTGTTACAAAATGTGTTTTATAACTTAGATTCCACAAGTGAAAAAATAGCCAAGTAGCTGACTTAAAATTTTTAATTGTCCCATATGAAAAATAATTTGTAAATCAGGAAAGTATCATTATGTAAATCTACATAGCTTGCATATCTCAATTTTTAATTGTACTTCTCACTGCATTCAACAGAAAATGTAATCAAAACTCAATGAACTTTAATGTATCACGTTTATATAGATAGGCAGATACTGACACTAGTGTTTAAATGTTTTTCTAGGATTCTCTCGGACACTTCCACCAAGTATGGTATGATGATCCTCGCAGCATCTCTCTAAAAGCAGCATACGTGAAGAACCGAAACCTAAGGGGCATTGGCATGTGGAATGGAAATAGTCTTGACTATTCCAGGGAAACTGTAGCAGAACAACAAACTGAAGCCATGTGGCAAGCCCTGACACCGTAAGAACTATGTGAACCCTTGATTTAGAATGGTGAAAATTGGTAATTTTTTATTATGGCTTATACTATCATAGATTTTGACTTACATAAATATACCATGGTTACAAAACTTGGAGAACTAGCCAGATTCATCTTGTTATTTTGTATATGCAAAGCCATATTTTCGTTCTTCAAAAAGTTCCAATGTTGCTTCAGCAGAATTTTTTTTAAAAGACTGCTCATCTTTCTCAATTTTCACAACTACCGTAAGTTGGTTAAAGCTTGAACCCAGTGTGTATCTGGTAACAAGTAACAAGTGGTGGATTTACAGGGGCAGTCTCATAACGGTCCTTTGCTAAGGCTGCCTGGTGCAGCAAGTATTCATTCTGGTGTCAGACGGTGCAGTCTCAGCTTTCTGACTTCCCACCCCAACCTGTATTTTAGCTAAGTCACTCTTGAATCAGGTTAAACACAGAATACTGGAGAGCCAGACTGTTGCTTACATACAGCTTGGTGAAACTTGTGCTCATACTTGGTTACTCTTCCGAAGATTAAAATATTTCGTACACTGAAGAAATTATGTAACATGAAGTAGTTGCCAGTAAGGTTTCTGTCAGACTTGTTGTTAGAGAGGAATATTCAGATGTTTTCTTCCATTTCAAACTGAAAACCTAGAACTCAGAGGCTTAGTTAATGAACTGTGTATGTCTTTTCCCACATACTTCAAGGTTCATTCAGTAGCCTGTTGTTTGTTTTTATGTGGTGTTGCCTCTGAGATAATACGTAGTTATATTTTTCTTTCCAGTCCTATTTTTCATAAAATAATTTGCCTAGAGAAACTGTGTAACTTTTTAAAAATAGCTGTAGTGATGGAAGGATTGACTGGTGTTTACAGGAGTTTTTTGTTAAATAAGATGTTGTCTTCACTAAGGTTGGTAAACAGTGTTGTCTGTTCATGCTTTACTTGTTCCATAGCTTACAGCCCACACTGCTTCTCAGAACTGTTTCACAATCAGATTAAAGTGCAACTGTGTCCTGCTTAAGTGATTCCATTAATTAAAGAATTTATTTAATTAGATATATGTAGTCAGTTGTGAGGGGTTTTTTTTCTGTTTGTTCGGTTTGTTTTTTTCTCTTGCTAAATAGTTACCGGGAAAACACCATAGAATGGCAGCACTACCATAATGGCTGCTGAGGAGATGACTGGAAGACTTCATATGGAGTGTCTGACTGCTTGATACTGCAGGTGATGGAAAGCAGAAGGTGAAGCCTACTGCTCTCACATAAAGAAAAAAATTCCCTTGGAAAATCAGAGGGCTTTTCACTAGAACTGATCCGTAGGTTTTAGGGTAAACTGATACATTTGACATACAGGTACTTCAGAATTTGCATTACTATGCTAAAATACTGTGAGATAAGATACTTGTGAAATTGAGAGGTCTTCTGGAGTGGATGACCTGACCTACAAAATCCTAACTGAAGGCCACATGACTTTATTATAAAACTCTTTCCTGTAGCAGTCAAGAATCATGAGTTGATTTTTTTTCTTTTTTTTCTTTTTTAGGTTCAGATTTTCCAGTAACTAGTTGCCTGCTCTTGTGTCTTAAGACACAGTTCTGAAATATAGGATGTAGGATCCAATCCTGAATTGAGTAAAAGCGGTGGTAGTTTTAATAATTCATTTAATATTTTAGCTAATACTTTGTTAAAAAATACTAAATCTTTGCTAAATCCTATCTTTAAGAAAACAAATTGGATAATGGGTGGTTTGACTCAAGACATTTGGAAGTTAGTCCTTTTGAGAGGTGCATAATTATCTTACCATATTATTGATTTCCCATGAGTGTTTCATTTCCAGTAATAAATACAGCCTTGTCAGCTTTTTAGCTAATTCCTGGCATGTTACTGTTCTGCTTAACATAATAACATCTGGTACTGCAAAGAGGCAAACAGGAGAGCTAGAAAAAGGTTACTATCAAGAAGAGGTTTCTGATTACTTTTTCAGAGAATTGTTATCTAAGCACATGCATGAGCTTGAACTTAAAGAAGAACAGAGTATGCAATACTATAGGTTGGACCAGTGTCATCATTACAGCTTGTCCAAGACAAAGCTTGCCTCTTTCAGTAACTGCAGAAGAATGTTAATGTCCACGTGGCTTTCCTAGTAAGAGAGGGAACAAAACCAGCTAGGCATGAAATAAGGTGAGATTACCTGAGACTTTGTTCATACTTCTTAATAATAGGGTAATAATACATTAGTAATTTATAGATAAGACATATAATGACAAAAATATACTTCAGTAAATAGGTGAAGTTCTGTACATTACAAACAGTAAATAGTTGTAGTTCTACAGAAGATGTATTTTAATAATTTTCCAAAAATGTAATGTGTGTGCCTGGAAATAAGAACAGGAGGTTACAGATTATAGGTTTATTTGCTTAGCAGGTATTTTGTTAATGAAAGAACACCAGCACACCACTGTGATATTACACAATTCACTTATTTGCACTTCTAAAATAACTTACCTTTGTTTTAGGCACATTACTAGGTTAAATTATGTTTAAGTAGCTGACTAATCTTATAGCGAGATTTAAAAAGAAGTGAGCTGCAGTACCTCAGTAGCCTAGTATACAAATTCCACAACATTTATATAGTTGATGTCTTTTTACAAGGTAACTTCAAGGGCATACAAACAAATGCTCTGAAATTCTGATCTTCTATATACATTACAGAGCTCCTGTAGACTTTACAGATGTTGAAGTCACGCCATCCTCTTAAATACCTGATTTTCTGGACTGGAGAATTAAAGTTGAATGAATCTTCTTCTGTGTCAGTTCCGCCCTCAGTGCTTGTAAATCAGCTGCTGCCTGCTTTCTCATCTGCAGAACAAGTAATTTAAGGAATTGCAATTTAGGGAAGTTTTTGGAGTTGACATGCATATGAGTTTATATAACTAAGGTTGGATTTTATACAGGATGGCTGAATAAAGGATACATCTTTCATCTGTAAAATTTTACATGTCTAATTAGATAGCCTAATTCTAGCACTACTTTCTCCTGTACTTCGCCTTGGTGTTTTTAAGAGACAGCTATGAAATTCATTGTTCTTTCCATTCCTTGTTATACAATGGAGAAGGCATAGTGAGTACATCCACCCTAAATTACCCAGTAAACAGGGGCACGGGCAGTTTCTGTAATGTGGAGGACTCCTGTTCCAAGCATTCAGAGCTGAAAAGCTATCCAGTGTGAAGGCCTATACCATCATCTTCCTTCCAAAGGGAGCCACAGGCAGCACTGGTATGCAATAAAGCAGATTAAGATGGCCATCTGCTTGAAGAGCCATTCTCCTTTTTTTTTCTTTTCTTTTTTTTTCTTTTCTTTTTTTTTTTCCTTTATACCAATTTTTTTTTTCTTAGCCATGGTCTACTACTGATCAGTGCCTCACCAAGGGTGTTCCTTCAGTTACCTTTTGAGTGAAATGGGAATTTTATGAAAGAGATTGTGAAGCTTAGCTTATATAGTACCTTGAAAAATCTAAGTTGCTTGAAATACGTTCAAAGTCATCTAATAACCTAGTGTTCTGGAGTAATTTGGCTCAAGTGATAAAGTTATAACAACAACTAACACCATAAAACTAACAGCATAAAACAAGAGCTGTTTGTTTAGCAAGTATTTACATCATCTAATGTTTGGGAAGATCTAAGCTTTTTATACATAGTAACGTTTAAACTGGTTTTAATTAAAAGGCAGAGTACCTTAATTTCTATTATGAGTTTCATTTTTGTATCATCCAGCTTCTTTCTCAGTTGATCGAGTTCATGCTGCACTGTAGTAATCCGTATGATTGTGTAATTCTGTATGAAACAACAACAAAACTTTAAGAGCAGCATTAGTGCATCTCTTGATTCCTTGGGTGTTACTTCACCACTCAGAAAAAAATCCTCTAAGCTCTTTCCAGCTCCCCTGCTTTTTTCCCAGTCCTTAATGTGCGCTGGGCTGTCTCTGGTCTATACGCAGTCTGCTCTCCAAGGGAGGGCAGCTCCCTTCAGCTGGGTGCAGAGCTTTTTCCACTCCCTACTGCTTTGGGAAGTTCAGATCCAGATCAGATCTCCTGAGTAATAGCACACTGTTTTGCGATTATCTTTCATGGCTATTCCCCATTTATAATAAAAAGGCATACTTCAAATCACACTTTTTCTCTCACAGGCCTAGCATCATCACTCTGTTGCAGTAACATTTACTGATGAGATTGCCACACTCATGTAATGTTTAGGGCAGATAATCTCCTGGTTATACAGCACGTCACTTCAGCCGTAGCTGTGGGTGGGCCTATCTTCGAATTAACCTGTAAAAGTCAAATTCCTGCTTTAAAAATGTAGGTTCTGAAACTCAGCTTGTGTAAGTCAGCCATGGCCCCTTCAAGTCTGTAATGCTGAGGGGTGGGTGTGGGTGTGTACGTGGTAGTTTCTTGATGCTCCAAGCCTTTAAAAATGCTATTAAATTTGAAGCAAGTTATGTGATAAAGTTGCCCATACAAGGAGTCATTAGTATCTGTAGCCTTTCATCTCTGAGCTCCTGCTGTAAGCTTCTCCCTACCCAGTGATATAGCTGCCTGCATACAGGGGTCCCAGTCCCAGCTCTGACACCACACAGCTGTGTAACCCTGGCACAGACCACTGAGAAAGCACAAAGCGTACACAGTAATGCAGAAAAAAACCTGGCAGCACTGTCTGACTAGTTGGGGGCTACTGAGGAATCACCCTGTCATTGGCCTGAGTTACCAGTGAGGACAAAGCTGGTGGAAGAGGGGAAACCAGTGACAGTGGGATCTGTTCCCCACAGCCTGACTCTTCCCACCTGACTGATGCCTCCCTGGCCAGCACATAGTTTACGAGGGGTGGAGAGCATACTTGTGCTTGGTCTAATAGCTCATTAAATCTTAGCTATCTTCTGTGTGTGCTAGCCAATAAATAACTGCTGTATGCATGTTAAGTTGTGCGTATCTGTCACATAAGGCTTAGTGCCTAGCCAGAGAGACCTAAAAAACCCCAACTGATATCCCTCCCAAAAGGAGGAATAACATATCTAAACATAGCTAGTAATGTAATGTAATATTAACCTTATTAATATTTTTACATTGTAGATATTTATATTAAGATAGCTCAAATAATACACATTTGTATATAATACACACTTTTAGATTGTACATACACTCTCCCACCTTTCAGATACAAGAAAGGGACAATTATTCTTCCTAGTCTAGCTCCAGATTTGCCAACAGACTTGCTTCCATTAACACATTTATAAAATCAGCATATATAATTATTGGGAAAGGTGTTTCCTCCTTTTCTTTTATCTTTTCTGTTTTTTTTTTTTTAATTCCTCCCTGATTTGACACCGACAGCATAACATGAGGCTTACAGTTGCACAATAGTTGATGTGCAACCACTCCAAAAGCCTCATACACATTTCTTGTCCTCCAAACTAGAATTCATTATAGCTGTATGTCAAATCTGGGATGATGAGAACAATATACAACTGAACAATTCATTAATCATACTGAACAAGAGAGGATTTTGTTATGAGAAGGTATTGTACAAAGATAGAGAATCAAATCCTCAGACTCAAGCACTTCTTCAGTCTTTTTGAAAAGACTGGGCTGAAGGAATTTTATACTTCAGATCATTGAGGGATATTTGGCTGTTAAAGCTAGTTTACAAGTCATCATTTTTTGGTGATAAATTTGTTACTTTAATTTATTTTTTACACAAAAAACCCCAGGCTGTGTAAAAAAAGATTAAATAATAACAAGCAAATACCTTGGAGTTTGTTGCATTGCTTGGTTGTTTCCAGCTATCTCTGGCTTTCAATTGCAAGAGTAATTTCTGGTGGTAAAGCTCTACATCTTGTCGCAGTTTGTTTAAAGCATCTTCCAGTGAAACCGTAGCTTTCTTAGTTTCAAAGTACTTCTTTTTCCATTCCTCACGAACTACACAGGAAAACAGTAATACTGTTTGGTCTTGTTCACCTTATCGTAAGGTCTGTTGAAGACAGTAATGACCAACTGATCTCACAAGATTCAGTTGGCCAATACACACATTAAAACATGGCAGTAGGTTTCTTTAAAAAAAGCAGTTAGTGAAAAATCTCCATTAAAATGACATTCACTACAAATGCAACTGAATTTTCACGCAATCACCTGCAACAAAAGGCTGTGTATGTCCATCAAGATACAACACAAGGTCCAAAACAAAAATTTCATTCAGCCCGGCTGTCATTCACCTGCACAGTAAGTGCTCCAGACCTGCCAAGACTGGTATGCCCACCACAATCTGAAGTCCACAGCTTTACTGTAGCAGAATATTCAGTACTGTAGATTTATGCAAAATTTGAGCTCTGCAGGGCCAAAAATTTGGAACAGCTTAGTTCTGTACTGAAGTCCCAAGATTATGGGAAACGGCTGTTTACCTTTACACTTAACTATGATTCCTCCTATGTCATTAATGCGCTATCAACAACTGGCACATAAATTTCCCCGTCTGGTGTGACCGTCTTATGGCCACATACGTCCATCCACTAGTCTGCAAAGTGTTTTAAATGATCCCTTCTTTCAAGGCACATTTTAGGAAATCAGGACAACTGCTTCTCAGAAACTTACCAAAAAGAACCCGGGTGTTGAAGGACTATACAGTATGTAACTGAGAATGACTGTCAGCATGGCAGTCTTTGGAGGATATTAAATACAGACTGCATCGCTGTCCCTACAGAATATGCTTGTCCCTTCATAACTTGTGAAGAAACATGTTTACAAATGCACTTACTTAAGAAAATCTACAGGTCTGATAAAAATAATTCATAGATAAAGACATGCCTTAAAGAACCTGCAGAAGCTGTTTGAATCCTTGCGAAATAAACTTTATTTCACCTAACTGGATAACGTAATTGAAGACAACGCAGGAGCCATTTAGGGCTTATCTAGCAAGGTAAATTTTCTCACCTTGCAGCTCCATGCTACTACAGATTCACTGCTTCAAGTACCCAGGTCTGGTCTTTTTAAAATGCAGCTTCATCATGCTGCAGAGTGCAGTGTAGCCATATCCTTAGAGAATAACTGGAAGAATTGGCTTGTCTTCTTTCTACAAAGCTGCAAATAACAGTTGAGACTCCTAGAGATTTAGCTGTATTTAAGTACAAAGAGAACGCTCTTCAAACACCAGTGATTAAACCTCATCTCTGCAAAACTGGAATGTGACTTAGGGAGGATAGTTTAAGTATAAACCTGAAAATAATTTTACAAAGAAAATTTGAGTGGGGTTTCAATGAGATTTTACCTTGTTAAAAAACAAGGGTTGTCAAGCTTGTTATGACAGGCTTGTAAATTGCATGCCATAAGCTGAATAGCATTAGACAGGAAGAACAAGAAGTATTATGCTGGCAATTTAACTAGAACCCCTATCACCGCAGTGAAAACCTCTGTTAAGCACCAGCTGAAGGCAGGTTTAGAATATGTCAGCTGCCCTGGGCCTCTAACAGCAAAGCAACCTGCAGTAGCTCTCTGGGCACTGTATGTATGGGGCACAACCTGAAAGGTTTATAAAAACCAGGATATTTTTAGCTTTGTAAGACTGCCACAAAAAACTGGAAGGAAACACTGCAACCCTGAATCTTTCCAGCATGCTGTTATACAGATGAGCCTTCTTGGAGCTATGGTTAGCAAACTGCTCTCTCTGTAATTAAGCTCACTGACAAGAAGACAAACTTTTTCACATTGGTTTCAGTGTCATTTCTCAATCATTCCAAGTTCCGTAATAAAAGTGTACCGTTGTATCTCCTCAGCTTGTTTTGTTCCAGTAGCCTTTTAGCTTTTTTGATCAGTTCTTCTCTAGTTTTTTCCATGTGCCTTCTGTCTTTCTTCATTTGTTGCAATTGTTCTACCATCCCGTTTTCTAAAGATATTATAATTATGTTTAGCAAGCATCTGGATACTGTAAATAGGAAGGATCAATCAAGATTTTTGTAATGCACCCATCACAAATCATGCCAAAAGCCCTGTCAGAACAGGCAGTGGAAATTCTTTTATTTTAATAAACTATCTCTAACTTTTCAAAATGGCTGGTGCATTGGGAAAAAGTGAGAAATCCAGCATGCATCCAGGCACACATACATACAAACAAGTAAACACCCTTTTATATGTCTAGACAATATATCACTAACACTATATATTCAAGATATGTATACACTTCATACATTGAAAACTCTTGCCACAGGAAGCTAAAAAAGCCTCCCAAAGATTATTTCCTGCTCAAAATATTTTGTGATATAAACTGTAGCAAAATCTTGCCTTGAAATCCACCTGGTCATAGGCAGGATAGCGTCTCAGATTTTCACTACTGTGCAACAATAGGTCAATCAATCACTTATTTTCTCACTGTTCCTCTCCTCCACCACAGTAGAGGATCCTCAGCAATACTGATAGTGGTTTTCTTTGCTACGTTCTCACTTGAGCCTGCAGTATTTCATCCCATCTCCCTCCTTTTCTCCTTCCATCCCCAAGTCCACAGTCTGAGTTTTCTAGCACTGGCAACCTGCCATGCTCTATGAACAGCCCATGCAATTATAAATGCCTGGAGTTTTCCAACCACAAATTAAAATTTGTAACAATACTGTCAATGAATGTATGTACAAATTCTTTCATAAAGTAGGTATTTCTGTCTTGATTAACTATTCAGTCTTGATTAAACATTCACTTTGGATCTATATACTCACTTGTTGCAGGAACCTGAGCTGGATTCATAGGAAGTGCCAAAAAAGGCGGACTAGGAGGTGAAATATATTTTTTTGGACAAGTAAGATGATTTTTCTTGTTTTCATCTGCCTATAGAATCAAAAGATACAACTATAAGGACATAACCCATAATCCTCAATAGTTACATAAGACATATACCCTGAAAGTGGCCTGAGTGAATGGGAGGGCTGAATTTGAATTCTGCATATAAGCTTTTTTATTCTGTTACCAGCACAAATGATTGCTAAATTACAAACATTTCGACTCTGCAAATAAAGTCACAATACTGAACCCTTACATCACAGAAAACATACAGGCAAAAATGTAGACTGTTGCTAAATGTTCTTGTCCATGTCCGTAACCCCGCAAGTTACCGACACACCCACACAAGACCAGAAATAATGGGCCTTAAAACTGCTCTCTGGCTCATTGCTTATAAAGTCTGGACTGCCAAAGTCTAAACTAAAATTTACAATAGCAGAGTTTCCATTTCATTATTATTTTCATAAGACTCCACTACAATCACTTCTGCACAAGAGCTCAAAGGCTCACAGTTAATGGTGACGCTGTTATGCTGTACAATTGCATGTGGGTGCTGAGTCTTCCTAAACATTTTCTTAATGTAATACTATGACTATATCATATCTATGTCTTAAAGGATTTTATAGTGTTTATCAGAAGTTTTGCTTGGCTTGAGAGAAGACAAATTTGTCCTATAGGAAACACAAAACTGTAAAAACGTCACAGATAAAAATGATAAAATGTTACTGTCAAGAAACTGTAGACAGAATTCAGCTAACATTAGTAAGACTGAGAAAAACAGTGGTTTCTGTTGAATTATAATCAGAGGTGTAACTTCTGATGATTTAACTGTTTACAAATATAGTTGATTTTTCATTAGTAAATCTGCTAAGTAGCAGTGCATAAATTAACTTTTCTCAATTACTCTCAAATCTACATTTGAGTACTTCATATTTCTAATCAGTTACCTGCCTCTTAAAATTAGAATATTTCTAGCTGGGGGACTATGTTTATTGCTCAATACTACTAGGAATATTTTATCTTGAAAAACATACCTGATTATCCAGTTTTTCAGCAGGATCAGCTATAGACTTGTTAGTTCTGTATTGCTGCAAACTAGAGATAAAATCAAAGCAGTAAGTGAAAATCGATGTAACGAAATGGGGTTTTCTCCCATTTTCTTTCATTTAGTTGAAGTCTGTAAAATAAGTTTCTAGCTATGAATTAATATTACCTATTATTTTAGTAGAATCACTATTTACTAACCTTTGGGTTTTGCGTACATATTCTGTGGTTTGGTCTTCCATTATTTTAATAATTCCAGAATCTTGTATTCTGTCTCTTCTTAGTTCGGTATCTTTCTGGTGGTCATTATTTTCCATGTTTGTTAGTTCTGTGAAAGGACAGTGATGATCAAAAAATATAGATTACACTCACAAAATTCAAGCTGTTTTGACTGTCAATGCCTGGACTTTCCAACCTGTATTAGAAATTCAGTGAACCAATCCAATAAATAATGATATTTCTGGGGCTTAGAAAAGTGTGAATAACACAAGAAAGAAATGAAGGGGAAAAAAATCTCCGGTATCTGTTTTGAGAATTTGTATCTAACTAATTCTGGCAACTAGTACAAGAAACATTATCACAGATAAAGAAACCACTTAATTATTTCGTCTTCCCTAAACTAATTCTGTATCTAACGCTTCCTGCCTTTCAGAAAGTGAAGATCCCCCACAAACTGGAGCTAGCAAAGAAAGGGAGAACAAAATGTTTTGCATTTAAATGTTAATGAATAAATGTTATCTACTTTAAAATATGTACAATAAATATTTCAAAAGAAAATTGCTGACAGACTTTACCTTTGCTAGTACAAAATCCTACATTCTTCATAATTCAAAATCAAGTTATGGAAAACTTTTCAGTTATTTATTTACATATATATATTTGTATATTAAGCAGTCTCATACTTAATATCAGTTAACATGATGATGGAGGGACAAAGCTGTTTTTGACATATTATGACTGAAAAATGAAATCACTGAAAAATCATCTATGAAAACCTTTTCTAATACATTCTCCAGGCACATCTCAAAGAACACAGTATCTGAATTTTGTTTTCTTACTCCAAGTGCTGGATATTCAGAAAATCACTCTAACTGAAATCTGTAAGGTGCCCATACCTATGAAAAATGGCATATTGCCTTATTTAATAATTACTCATTAAAAATTTGCACTAGGATAAAGGTCACCTTTTTTACATTAACTGCAGAATTCTACTCAAATATTAAGACTTGTCTTTCAAAAGTATTTCCTCAAAACCAATTCACGTTATAATCTTGATGATAATATAGCAGTAGTCACTCAAACTTAAATATGTCAGTCATTTCTTTATTGGTGATCACTAAAAATATAAGAATGTTAAGAACAACATATAACCGTTCGGGGACTTAATGGCCCTCAGTATCCATAAGACATTCCATTTTAAAGGAAGTAGTAGTTAATAGATCTCTTCCAAACAACATTTTCTATTTTGCGAAGAACTGTTATCTAGTCAATACTTCTGTACTATTTTCACTGTAGTCTGCTCAAAGAGTTCTTCCACCTCAGTTTTAGGAATGCCACTGTTCAATAGCATATAAATAAACATTATATGGGAGGGAAGGGAGGAAACATTTCCTCTTCAGTAGTAATGTAGCCATGGATGAGATGACAATGAAAGTGTAAGTTAATAAATGCTTTCCCTGATATATTGATAACAAGATTTTTTTCATTTAAAATTTCTGTTGAATTATGGGATCATTATCCTACAATCTTTACAGTAGGTGCTTAGTAATTTTTTTCATATAAATTAGATTAGACAAATGTGTCAACTATAGTAAAGTGTTTCTTTATATCAGTACACAGAGATAAAGGACTAATGCAAAGTAAAACTAGAGCTCTTTGAAATACATTAGCATTATTAAAAAAATTAGAATACTGTTTTGAAGGCAATATTCCAACTCATGCTTTAACTATAAATTTCTTAAAACTTAGCTTTACTCTGCCAACTTTCTAAAATGCATTCTTTAGCAAAAAGATGACAATGAACAGTTGTACCCTTTTGATATTTAACGTGATTTGGGGGTGTTTGGTTATTCTGGCCTTGCTCATCGCTGAGGTTTACATGAAGAGTGAGAGTGGTTGGTTTGGCTTTCTCATTCCACTTAGGAGTGTTATGCTCTTTTTGATCTTGGCTGAGATGATTTTGCTGAGAGGTCTGTAATACCATCTCACTCTCTCCAGACTGCCAGTCTGCAGGATTTGAATGACTTGGTGTGAAGAGAGATCCATTGGATCCATTTTGATCTGCATAGTAATTGATATTAGAAAACAGAAATATTATTTTATTGTAAATTTTAACCATATTTATTCCTCTTCTTCTCCATCATCCTCCTTCAGTACATTGGTTAAACTAACCTTTTTCTCTAAACGGTATTTGTTTTTCTTGAATCCTGTTGTTATGGTCTTGCTTATGTTTTGTGTGCAAAACTGGATCAGGTTTTTTCTCACCCCGTTCCATAGATCTGTGCACTTCCTGATTTTCTAGCTGATGACTGTTCTGTATACTTTCTAAAAATTGTTTGCTTTTTTCAGGTTTTTGTTGGGGAAGACTGGATAATCTTGCTCCATGACCAAACCTGTTAGCTTCCGCATTAAAGTGATGTCTTTGTTGAGTTGATGATGATGATGGATAAACATCTTCAAAGTATTCCACTCCAGGTAATAAATATAATTCAGGATAAAGTGCCTAAAATATGCAGTATATTCATCAGACAGGACAAAAAAGGAAATGTACAATGTAAAAAGTCTCTGAAAATTATGCCTTAAAAGCAATTCAATACATACATAAGGAGGAACAAATGACTTCAGTTCCAGTTCTGTTTCTTGCTTTGCTTTCACCTTGTAAGATAAAGAATGGAAGCATAACCAATAAAATAAATTTTTATCAGTAATGTTGCATATCACTTAATTTCTGTATTTTATCATCACTTTTACATACTATGTTTTTTCATAACCAGCACTATCTTTTGTAGTGGCCTCATGGGGAAGAAGAAACATAGACTACTATCCTGTTTTCTGACATGGTACTGAAACTTTATTTTGTCTGTGTTTTTACAAAAATCTCAGTCAGACCCACACGAGTACATGGATATACTGAGTAATTCTTTTTTTTTATCCTTTGCACTTTCTGTTATGGTTCAAAGGACCTGATCCAACAGTCACAGCAGAAGAAAGTCTTTGACTTTCTTTACCAAAAGTTGCTTTAAGCTGAGGCTGATTCTTACCTAATCTTCTCTATTCACCCGACAGAATACTGCAAAATAATTAATGTATATAGAAAGAAAATACCTATTACTCTCCTATGTCTTCTGTATTTATTGTTTATCCTAATATTCTTTGTGTGATATATACTTTCAGATTTTAAGTCATCCTAAAAACAAAGTCTAAGATAAGCATTGTTTATTTGAAAGATGTGCTCTGACAGGAAAAAAAATAAATCTTAGCTTACACTTAAATAATGAAATTGAACTAAACATGGGGCCAAATTCTATTCTCAGTAATGGCCAGGCAGTGCCACTGATTGACTGTTAGAGACATGGGCTATATGCAAGAAAAGGAAGAGCAAATTAACACGATTTTGGTTTGTTTATTTTTCAGGTAAAGACCCTTACTTGCAAGTAGGGTACAGCTCTCAGTGCTGCTTACATTGTTACTGTTGTGAAACAGTAGACTGGGGGGAAAAAAATCCCACTCAACAAATATTTGATCATGGAGATGTAATTCATGAGGTTACCATGACCCTAAACAACAAATAAACCAGTTAGTTGGTTTATTGCTTTACACTTTGTTATAAAGTTAAACATCAAGCAATAGTAAATACCCCAAATTAAAATTATCTTTAATTTGCTGCTACATATTTTCACTGGTATCTACCTATATTTTTAATTCTAATTGAAGTAAAATGTTTTATTAATTTGCTGACATTCTAAAGGAACCTGGAAAATTCCTCCATTTACCTCAGAACTATCTGTATATTCAGAAAATATACCATCTTACTTATTATCACCCATTTAAAATGGCCTGAATTCTTTGAAGACATGCACATTTTCAGATTTAGATTGTGTCAAAGTCTTCAAGTTTCTCTGCATGTTTTTCCACCTAGTTTTTGCATATTACTTAGTATTTATTCTAGTCTTCTGTGTGAGTAATTTTAGTGATAACTCCACTGCAAATGAAATACAGAACGACACCAAATTTCCAGCTTGTAATTTCCAAATCTATGAGGAACAGGTGAAATGAGAGAAGACAAAAGTATTCTATGCTTATGTACATGATTTAAGTCTTTGTGTACTACAAGAACAAACTTTCAGTTGGACTGAATTTCAAGTTTTTTTAATCTTTAGCTATAGTTTGTAAGATATAAATATACAGGGAATCAATGTGAGGAACAGTTATGATTCAGAGATGTAGGTTTTTGATTACATACATCTCAGGCTGTATTACTGGGCTAATTAGTGGAACACAGATGTACATCCAGAGAAGTTCTCATTCAGAGACTGATTTGTTACAGGTTCTCGGGCAGGTCACAGTGGGAACCATTAGAGGAACTCTGACTTACTCAGCTTCTATTGCAAATTCTTCAACTGCCATATTCCCCACCATGTACTGGTAATAATGACCTTAGGAGGATTTTTTTTTTCATGCAACCAGACTTGTCATATTTAATCCTTTGACTTACCAAAACTAGCATCTTTTCATTGGATGGCAACTAATTACATGTGATACTTTAAAGGATGTTCCTAATATACCTGTCCAACTGTGCCTTTGTATTTGGGGAAGTAGATGTGCTCTGACAAGAGCTTATGCTCCAGCATGTTTAAAAACATGTGCTAACAGTGCTCCTAAAGTTATCTCCCTTTTATTTGATACTATCTAATCTGCAGGAATGAAATCTGCGGTTTACATGACAAAGCAGAATAGCAATTAAAAAAAAAAATTAACTTACCACTGCTAGTTTTTTCCCAATGCATTTTAAAAATTTGAATTTATCTGCAACTGAAACTCCACCCAGGTACTCTCCCAGCCTCTCCCGTAGCGCTTTCAATGTGATGTGAGGAGACACCCTAGAATGTTGTTATTCATTAATACATCTGTAAGATCAAATAATGATGGCTAGTTAGTAAGAGGGGGAAGATAATGCTATATACATGCTCGCTTGCATGGACAGAATGGTAAAAAATGGAAATTACGTCCTAGAACTGAACCTAATTACATACAGGCCAGAGAGTCTTGGTATGGTAAAGTCAGAACATTGTATCACGTTATGGTAGACTGTATTACAAGGGCTGTCATAACAATAACTAGCAATATTCATATTTTAGGAACCCCATACAAAGGGAGAATGTGGAAGTAGCTGAAATTTGAAAATGAATCCTTCAGAACGCTCTTGATCATCTGCAGACAAGTAACAAAAACATTGGAAACTACAGTCACGCATTTCCATATAGGTGACAAAGTTTCATGGGGCTCTGTAGTGGCCTCAGGGGAATTACATATCTCTTCAAGCACTAAGGGCTAGATGAAACTTCACCACCGTCCACTTCAAGTAGCAGGCACATTACTTTGATTTCGTCTTCTCCAACACAAATTTACAGTTGGGTGTGTGCATGCATACATGCAAATGTGTTTTAAATCAAAAACCAAACGCTGCAGAGTGAACACTTACACCATAGTTTGAGGATGAGAGAGCTGATGCAAATATGAATTGCATCATTTAATGTACTACTGGAAACCATGCAAATATTAAAGTAATGAGCTTAGTAAAGAGATAAAAATCACTGTAGAATAAAAAGCATCTCCACAGACTAAAACCAAATGTGCAAGAGGCACACAAAAGCTCTGCAGCACAGCATAAACAATTCTAATTCCTCCTATGCTGCCATGCCGAATAAACTGGGGAACAAATTCAGGCCTGAGACTGTTAATCACCCATGCTGATTAAGTGTTAGTATACTACTTAGCAGGACCTAGCACGATAGCTACCCAGGCAGCTATCACTCTTCAAGCAATGTACAGACACAGCTTGGGGGATAGCGCATGCCATGCTCAGTAAGCAGTGTAGACAGGAACGTACCATCCCTTCACCCTGGACAGGTCTTCAACATTAACCTGTCAGGGTTTGTTTGCACTTTCAAACACCCCTATATACCTTCATTTGACACTGTAGGTATGTAAAAACACCGTCAGTTCCATCTCATAAGCACAGTACTTCAGTGGGCTACAGTGCTTCCCTTGCATTATTTCAAACACCCTGGACTTTAAGGACCCTCCTAAAGATCATAAATCTGCCTTGGAGCACAGGCATGCAGCAGAGGAAACCAAAGTCTGCAGAGCAGACACATCTAGGCTACACTGCTTGGTCCCTGTACATTCTGCTCCTGTTTATTTCTTCCCCAGCTACTTTTTGCCCACACTTGCTACAGATATTAGCCCTAATGTCATTTATTTCAAATGTATAAAGAAATATGTGAAAGATGGATACATAATTCAATACTCATCCTTCCAAGGTCTTATGTGAGAAGCGAGATGATCTATAACTCCAAGATCTCTCATTCAGTATCATTTCTTCAAGCTAATACCTCAGAGGAGATATGCCTCTTGAACGGTCTTCCAAAACCCAATAAATGCCAGCTCTTTCAGAGGCAGTTCTAACACTGCACATACTTCACTGATAAAGCCTGTCCAAACCAGCAAGGAAAACTAAATCTAAGACCTTTATGAACAGCAGGGAAAACACTGAGGCAACTACAGGGTATCATGGAAGAAAAGTATCTGGGTATACAGAATCTGAGATATAGGACAGGAATTTATCTGAAAATTATTTGCCAGTGCAGCAGCTAGGAACATATAGTAATATATTTCTTACTTGCTGCCACTGGCTAGCAAGTCATATCACAGTCATTTGCTTCAGGGTGCTCCTTTAAAAGCAATGCAAACTAGAGTTCATTGCAGCCATCTCAACTAGAAATAACGCAAGTATGACTTCTGTGGTGAGGAATGAGGAATAAATAAAAGATCACAGAGGCTGAGAAATCAAGCTCATGGGAACAAGAACTCAGGGCCATAAATAATTACACACTTAATATTTTCCTGTAATTCATGATTAATGGAAGCGGCCTGTACTTAGACCTAGGAATCCTTTGTTAAGCTGAGTCACAGTACTAGGATTGTCAAGCTGACTGGACAGTGCTATCAACAATGGCCAAACGGCATTAGTACCAGCAACTCTGCTGTTCCCCTTCCTGGATTATAGTAAGAGACATTTTTTAAAATATTTTTTAAATTTAATTTAAAAAAATATTTAAAAATTAAAAAAAAAATTATGTTGTTAAAGACAGTGATACACTGGCTGGGTGCTAGTTAGTTATTTGTAATGCTAATGTACTGCAGCATTGTGTAGTACCCATAGAATAGTTAATTAGCAATTATTTAAGACTCATTAGCAAGCAACAAATACCTAGACAGATACAAACCCACTGAAATCAATGAGAATCCTAATTTAAGTTGATGCATCAGAGTTGAGACTTAGTGAAATACACTAGAGAAGAGCGGGCAGTGACAGATGTCCAATTGCATGAAAAGATTTAGTTTCCATTCCAGCCACGTATTTTGCACCTCTGCTGGAGACTAGAACAGCAAACAGAACAGATACATGCACTTATTTCCTCTGGTTTTGAGCAGCCTTTGAACAAAAGAAGCTGCAGGAATGAATACATTCTGCCCTACATGCCTCTACTGCTGTCAATCTTTTCAGCTGCACAATATACTGTCCTAAATGGACGTTATAAGCCTAAATTTAAATTAGTTAAAACCCATATTCCCTGCAGTTTAAGCTACGTTGACAGGTTTCGCACAGGAGCAGACAAGGTGTATATAAAAGCTCTGTTTCAATATGCATCTTTACATTATCTGATTTTTCTACAACTTCTTACCACACTAGATACACACAGATTTTGTAAAGTGTTTAGGAGTATAAAACAAACTTTCGAAGTTATGGAAGAGTAAAACTGCAACTCTGTGCCAGGTTTGGGCCTAGGACTAGGAACTGGGGTATTCTTGCACCAAGTCCTCCAAATAACTACCTGAGAGCAAACATAGCACATGGTGGTGTGGGCAACCTTTCAGAAATACTACTGAAGAAGAAGGAAGATATGCTGGTGGTTGTACGGGCTGTAACGCTTCCCCTTGAGAAACGTGGCTTAAGCTCCTTCTTCAGACTGAGAGAGCTCAGACTGCCATATCCCTGCTCCTGGGAACTGATAGGCATCAAGCCACACTGTCTTGAAGCTGGCCCACTGCCAAAAAGAATTCAAGATTTTGATAACCAGGCTCAAGGAGACAGGCGGAATATAAGACTGTGATTTTACAACATAAAATTATTCTGCAGAAATACTAGCACTGCTCTGAAAGCACGTTTCAAAGGCCTACAACGTGGGCTGCAATGGAGCTGAGCTTGATACAGTCCAAACAAGCATAACGCTAGCCATGGGCACCGCTTACCCTCCGGAAATTATTAGAGAACAAGTCTCCTCTGACAGATGTAATCGCGCTCTGTAGAGCAACAGCTGAACTAAATGACTGAAGGACAATGGAAAGGACCTACCATGTACATGAAGCCTAAGACTATACTCACCTTATAAACCCAGCTGAGATGAATTTGCTAGTAAGAGCTACAGGAACTGTATTCAGCTTGAAGTTCCACACTTCTTCTGGGACATAAAAAACATGGAGTTCCACCAACTAAATAAAGAACAGATGATCATAACTGTAGATACCCTCTTCTATATGCTTTGTTTTGCTTAGGTGGACTTCAAATTTCTGGGGGCAGGAATGGCTTCTTTCATAGCACATGGACTAGAAAAGTGCAGCTCTATCTCACAATGACTAGTGAGAAGAGCAATGAGTAGAGCAATTTGTGATTGAATGCCAGCTGACAGCATCAAAATAAGTCACATTAGAACAAGTGAATCAATGGAAATGAGAGAAAAGAGGGCCTGTGCTACTGCTGTATGTCACTGATAGCAAAGTGCTGAGCTTACCAAAACCAGTTGATACTCTGGAGCGTGCCACGGTTACAAGAATACTTCAGCTGAAATCCTACCTTTGTTCATCTGACAAAAAATGCAAAGCCCTGAAAGCTTGATCCAAACAGCACTAGGACTTGACCTTGCCAGCAAGAGAAAAACCTCAAAGTATTTCTGACAGTTGTTGATAATATTAGCTACCTTGGAAGCACAGAAATGCTCCTGGTGATGTCTGCAAAAAGGGTAACTAAGCCCGCTCTGAGCAAGATTCACTTAGCGTTCAAACCTGTAGTAGCTGTGGGACTGTTAATGTCTAGGTCTTGATATTTTTAGTGAAAATCAGATGGTATTATCAAGGACAATACTCTTCTCTAAAACTAGAAGCCATGCAAATAAACTGTATTAAATATTTCTGTAATTGTTGAGTTACTAAATATTAACTAGAAGAGAATGCTTTCTATATATACTATGCTGAAAGCACATTTTTTTCCCCTCTCAGGTCCCCTAGAAATGGTACAGTGTCACTTATTTTAATATTTTTTATTTGTGAAATCTAAAAAATCTTTATGGAAAAGTACAAAATTTCTCACCTGTGATGTTCGAGGTCTCATTTGACTGAATGACATCTTGGTCCCTGTACTTGATCACAGTGAATGCCAGGTGGGCTTTCTAATTTTCTTTTTGCTCAAAACATTTATTTAAGAATGAGTTTCATGGTAATCTGTTACGAGAGAAGTTATCCATTAGCACCCTTTATTTTCATTTACTGTTCTTCTTTCCGTTTATGAAAATGGGAAGGGTTGGTTCTGCGCTGAGGCAGAAAGCTTCCAGCTAACTGCAGACAAACAGACTCAGCCACACCTTCTACACAAGCCAGGATCACCTGAGTAACTGGGGAACTGCTACGTCACAGCCCTGCAGCTCTGAAAGGTCTGCCCTGGAGAATTTCCTCTTACCATTTTCTCCCCTTTCATGAAATACCTGGGTTGTATATAATTTTCTGCACTGTTTTCCTAAAGACGCAGACCTAAACCCCACCAAACGGGATCCTTGCAGGGCCTGGGTTTGTCTCTGATGAAGGGACAGCCCCTGTGACGTGCCAAGCCACGCTGCGCGCACGGCACACCGTGCTGGCCAAACGCAGCATTCCAAGGAAACCCCACAGCGCTGGGCGAACACGTCAGAAAAAGCCTTTCATAAACTACAAACCACGGCTCTGCCCTGACCTTGGTACGACTTTCCTCAGCGCTCCCACTTCGAAGGCTCTTCCAGCACCTCACAGGTTACAAACCCCATTCCGGTTTCCAGCCCGGCCGTTCTCCCGGTCACCTTGGCAGCTCTCCCCCTACCCCTGCCACGTCTGAGTCACCTCTTCTTCAGCACAAGTGACCAGCCCTCCCAGGTGACCTCCCAGGCCTTGCCCTGGCTCCCTGCGGTGGAACTAAGCCATC
Organism: Ibycter americanus; assembly: GCA_035590275.1. Lineage (NCBI taxonomy): Eukaryota > Metazoa > Chordata > Aves > Falconiformes > Falconidae > Ibycter > Ibycter americanus. The sequence goes on from JAVJGI010000032.1 coordinate 19,572,418, forward strand.
CTCGCCTCAGTGGGAAGCGCCTACTTAAGACGGCGCACGTCTTTACATGCCTTTTCACAAATACACCACAACGAGCTCTCAGGCACGACCGGACCGTAACATCCCGCTGCTTCTCCAGCTACTCCCAACCAAGGACGCAGCAGGTCACGGCACAAGTTTTTCCCGCCAGCCCCTGCATGCACGCGGGATGTTGCACGTCGCGTTACAGCATGTCACCCCCCACTGCTGGGGCTTCACGCTCCGCCATTCCCGCACGACGCGCCCTGCAGCAAACACCCAGCGCCTCCAGCCCACAGCCGAGACCCCAACACACTGGCAAGCGCAAAGTTAGTAATTTCATCCACGACAAACGCAAAATAACCTCCAGGCTAGTAACTTGCTGGATACAACCACCAAGATTTGCCACCTTGGTCTTCACATTGCCTTCTCTTTTAACCCACTTTGTAGCAACATGGCGGGGTGGGGGTGTGTGTCTGTGCCTTATCTCTGTGCTTCCCGGCCGTTCCCCCCTCCCGGGCACACACACCCGCCGGCGAGGGGGCTGTAGCACTGGGGGCCGGGCCCCGCAGCGCCTCCGGCCCCGGCCCCGGCGCCCCCGGCCCCTCTATAGCGCGGGGGGGGATGCTCCGGCAAGGTGGGTCACCCCGCCGGTAAACCAGTGCCCTGGCTTTAGCATATTAAAGCGTCGGTGTGACTTGCTTTGCCTTTTTTTCCATGGAATTCTCCTCAATTCTTGCTTGCCCCCCCCCCACCACCACCTCAGAGATCCGTGCCAGGGGGGCAGCCAGCCGGGCCACTGCGGTCCAGGAGCGCGGGGAGGGGGGGAAATTTCTGGAACGGCTTCGTCTTTTTTTTTTTTTTTTCCTTTCTTCTTCTTTCCCATCCCCGCTATGCACAGAGCTCTCCTGCAAAGAGCTTGCACCAAGGGATTTCACCAAGGAAAAAGGAAGATTTCCCTCTATTTTCCCTTCTCCTCAAGGGGGAATTTCAGTGTGCGAAAGCCGTAATAGCTGCTGCCTTTAATAATGGCCTTCCCATAATTAGTATATGCAGCATATACTGCAAGTTTATATATATATATATCTATAGTCGTGGGCGCTCAGATGCTTGACGTGGCATCTTATTTCCACTCAAACCTGCTAAAGGATGCCCTGCGCGCCTTCACTCAGGGCATGAAGTCATCTGCGGCGGTGGGTGGTGGAAAAGCAGAGAGACAGAGAGGGAAGGAAAGGGAGAAGGTGGAAATCTGCCATCGCCAACTCCTTCCGAAGCTGGTTGCTTTTTTTTTTTTTTTTTTTTTTTGCCTGTGCATCTTGCGCAACGCATTTGTGGAGTAAATTACGTGAAGCCTCCGCGGGAGGAATCCGCGTCTTTACTGCGCAGCCTGGCAATGTAAATAAACAGGCAGGGGCGGGAGGGGCCGAGGGCGGCGGAGGATGCTCCCCCGCGCAAGTACTTAAATTTACTCGCCTTTTGTTTTGCATTGTTGATTTTTCCTGCTTTTAATTGCTTTAATTTATTTTATGCGTGCTTTGATGCTAAACATTATTTGGTGCTAATGAAAGAGTTCCAGTCCGCAGTAAAGTAATTGAAGGGCGGAGGAAGAATCTAAAAAAAAAAACCAAACCAAAACACCAAACCTAAAGGCACGGCAAAATAGATCGGTTTTCTGCAAATTAGTTACAAGAAGAAGAGAATTAAATCAAGGGGCGGAAAGACTATTTGGGCTGATTCTGGCTTCTTTACATCCCTCCTTTATGGTCTTACCTTCTTCAGTAACAGCCCCAGCGCAACCAAAGAGGGAAAGAGAGAAGGGAGACCAGCCTGCATTTCCAGACCCCCGAATATCAAATTATAGCTCAGTATATTCGCCAAATCTATTGAAAAGCTACTAAAATTTTGAAAGGAGACGTTTAGGGTGATAGATCGGGGCATGCGTTATTCTAAAAGGGTCTTTCAGTACATTTATTTTGCAAGGGAAAAAGCAATTCCAAAAGCCCGTGTGTTATTTTTAATAAGAAAAAGAGGAACGAAGCCACCAAGATGGTAGATTATTGGAGATTTCCTTTTTATTTCGAAGAATAATAATCACAGACAAGGGGTGGGGGTGGGAAAGCAACGCGTCGCCATTAAATAATTTGCTACTTTGATATACAACATTTTACGTAGCACAATATTAATTCCTCTTCTTTTTTTCGTAGAGACTTGAACAACGAAGGAATCCAGGTAAAAATATACACAGACAAAAGAGCATAGCAGGGAGAAAAGAACCACCGACGTTACAGGGAGAAGGCGTAATAATCATTCATGTTATGTACAGGACTATATACGCTAAGTATAATTTGCATTCAGACTTTCAGGTCACATTTTCTAAATTAAAGGTGCTAAACACGACCACGTTACTTCATACCAAAAAGTACACAGCGAAGTACAAACGGAGATTTACAAATTACTTGTACTATAGGAAGACTCACATAGAAAAATGTGTCTATTCTGACTCTAAAGCCACATTTAATAGGTAGATAGTCATTCTATTGTACAAAAAAAAAAAAAAAAAAAAAAAAAAGACTTTAATATAGGTAGTATTTTTTTCAGTGTCGGGAAACACAATGTATCATTCCTAGGGTTTTTAATTATTTATGCATTTATCATTTCTCTATTTTTATATATAGTCTTTTTCTGTGTGTTTTTCCCCTCTTTTCTTCTCGCGTGGGTCTCCACGTTTCCTGCATCCACCTCTCGCCCCTTTCATTCCTCCTCGTCGTCCTCCGCGTCTGGTTTTTCCTGGCTGTTGGAGCCGGAGCAGGCAGTTTTATTTTCTTTTTTCCATTTCATGCGCCTGTTCTGGAACCAGATTTTGATCTGTCTCTCTGTGAGACACAGGGCGTGGGCTATCTCGATGCGTCTCCTCCTCGTCAGGTAGCGGTTGTAGTGGAACTCCTTCTCCAGCTCCAGGGTCTGGTACCTGGTGTAGGTCTGGCGGCCCCGTTTTCTGTCGGTGCCTGGGGAATGAATGCAGGTTCAGATCAGCTGGGGGTTTGGGGGAGATGTTTTGGGGGCTGCTGGCTCTGTTTGCTCTCTTGCTTTTGTCTTTGGGTGCAGCCCAGCCAGGAGCCACCCACCTCAGTCCCACGAGGGGATGAAATCCCCCCAGGAACGGTACAGCCTGGGACTGCGCTTCTTTTTTGCAAGATCAGCTGCTTCTGCTGGAGGCTTTCCCCACCTCGCCCCCCCTGTTCTCAGCCCCCAAACCAGCCCAGCTTTAACCTCCCTTCGCCTCGGGAAAGCCTGCAGTGCTTTTCGTGCCTGTGCGTGTCTCCGAGTGACCAGCCAACTTCAGAAAGTTTCCTGCCCTCGCAGCACCGCTCAGCCTCTGAGCTCCTGCTTTAATTTTCATTTAGACACCAGAAATTTTGGATAGTTGGGGAATAAACACAGAAACAGAGCCGAGCAGAGCGAGAGAGGCATCTGCTACCTACACAAATCCAACTATTTGTCCTCTCTTAAAGCTGTCATCAGGGTGCCTGCTTGGAAGGTGTGTGATGGTCTTAATTATTTCAGGGGGTGTTTTGGGCACGGTAGTGACTTCTGGGGCTGACAGGGGGGCTGCCACCCCCGGGCTGCTCTTGGAGGGGTGGGGGGGTGCGCAGATGAGAAGCGCCTGAACACTTACCCCCGGTTCCCCACCACCCTCCAGCTGCTTGCGAGCAGGGTCTGGAAAGGGCCCAGCTCCTAATTCTCCCTCCACCCGACATTTCCTGGAGTCTGATTGGAAATAATTCCACAATATGGTGCTTGTGATCCTGATTCTATTTTCTATGTAAATGCTATGTACATCTATAGTATAATGTATTCTTTCCCAGAGCAGTGGGGATGGTGAACAGCAGCCCTCGGCCTCTCCTCCACACATTCCACCGGACTCCTCTTCTTCTTCCCTTTTTTTTCCCCCCCCCCCCACCCCTCTTTCTTTTTAAAAGAAGAAAAGATCCAGTCATTAAAAGGAGAAAAAAGGCAAAATAGCCAGGCTAGCTGTAAAGTAAAAATGTGCAGGTCGTGGAATGTGGGTTGTAAAATCCGCTGAGGGGAGAGCCATAAACTGCTGCTGAATAGGGATGACAACTCTATCTCTGCTCGCTGATGAAATTCCACAAGCGCGATTGCACAGTGGGCATGAGGCACGGGGGAGGAGGGGGGGGCGGGAGGGGGCACCCCGCTTTTACGACCGAGGTTGAGTTTCTCTGGTTTTAGGCTCAGCAGATCCCAGAACATCCAGGTTTTTTGAGCGCAGGACCCCGCGTGTTTGCCCTGTTTCCAAACCCTCTCTAATGCTGATCCTCGCAGCGTCACAGGCTAAAAAAGAGGGGGTAGGGGGCGTAGGGGATGGGGGGGCTTCTTAAATCTAAAGTCAGATAAAAGCAGAGATGAAGTGTTTACGACCAGAAATATTTGGTCTTTGATAAATCAACTGTAAAAGTGAATGAATTATGGAGCAGGTAATGGAAAGAACTGACCACCAAATAAGTGGGGGGGGGAGTTGTAACTCCTGCCTTTATAAGCTGCCCTACGGTGGCTGCTACTCTGTTTTCTTTTTCCTCCGCCTCGCAGGGGGGCTGGCCCGCACTCCGCTCGCCCCCGGGGTTTACTAACAAGACCCTTCCCGAATATTTGGCGGCGGAGGGAGGCTGACTCGCAGGGATGCTCTCAGGTTGCAATCTGGCACAGCAGAGGCGAACCGGGGCGGCTGGAAAAGGAGCTCACGCCTTCCCCCCCGCTCCCAGCCGGGACAGCGGCGCTTCTCCCCCCCTTCCCGGGATTACACGAGTGTAAACATCCCCACGCGTGGCCGCGGACACCGGCCCGTCTGCTGCGGGCGGGGGGAGCCCGGTGCGCTCCGGGTGGCGGGGCCGGGGGAGGG
>JAVJGI010000032.1:19577432-19587492 GCA_035590275.1 Ibycter americanus
GCAGGGACGCGGCCCGCGCTCCCCTCTCGCTTCCTCACCCGGGGGCGGCTGCTGCCGTCGGGCTGCTGCGGGGCGGCCGGAGCCGGCTGTGCGACAGGTGGCCTCGGCCACCGGGGCCTGGCACTGTAAGATGGAGCCTCTGCCCACCGCGTCTCACTTGGGCGCTGTCGGGGCGAGGGCGCGCCCGTCCAGCCGGAGAAACTCGGCCAACTGCGGATACAGGATGCCAGCGAAGATGCAACTTTCTGGATCTTTGATCGTTCGTCTTTTATGAGTTCAGAGCTACAGCAAATAAAAGACGAAGCATTTTTACTGTTCTGTTTCTAGGCCGGCACAGCCTACTAAAACCCCCTTGCGCTATTGCCCCGAAGGATGGCTTTCCAAGGGGAGATAAAATGCCAGCGCAGTTCAGTAGAGCATCTTAAACAACAGGCTGCATTTTTAAATGATTCATGCTAGAGCAAGAATCTTACATTTAACAAAGCCTTTTCCGAGATGTTGCTCATCACTCGCCCTTCAGGCTTAGAAGTTTAACATGAAAAATTTCCAAACTAACTCTTTACTCCAATACCCACAACTTCTTGTCTTTAAGAAACCAAAAAATTTCAGTGAAACTGTTGTATATAATCTATGTAAGTTGTATTGCAGAATCATTTAGCAGTATTCTTTATACTTTTTGCTGTAGTTACATCCTCAATAAAGACTGTTCAGTGAATTCTAATGCCAGCTTATATTATGACCAGGTTTCTCAGGCTGCAGCAGACTTGAAGCAGTTCTGCCTGCAGAATGCACAGCATGATCCCCTACTGACAGGAGTATCATCAAGTACAAATCCATTCAGACCCCAGAAAGTTTGTTCATTTTTGTAATTATGTGAACTACTTCAGTATCTTTCAGTGGTAAGTTCTTGAATTACTGTTCATAAACTGTTCTGTCATTAAAAATAGCTGGCTTTAAATGGGACTGCCTGTATTAAAAAGTATTCAGAAGAGACATCTGACTTCTGCGGCTGGTGTTGGTCTAGATCCCCATTTTGAGCCACTCCTCCCTTCTTCTGGTTGTAGCTCTCTACTGGACACACACTGTTCGCAAGTATTATGAGTAGCATTTAGCTGTTGCAGGGCTTCTGCCAGTTTCTGTTGGTGCAGCAAAGTAGTAGTGGTGCCAGCTACTACTGACCTGCTGTTTGGACTAACCTGGTTGTACAGCAATGCTGATGTATCTTCCTTCTGTGTGGGAGTGTTAATTTCCCTTTTCTCACATAGGATTGCGTGCCTGACATCATACATGGTGAATCCTGACTGTGGCAGATAAAGCAGGCTTTTGTTCTTAAATTTCTAAAGAGCACTTCCAAAGATAGGTTAGTGGTGGTCTCCAAGAGCACTGTCCCCTATAGGACATGCCCGCTAAACCAAAAGAAAAAAGTATGTAGTCCAAGAATTGTATCAAGGCCCATACTCCAGTCAAATGAGCTACTACATGGGCAGCAGTTTAAATAACTAGAAATAGTTGAATACTCATTTGGATTTTCGTTCCAAAACTTCTATGGATTCATTAGCCCTACTGCTATCACTAAGACGACTGCTAATCTGGCATTCCTTGAAAATTCTGGTAATTAGATTTTAGGCTAACCTATTTAGAAATGTGAGCTTTAGATGCACAGTAGTCTCACCAAGACTGACAGTCACAATAACTTGACATTTTGCCCACAGTAAATGCATGATAATTTTACTGTGTCCCTCCTCCCTGTTGCCCCTTGACTTTGATCCATTGGGGGTGAGAGCATATACGTTTCAAAGCACCTGATACATAGTTACCCATAGTTCACAATGAAACCTCGTAGCAAGTCATAACCTTGAGGAATTCTGGTTTTGTAGCTGACTTACATCACCCAAAGAATTGTAGTTTGCTAGATTAAGTTGTGTTATTTAGGCAGCTTTATAGAAAGGACCACAGTCAGAGTGGTTAAAATTGTCCTGCCCTCAAGCAGCCTGTAGAAAGCTTCCAGAAGGCTGCTGTATAAACAAAGTGGTTCATGCTAGTGAAGACAGGGTAGTAACAGTATATAGCTTGCTTAACTTTTTAACAAGCAAAACCACTTCCCCCATTGTTTTGATTAATGAATTGCAGCAGTGTAACTGAAACGTGCTTTCAAGTTCCTGTACCTTTTCAAGTTATTTCTGTTGTGTATTTTATCAACTATTCTTATTTAAAAGATATTCTTGGACACTGACTTGTGTCCACACTACCGTAGCTTCAGCTTTGAGCAGTAATTCAAGGAAGAAACCAGTTAATCTGTAAGCATTAGGCTGATAACCTATAAAAAGCCAAATAAACTGTACTGTAATCAGTGACACACACAGTTCCCCACAGAGGTTTGCCAGTAATAATTCCTGGGTGTGGATGTCAGGAAATAACATTTCCTCTGTCTCACACAAGCATGGGCCTACACAGGGCATAAAAGGCTTAATATTTTTCTTTCTCAGTTACAGCTTTTATCTTTCCTTTCCCTGATTTTGGAAGGGGCACTTGTTTCTGCTGCCATTACAGGCAAGAGTCACTAGAACAGCAGTTTTAGTTATACTACCTATATGGAAAATTTTTCCTTCACTGTATCTCTTGCAAGCACTTCCTCAAAACAGGCAATTTCTTAGTTGTAATCCCGGTGATTTCACAGTGAGCCGATAGAGTTGATGTTTGCGCAGTCAGCACCACCTCTGTGGAGTGAAGAGGAAGTGTAATTTCTTAGTTACACAGACTCCCCCTGCTTTTTAAAGACAAAGTAAATGCCTGGTATTTCTGTAGGCTCCAAGTGATTGGGCATAACTTTTTCTGTCCTTTCACTTTGTGTCTCCTGGAAGTCAAATTGCTATGCTTTGGTTCTTTTGTAGTGGCTTTGATTATCTTCTTGTACCCTTGGTGATAGCTAAATGGTTTTAAAGCTTGTTTTATAAACTAGTAGGTTTTACAAAACAGCTGTAGAAAGAGGTTGTTTTTTTTTTCTAAATACCCGTCCATGGCATACTCTGAAGTACATGTTCTTAGACATACAGTTGATTCATTTAGCATTGATACTTTCTAACTACATTTTGTTTTTGTTTTTCAGAACTTCTAGCATCTTTTCCTAGCTGCTGATGTGTGTATGGGCAGAGTGCCTCAAGGAGTGGCCTGGTTTGAAGTCTGTACAAAAGCTTAGCTTTAATGTGCCAAATCTAACTGTAAAATTGCTACTGTCGTCAAACTTCTTACCATCTACCTCTCCAAATGAACTGTATGCTAGTTACAGTACTTCTGTTTCATAAGGGAATCAGTTTTATATGCCAAGCAAAAAATAAAAGTGTCTTGAGTTAGCCTGGTCTTGAAATTATTATAGTAAGCTGATTAACTTCTGGATATGTTGACACCTCACCAGTTGCTGCCTCACTCTGCAGCAGCTGGAGAGCATATACAAGAGTCTAACTTTAAATATTGTGTGCTGCTGCAAAGTTTTCCTGGGGTTGACAGGCTTACAGAACAACGAGGCTTCATCAATACTATACTTAGAAGCATCATAGAAATAGAACAGGAATAGAATTCAACTATACAGCTGTTCCGTATCATAGGCATCAAATAAAGACAAAGAGTAACTGAATTACTCTTTATCGTAAAGAGTAATTCTACCCTAGTAGATGACTTACCCTACGAGCCATCCTACTCTTTAGGTAAATGTGAAAAAGCACTTATAGCTGCATATGAAAAGAAAGGAAAACTTAGCTTTTTAGCTGCCAGTGAATGTACAAACTTAAGGCAGAACAGTATTTTATTCTGCAGGTAATACCAACTTGAGTACAGCTGTGAGGCTGAAGAAGCTTTTTTAAGATTTTAATGGGAAAACCCCTGCTCAGAGACCTCACCTGTTCAACTGAGCAGCGTTTTTAGATAAGATGATAGCTTCATGTACTTCCTGTAAACTGGCCTTATGAATTCTCTCTCATTGGTGTTTATTTCTTTTCAACTGCTTTTAGTATGTAAGTCTTCTAAATACAACATTCACAGAAGAGATAGCTGTAGGAGTCAAGCATATTTTTGTAACTTTGGCGCTGTGGCTATTTTATGCAAGATATTAATGAAATAAAATACCACAGACTTCCTGGATTGCATACAACCTTCTCAATGATCTCTAGATAGGAGATGTCTAGATAAAAATAATCACCGTACTGTTAGGGAACAGCATACCATAAATTAGAGATTTAAAATATTTATGTCCTACATGATTAATGGAAGGCACCTGGGTTTAGCTGCTTAACAGAAAAAAAAGAGCTGTATAACAAAATACTTTATTTTAAGAATATCTTTAACCAAAATATTTACTGTCTGTGATGTTGCAAAGTGTAATTTATCTGCTGTTGTGCTGTAGTCATGGCAAATACTTGGTGATAACTGAATTACAGGCTTCTCTGACACTGCCGTAATTTTTCCTGCTAAACTGGAAGAAGGGTCACCATCCTTGTCATGTTGGATTTAGCTACAAAATTAGGAAGAAAGATGCATCCTACTTGATCTGCTCCTGTAGAAAGTTTTAATGTTTGCAGTTTGTCTTTCTGTAGATAGATACTGGTCAGTATCATTATCGTTAGTTAGGAGTCTGAGATGATCCACAGTTCAACGCAGTTACATTTCTGGTCACCAGCAATTTGCAGATAACTGTCCCTTACAAGTGAAATTTTCTTCTACTTGTGTCCATTTCTCGGCGCTGAAATTTAGAAGAAAAATTATTAACCAGCAAATTCATGCAACAGGATACAAACAAGGATGACCATTCCTATGTATAGTAGGGTAGGCAGTGATGTGTCACAGTTGCTGTGTAGTTGACTCTACAGTCAGCTTTTCAAAACTAACAAGGTACAAGAATTAGAGATTAGTGATTTAGAACTAAAGAACACGTAGCAGTTTTCTGTCTACTGACAGTAGACGAAGTGTCTTTAAAACAAACATGATTTAGAACTAAAGAACACATAGCAGTTTTCTTTCTGACAGTAGACGAAGTGTCTTTAAAACAAACAAGATTATCTTTTTCATGGACTACACCAGGAGTATTAGAATTTTCCTTCTGGTGTATCTTGGATACTCACTACTACGTTTTGCCAATCAACTGCAATTCCGTGGTAAAAACGACTGGAAAAGTAATTCATCATTGCCTAAAGTAACATTCCTTTCATTTGAAACACTTCCATTTCACTTGAAGATGTGCAGAGGTCAGTGTTACTTCCCATTCACTATTAAGAAGTGACATTTGTGTAAATAGCTTAATCATTTTTACATTATGATTCTTGCACTCACCTTGCACAAAAATAGCTCTAGTCAAATTTACTAGGCTTCCAACAGTAGCTTATATCAAGGGAATATTTTTCACGTTTGGTTATATCTGTATATGTTAAATTACATTCTGCAAATAAGTAGTGATGACATATTGATATTCATCATCTGTGCTATTTTTGACTTGTAGTGTAGCAGAATGCTTCTGCTTTGCATATTTCCTAAAATACACCTCTAAATATTTCAGATAAACACTTCCGTATTAAGAACTGCATTTATACCACTTTTTTAGGTGGAGATTTATGGTTACATTTCATGTCAGATTTACTCTCCCTTCCCAAGCAGGACTATTCTCATTAGACCTACCTTATGAATCCATTCATATTCTCCAAATTTGGAATCAAAGGTTCCTTTTTGAAGAGACCTCAGCTTTAATGTAAAACGTGGCCCAAGTTCTTGAATTCCCACTTTCTTTTCACTCTTGAAGATGTATCTTGGGCAAGAAAAAATAATAATTAGGAAGTAAGTTACAAAACCCCTCTCATTTGTAAGTTTTGTGCAAAATGTCACCTGTGGAATCTGAAAAAGATGTAGTCTCGCTGATTGTGAAATGTAGCTACTTGTCTTCCAATGAAATGAGGATCATGTGGGAAGAGAGCAGCAAACATGCGACCAACAGAATGGCCAAGTCGTGTTGTGAAATTATTCAGGATTACTTCAGGTACGTGTTCTGTGGGGTCTTTCCCTCTTCGCTGAAATGAAAGTAATAGGTAAGAATGCAAAAAATAGATCAAACGCAAAAGGATTTTAATACATTATCAAAGAAGAGTTTGAAATAAAATAGGGGGAAGACAACCAGCCTCTTTTAACAGGGCTGATAACATGCCCTAATTATTTTTTCACAACTTAAGTTCATACACAAGTGAAGGAGCAGCTGGTAACATAAAGATCCTTGGTTCAACAATATAAATTGAAAAAGCACAAGTAAATAATTTTACATTTCCTCTCTCCTGCACCAATTTCCACTCCTGGCAGCACCTATTATAGCAAAAAATGGAGTCTACCTGTCACTGGAGTCTTCTCTCTGTACTAATACTAATTAAGAGCATATGGGATTCTTCAATAAAAACCGATAAAGTTTAAAAATTACTTATTTCAAAAGAGAAAACAAAATCCATTTTACTGCAAATTAGGGCTAAGTAAGCAGTTCTTACTTCAGAAGAGGTGACAGAGCTGTAAGAATTAAGAAAAACTAGGTTTTATTCAAGACTAGGAACTAAAACTATTGAAATCTTTTATACTGCTGATTTTTATATACCCTATTGCGTGTATGCTACACATTGGGAATTCCCTATTGATGTAGGGTATCAGCTGCTATTGGCACGACTATAAAAATACTTGACAGACAGTTAAATTCAGCAAGTAACTATGAAAATATGCTGCTTATGGAGGCAGAATATACTAGCGTTTAGCCTCCTGTTAGCTTATGAAAAAAACACCTTTACACTATCTGCTGAATCATACAAAAGTGCAATCAGTTTTGACAGTTCAAGTAGACTGAATGTATTTATCATAAATCAACAGACTTATCCCTTTTTTTTTTTAAAATGAATTTTGTTCGAGTCTCACCTTTATTTCTTTACGCAAACGGACACTACTCATTCTAAAATGAGCAGTTGGACCATCAGGCAGATGACTTAAAACCAGACCATCTGTTCACCAAGTTAAAAAAACCCACAAGGCTGGTAAAATTCAACCTGTAATTTACAGAGCAACATTTTCTGCCAAATGCAATATTACATTAGAGTGTTATAGCCACAATCTATGCCTGGTTTACAAAGTTTCGTTGTATTTTTGAACATACATTCATAAACTGGTTAACTAGTGTTCTGAAGTATGTCCACTAAATTTTGATTCAATAGCTAACCACAGTTATCTTCTATCGCTTTCTCAGTTATTAATTAGTAATATTTTATCTAGTCAGCAAAACTAAATGGAACTTCCTGGTCAGAAAAACTTGTTAATTAATCAAACCATTAAATTTACTGAAATAATAACAATGTTTATCCATGCATTACAAACTAAAACAAAAAGCCAACACATTTTCTTTAATAATTCCAAGTTCCATTAGCCATCAGATATTCAAGTTGGCCCAGTGATTTTTAACTCTATAGTTACACTGTAAGCTGCACAGTGAAAAGAAAAAATCCAGAATAAACTAGATCTTTGATGCACACTACAGAATTACTTTCTTTCCCCAATAGGTCCAGAGCTAGTATATCTATTTTAATAAATACACAAAAGGATACTTGGTATTTTGCGATCCTCATTAATGACAATTAAATCCGTAAAGTCCCTTGCAATACACTGTGGAATAATTCTTTTCAAAGCCAGTCCTCTTCGATAGTAGACATGCGAGTTGGGTATAACAGTAGCCAACTGTTCACAAAATCTCACTGTTCTCTGCAAAACAGGCAAGAAAAATTACAATTTAGTAAATACAGTGCCAAATTCAAATATTAGGGGAATGGAAGGTTGCTCGTTCCAACTGCCTTCCCTGATGATATATTACTTCCAGTATCTCTACAAACGTTTGAGGACAAGCTATTAAATGACTTCATACAGTCAATGAAAAAAAAAAAGTATCTATTTGCATTAAAGACTGCAGCACACCAGGGGTGATTTTTTTTTTTAAGGTTTTTTCCCCTCTCCCTCAATCATAGAAAAGCAGGGAAATTCTACAAGCATAACCTCCAGACTCATTAAGGACATTGGTTTACAAAAAGTTCGTAACATTTCAAAATACAATGTAACTATTACTTCAGGTACTAATGTCTGAGTTTCCAGGTAAACTGTTCAAGGTGTACTTTTTCCTATTTTTAAAACCACTTCTTTTATGGTTTTCACAAACGACAGTCAACTCCCCAGTCAGGTAACGCACTCATTTGCATACAAGAATATATGCATGAGGTTGGTTTTTGTTATGAAGGAAACAAACACTGCTAGAGACACTAATAGATTGCATACATATACAAGGTTATTGACAGTTCACTAAATAAAACATCAGAAAAAAGCCATGTGAAAGCTATTATTTTCAGCTTTAATTTACCAATCATAATATGAAAACCTTGGTATCTTAAAACCAGTTGATTGCTCAGAACTCTGCAAGTAAAACATACGTACTCCGCGAGGCCTGTCTGATGTTGTAATAAGAATCTTGGGGACTGTCTGTCTGTTGAAGTATGGTGCAAATTCATCAGTTGCTTCATCAAAAGCAACCTGGAAGAACAGAAGCTTTGTTAATCTACCATATATGAAATAACTGAAGAACAAACGTTCAATCTGATCTAAATTCTGATGAAAATGACTTGAGTAGGAAAAATTCCAATTCACAAGGTCTATCCGATAATTAATCATCACAAGGCAGGTGGTTCCTACATTTTTAAGAATCTAGTGTGATGAACATTGGCAGGTTTTACTATCAATAACAGTAATGCAAAAGGCAATTAACTAATGCAGATAATGAAAGAATGACATCACCTCTTCGTGAACCCATCACATGTAAAAGATAACTCATCAACACCTTAACATAAGTGGTGAATGTTAAGTTTCATCAATCCATTTTATGTCCCTTCTTGGGGAAAAAAAAATGGTTAACTTAATAGCATGTGCAGAAATTTAGCAGTTACCTCTTCATCATTGGGATCTACAGTTGTTTCGTCATACACTCTCTGATTTTCAATAGTCTTTGGTATGGCTTTTGGAGGTGCCTAAAATAAATAGGTTTATTAACATACAACATTTGTGCAATTTTTAAGTATATTGAGAAGTGTATTCATACTACCATGATACTGTGTATATTTCTTCACAGAATTAAAGTATTATTTATTTCATGCCAGCTTTTAAAAAAGAAGTTACAATACCGCCTTGATTAAAAGTATGCATGGGTATTGGGACAACAGAGATCATCACATGGAGGAGAAGCATCACTAGAAGAGTGACACTGCTTAATTTCAGTCTAATTAAGAAATGGGGATCCAAAACAAAACAAGCAAACAAAACAAAACACACACACAAAAAAAAAAGAAAAAAGAGGGGAACTGTCTATCCACTTCTCTTCAATGGAAGAAAAAAACCTATACTTTCAACAGCAACACAATTTAGCCTTGACATCTACAATTTACCAACTAATAGCCTATGTTTACCCTGTTGACTTATACTACTCTTGTGAGACTATGATAGTAAAGGAACTCACAACTGTCTTCAACTGTTGATGTGCTTTTGAAATAGTTCAGGAAAAGAAGGAAAACCCTTGTTCATGGCTAGGCTTGGAAACAAGCTGGCAACTGGTCTGGGCAGGGTTTGGTCCTATCCAATTGTCTGAATCTATTGAGAAATTTATTCATCAGAGTATAATTCCCAATAACCTCGACACAGCACCACAGCACTTGCATCGGACAGAGAGCAGTTTTCAGGAAGGGCCTGCTTTTATGCCATTATTAGCTTAAAACTCACGCTGCCCCATTACAGCATCATTTAACGCAGCACCCACAAGGTGTCTGAGCTCGGCGGCTTGACACCGCTACACCACGCCGTGTCCCTGACGGCTACCACGGCCAGTCAGCACCCAGGCCTGGGTGCCACCGCTCCACCTCACTGAGGTCTGTGGAGAACCCGCTTCACTCACGGCACTGCGGAGCCTCCCGCACACGGCTGGGCCGCGGCGCCACCAGCACGGCCCGGGGCGCCACCAGCACGGCCCGGG
>JAVJGI010000032.1:19588211-19612053 GCA_035590275.1 Ibycter americanus
GCCCTGGCGGCGGTGCGGGTACAGCCAGTCGCGGAAGGGCCCAGCCCCGCGGCGGCCGTGAGGGGTGCGCCCGGCGCGGCCTGGTGCGCAGTGCGGGACCCGCAGAGTGACCGAGCTACTTGCTCAGCAGGCTACGGACCTGCAGATAAGATGAGAGCAATACAAATTATCACCGCGTGTAACTTATAATCAGGGCTAGCAGTATCAAAATGTGCAGCTTTGAACACACATCTGGATTTACATCAATGATAGCAGCATCATGACCCGGCAGTGTTTTCCCATGTGCACGTTTCACGTCCAGATATCTGCTCACAGGGAGTTCAGCTGTGGGGAACACCTGCTTAAAAGGAGCCATAGGGTTTTTTGATGGTAGTGTTCCTGAAAATTACTTTTATGCCATTAAAGTCTGTTAAAACTTACCTTAAAATGAAACGAGAACTCCTACAACCGATTAAAGGGATGTTATTTCTATAAAGCTAGAAATGAAGTTTTCTGTTCTTGAGCTGATTTTCCAGCTTAGATGTATGCAAGCTTTGCTGCAGTGTGAAGACTATACTCTGTTCTGTAGAAATGGACTACTCAGGGATTTTGGGGGGCCTGGGCTAAATTAGAGGTATTTTTAATCTGAGCCTGCAAAATGCTGAGCCTCAGTGGGACTGATTCATTCCATTTCTCCCAAGGATTGTCTCAAAGCTTGGAATATATCTACTATTTTTATATACAAATACTATTTTGCATTCCTAAGTTTCTCCTCCTAGAAAAGCGAATATAGAAATGTGTTAACATAAACGCATGAAAATAATGGGGGGAAAAAATCTAGAAATAACCTGAACTAGACAATGTCTCAAACCAGCTTCTGTCCTATAAATTAATTGGACTCAGTAACACAACTTGCTTCACTGAGGTTATTTCTACTTAACACAGATGTAAATGAATGATCAAAGGCCTCATTATGCACAATCCCATATTTTTCTGGCCTCGCTCCCATTTTTGTCATGAGAAAATATTTCAGCTATCCTTAGTGCCTTAAGGATAAGTAGTTTCCATGGTAATTAAGGTTTGGGGGATTTAGTTGAGAATATGTTAACCAAGAACTTTCTGTAACTTCATTTCACTAGCTGATTCAAACATCAGAGATTGCAAGGGTATCTCTAAAAGTCATTAGCAGAGATTTTCATCACTGCTGTTGACAGAGCTAATAGAGAGTTCTAAGTTATTTGTAGTTCCAGTTTGCAACAGTGGTTTTGTTGGGATCATTGCAAACTGATGTGCAGTGTAATTGTGTGAAGCTCACTGAGTGCTTACGTGTGGAAAAAACGCATTATCTTTCTCCCTCCCAGCAAGAGGGAGGACAACCTCCTAATACTACTCAAAGACTTTTCTTCCAAGGACTGACAGGAACAAAATAATGACACACAATAATACAAGAACTTCCTAGGGCAGGGGAGGGGCAATAAAAAGACACCAGAAACACATTGTGGACTTGGTAAAAATAATCACTAACAAGGTAAAATTATAACTTCAATAGAAGGCCCAGCTAATAAATGCATGCATAGTATTAGTTGAATTTCTTTATAAAGAAGGTTCCAGGGTCTGAACTCTGTTCTGCGCAAATAATATTTTGACCAGGATACTCTTTTTTTACAGCTAATGTAGCATTGCCAGGAAACTTCTTTTGGAAGAAGCTGCTTGGTTAAAAAAGACAACAACAAAAACGCAGACAGAAAACACCAGTAGCTTTGATTTGCGTAAATCAACATGCAAGTTCTCCAGTGGAGAGTGATGAATGAAGACATTTATTCCATGTCAGCACTAAGGAATTTTGGAGGAAACCTTTCTGTAAATTACCACTGGCCCAGCTGCAGTAGTGGAAGCGTCATTTTGAGTGGTATCAATAGAGCACTGGGGTTTTTTGCTGTTCTGCCATTTTAAACAACTGAAAAATGCTTTGTGATTAAGTGGAAAGGACAAAAATTAATCTAGGGAAAGGAAATTAAGTTAGAAAATATTTGTGGAAGGAGACAGGAAAAGAGGATAAGCTGCCTCTAGATTTAAGAATTTATTAGAAAGATAACTGTTAGGTTGTTTTTTCTGTTTTAAAATGTAATAACCAACATTTTGCTATTTTCCTGTTTTCTTTTTCTTAATTTCATTACCTGAAGGTAGAGAGGACATACTACTTGTCTTCAACATTTGTTACACTGAACAAAATGCCCCAGAAAATGCAATGCTCCAAACCAAACAAAGACAGATATGCCTTACAGGCTTCTTTCTTTCTTTCTTCCTACAGAATACTGATTTTCACTTGAAAAAACAAAAAGCTGTTGTATGTGGTCTTAAAATGGATTCATTTTGACTGTAGTTACATTGCCTTGTTAACATGGCAAATCAATTCCCCTCAGAATCAGTGTGCCAGAATTCTTTGTGGTTATTGTTAAAACAGATAACCACCAATCGGTAATATAGTCATATAAAGATCACAAGATTCATGAGCACAGTTTCTGTAAAGTAATGTCTCAGTTCTAAGGATTCTTGGTATGTAAGTAGAGGAGGGGACAAGGGAGAACTGACTGATTTTCCTCTAGGAGAAAATCCCCCAAGTTAAATGGTTGGAGATAGTATTGTCATGGATCTAAAACCGCGGAGGAGAAGGGAAATCCAAGGCGCACGAGGTCACAACAGAACATGAGTAAGAAGTGAGGTGTCTCAAGTTTCCCTCAAGGGTTAGCTTTGTGCAGGTCCACATTTATGGCTCTCAAAGCCTTCTGCAGGATCCCTAGGCCCTCTGAACTCTGCTGGTGGTAAAGAACATATCTAAACTGTTGAAGTTAGTGCCATATACTGGTAGTCAAGCTAAGTCAGAGAAGCTCATACGTTTAAACAGCACAAGGCAATGTGGAGCAGAAATACGAGTTGGGGCCTTGCAGTATGGTTGCATGCAGCTGCAGCAGGCATCCTTTGCTCAGCCACCCAGCAGCCACCCAGGAGGGCTAACTGGCAGGAGCAGACTACTGAACTAAGGCAAGTGTACTCTTCTTATTCTTGCGTTCAAAGCTAGTTCTCCCATCCCTTCATGGTGCTGTGTAGATACCAAAGTTGTACCCCAAAGGTCTGGGGTTTTTCATGCCTGTAAGCACCTCAGCCTTGAGACTGCAGAGCAGTTAGTACAGCTTTGATCATGTCTGAACCTTACCAGGCCCTTCAAAATAAACATTCTCCACAGTCTTACTTGCAGCCTCTCTCTGGTAGGCATTCTCAGGGACTGACTGCACTAACTGCGTAGTCCCTGTAGTTAGTGATAGTAGCTTTCCTTAACTGATAGTTCAAAAGTCAAAGCACTCACATTTGATACAGAAGACAGGACTTTCCAGCCTCTGGAGATTGAGAATAACAGCTTTCCTTTCAATGGAACAATCAAGCCACAAGCCTGCAGGTTTTTCAGAGGTGAGAACTGTCTTAATTCTTCTGACTGAAGCTAATGCTGTGTGCAGAATAAGATAAAGAAGATGCTGGACCAAATAGCTACTGGCTGGGACACACTCTTCCTGAAAGTAAGGACTGTTGGATTCCTGGCCAGGTCTCAATGTTTTCCTTGTAGTTTACTTTAAAGAATTACACAGCAAAGCAGAAACAAGCTGTAGAGACTCAATTGTAACCAGGTTCAGTCTTTAGGTGTGTGCCCTCATCGCTGGGCTAAAGAGTCTGGTTCCTTTTACGCTCTTCTGATGCTCTGTTGGGCTTTTTGCACAGTGAAGAAAGGGTAATGTGGTCTCACCAGGGTGGAATATTCAGAGAGTGGTGGGAGATGCTCCATGTGGCAGGGGAATCTGTGTTTGAGCCCACATCTCTTCAGCTGAGGAAAGAGTTGAACATGGGCCCGCCACAATATGCTGTCATGTGGAAGATGGGTATCTGTACCATCACTTTTTGAGAAAAAGCCTGCATTGTATTTTGTAGAGAGCCTAGGCCTGTGATGCTTGTTATGTGTTACTGTACTAGGCCATCTGGGATCTCTGCTGTAGAAAAGCCTTTTTTTCATCCAGCTAGGTGTGAGCACAAAATAAATGCTAAACTGCTTAGCTCTTTCCAGGCTGTTCCCAGACTTGGGCATAGCCAGAGCTGTTTCTGCAGGGGAGCATTATGTAGGGGAGGAAAGTAAAATTACAGGGTGCCTATGCAGGAACTGCGTGGGTAGTTTTCAAGATCATCTGTTTGGGACTTCGAGGCTTGCATTCCTTAGTGGATCTTGTTTACAGTCTTTAATTTCAGTATTTCCAGTCACCTCGGGCAGTCTCTCTAATGGATAAAATGGGGATCATGCTCAATAAAGTTGGGTATTATTTAACATTTCAGGATGAACACTAGATCTTACTATGTCTGTATTCCCAATGCCTGCCCTCATCCATAACACAAAATTTAATTATTTTCTTACGCTTGTCTGGGTTATTCTTCTTTACAATATCTAAGCTGTGTACAAACGTGAAGGTGCTTATTGAAAAGAAGGTATTATATCCATTATACAGACGGGAAAATTAAACAAGTTTGTCAAAATTTGTCAGATTTAGAATGCCCAGTGTAAGACACCCAAAGATGGATAGGTTGAGAATATTTAGCACCATACATTCAAACCACAACTATGTTCAGTTAGGTTCACATGCTCAGGATTATTCTAGATATCAGATTCCAGACACCTCAAATTCAGCACCCAGCAAATGAGAAATGCAGACTTAGTGTCTGTCCCTAAAAGGAAATTAACGTTTGTTATACTACGGGTGAATAAGGACACCAAATGAAATTTTCGTAGTCAGTTTTCATTCTGTAATGCCCTCACTTTTGAGAGTTCCTTTACGATCTTTGTTCAGGCTTTTGAGTAAGTCGTCCTAGGTTTAAGAAAGCAAACAATGGTAAAAAAAAGCAAAGGCCCCTCCCAATAGCAGCTTTGTCTTCCAGAGTGTTGACACCCACACCCCCAATAGGTATCACACCAGACCTTGCTGAGAGCGCACTCTGTTACCTTGGTCTAGGCCATTAATAAGGACATAAAAGAGTTTTGGCCCCTGAATGTGCCCCTGAGAAACACCACCAGCCACCCTTTTGGTGGACCTTGCACAGCCGATCAACACCCGTTGTACTCCACAGCCCAGCTGATTATCCATTCACCTTGTGGCACATTTTTTCATTCCATATTTCACCAGTTGGACTGTAAGGGTACCATGGGAGACCATGCTGAAGGGCTCCCTAAAGCCAAGGTAACCAGCATGCACTGCTCTTCCTCCTCTGCTGAGCCAGTCTTCTCATCAAAGGTTTACCCTTGGTAAAGCCACATTACACCAGCTGTTCTCAGTCACCTTTGTGTCCCTCAGGTGCTTGGAAATGTCTTCCAGGAGTATTTGCTCCACAGTCAACCTGGGGATGCAGGTGAGGCTGACAGACGTGGTTCCCTGGCTCTTCCATCCTGCCCTTCTGGAAGTTGCAGCAGTTCAGCTTAGTGTAACCCTCTTGCTGTACTGTGCAAAGAGCAGTGATTGCTGATGCATTTAAATGGTCTGTGTCTAACATCTCAGAACGTGTATGTATGTGTGTGTACGAAAGGAAAAAGAAGCATAGCTTTTGGAAGCCTGAGGCAGAAAAACTTAAATAATCTAAGGAAAAATGAAGCAAAGGAGAGCATTTTAAAAAGGAGGCATTTTATGTGGTATTCTTGCAAAGAAGTTGCAAATGTATTATTGAAAAGTTATGGAAATTCCACTCTGCTGCATGCATGTGTCCAGTTTTAAAGTTCATTAGAGTTTAAAAAAAAAAGACTTTACAGCTGCTTTAATTATGGATGTCAATACAATCTTAAACATGTAGTTATAACCTACATTACAATAATTCCTTCTTAGAGAACCTATCAAGATGTCATAGCTGGCCATTATCTTAATCTGGGCAGATCAGCCTGATGAATACTGGGTGTTTGATTTACAAGTCTGTCAGCACTTCTGGTTAGTTAGTAGATTAAAATTACAAGATAATGTATTAATTGTATGTAAGCTAAAAAAAAAGATAAAGGCATTTGCTGGAGCTTCAGGTGCCTGGTGCAGGAAACTGGAATACTTCCCCAAATAGAAATTCTAGAAACAAGAAAATTGTAATTTGATACATTTAGAATTTTTGAGAGGTTTATCCAATAGCTACCCATGGCAAAGTACTGAAGAAGCATCTACTGTTTCCAACCTGGTATTTTGCTGCTTCTGCAGATCACTATCCTTTTCTAAAGAATTGTCCTGTAAAAGGGAAAGTAGTCAATGGCAACATTTCATCAACTCTGTGGGTATGTAGAAAAATTTGTTTCTTGGCAGGTGTGGTCTACTTTGTAGGAAGTAATGCTAGTATCTTTGTGCTGGTGACAATTACATGTAGCTTGGGCTCCCTTAATAAAACATTCCTACACATACCAAAGAAGAGTTTATCCAGCATTAGAGTATGACCCATTTCTAGCCAGATATTTTTCAGAATATACTACCTTGTGTTTTTATTTTATTTGTTGACTTCCTGTTATTTTATGTTAAGGCATATTTGCACTATAGTGGAATAATTTCTCTGTAATAAACAGAACTTGGTACAGAAAATAATTTTGCTTCCCTTTCTGCTTGCAGGTTGCCCACAGATATCTAAGATTTTTCTCCTGGTTCAAAATTTTTGCAAGGTAATTTGTAGGTGTTACCATAGAAATAAGGCAACTATTTTGTTACACAGTAAAACACCTCAAGTGAAACTGTTGTTCGCCTTGCAGATCACTCTTAACTCCAGGTTATCAATACATATGTTATCAACAATTAAGCAAAGTATATTGCTTAAATATTCTTTTATTTTAATACATTTCAGTGGCTGGCTATATTACTCTTAGCTCTTAGTAGATATTTTACATTTTAAAATGGGAAAAATAGTCAGGATCATTTTCTACTTGGCATTATTAATAAGTCAGAAGTACTTATAAATGGCTAATAACACGTATTAGTTTACAAATTTGTAAGATAATATTTGCATAAGAAACTGAAGCTGTGAAGTGATACATGATAAGGATTTATTCCACAGTGCTACCAGAATCTTTGGTAAGGTGACCTAACTTGAACAATGTGCATTTTAATATAATTAAGTGCAGGCTAATATTTCTAGGAAAGAAAAATGTAGATCAGTTATCTGATGGAGGACTGCATTGTGAAAAGTAGCGATACAGGAAAGCAATTGAGAGCACACAGAACTGCTATCCTTGTGGATAAATGTGGGGAGCACACTGTAGCAGTAGGGATTTCATTGGTGGGGCAGTATGTCTTGGCCTGATACTAAGACAAAAATTGGGGAAGTGGTTAAACAGAACTACATGGTTGATTTGGGATCTAGAACCCTTCTTACAGAAGAGACTTAAAAGGCTTAATATCTTTAGCCCATCAATGAATCACATAAGAGCTAACTCACCTGGAATTACATAAATGAAGAGAATATTTGTAATCTTAGAAATTTTCAGTTTAGCAGACAAATCTTCTAAAACATGTAGTGTTTGAAATCTGAGCCAAGAGACATTTTTTGATTAAAAAAAACAAAACAAAAAAACCCCTTAGACTAACATAGCCTTGGGGAAAAAAATCAGATCAATAGGCCTGTGAAGCATTCATTGTTACCTGAAGGCTTTAAATCAAGAAGGCAGGCTTTTTCCAGAGGTTGTAGACATCACTTAATCAAATTGTCACCTGTACTGTGCAAAAGGGCAGCCTGGAGAATCATGGTGCTTTCTTTTGGCCTGAAAACCTGTGATGCTATGAAACATCACAATGGAGAAAAAAAAACCCTTTAAGATGTTTTATAAGAATTTTTGAATATCTGCCATAGTGTTCAGATCGTGTATGGTTACAGACTGCAATGAATGGATTTTTAGAATAATTTAAGGTAACAGACATTTTTAACCTACATTACGGGTTTTTTTTCTTGTTTGTGTTGCTAAATTTTGATGAATAGTCACTAGAATTGCAGTATCTCTTTTATTTAAGGCTACCCAGCCCCTTTTCCCTGATAAGTTTCTGTTTCCTTTCTTCATTAGTTTATCAGATCTTTGAAGACTGATATTGCCATGCTGGGTGTTCACCTCAGGATAACTTTCTGGAAAGTGTATTTCTGTATTTGGTAGTGATCATAACATCAAAAGCACAATGACTAAAGCTGATAAAAACAAATGCTAATGAAAGAATAGTTGCAAAATATTAGACAGATTGGTGGGATAATTTGGAGATTTACCAGGAGATTTCTTTCTCTTTTGTATTATAAATTCTCAGTGACAGAACTTTTTTTCTTATGTGTTGATAAAATATGAACATGTTTTTGGATGTTTATAAGTGCTAATCACAAAATAACAAAGGTAATGACCATTGTAAGACATTTACCTGGCAACATATAATAATCCCAGTGTCAGATAAACTCTTTTTCCCAGTATGCATATGTAGCTCTTATTAATGAAACTCAAGCTGCACCTAATTACTAGTAACAGAAAATCACTGGCGTTTACCTCCCACATACAGAGCCACACCTTGCCCTCCAGGAAACCCAGAGAGCTTCCCAAGAACTATTCCTAGCTCTGCCCTAGATTTCAGCCTCTTTTGGAGCATTTTACAGTAAAAGCTTGTCACAGCCAATCCTGTCTGGTGCACAGGGTTTGACTGAATGAAGAAATAAAGCTCATCATGAGATCTGGTCTTAAGTTAGACCTTTTATTACAGTAGCTCTTTTGCTTGGTCTACATGGTTCAGCAAGTTTGGTGCTCTATGCAACACAGACTGATGCCGAAGACTATCTCTATTCCCTACAGTAGGAAAGAGAGGACAGAGTCAAAAGTACCATTTTGGTAAAAGTTACCATACAAGATGACAAGGAAGAATTAGCCAAGATAGTATTTTCCTTTGTTTGTATTTCCAATTTGATCACATTTTCCTCCTGCTTGGGAAAATATTTTATTTCCAGAGTATGTATGGGATTATTTATGAAAGAGAAGGTACAACATGGTTACCTTTGACAGGAGAGAGTTAGGGTAAATGTTTCAAACCCTGCTTTGTTATTTCACCAGGAGAGTTTTAAATCACCTGAAAAGAAATGACAGCATTCAGTGTGACACTGGGATGGTATCCATGAGCTGACGATGCATCTGGTCGTGGCCTCTGCAATTCAACTTCAAATGTAAATGTGCAATACTGGTGCCAGTATGGGATTCAGGAGACCTGTCCTCAGTTTCCTTCTTCACAAATACTTCATGCTAACTTCTCATAAGTCACTTTGTGCCTTATTCTTCTACAAAACTAATGTGAAAGCATTTTTGCCTTACACGGATAAATAAGAATAATGTGTTCTAGACAGAAGAACAAGGGCCCAGCAAATCTCCCAGGGAGTTCTCTCCTGGAAAGCAGAGTCACTGAAAAGGAGTTGGAAACTAACAGAGTACAATCGTTACTTCTCTGACATGGTGACTAGAATAGGGAATCTAACTCTTGATTGCCCAAGCAAGAAAATACAGAGAAAGAATACAGAGGTTTATACTTCCTCTGTGTCTGGCGTTGATGGGGGGGTTGTGTCCTAAATTCAAAATGCGTGATGAAAAATGAGAGGGATTTCACAGAATAGACATGAGACATGATTAAAGGATTAGGATACTCCCCTTCCTGAGTGAGGCTCAAGCTATTTAGCTTATCAAAGAGAAAGTTAATGGGGGCCCTTTACGTACCTTTCTGTGTAGTAAATACCCATTCTAAAATACATGGCTTAGCTCTAGCAGACAAAGATCTAAGACCTTCAGTCTTAATTTATAGTTACCCATAATTAATCATTGAGAGAGTTACCAAGAATTGTGGTAACTCTTCTGTTGATATTTGTATCAAGATGTGATGTTTCCCCCTTAAAATGATACAATCTAGTTCAGACAGGGACTAGTTCAGGGAAATCTGCTCTCCATTATACAGGAAGTCAGACTAGAAGATCACACAGGTCACTTCAGGCTTTCTAATATGTTAATTAGATAGTTTATATAAATTCAGTTTAATTGGTTCTGTGATTGTTAATAAACAGTACTTTTAATGTTTCATGTTTGACTGCAGCCTCACCTAATCTCAATTATTTCTTGCTGTACGTGGGTGGTAGGACTTTGTCATCCTACCAGCATCTCCACCTTCATCCCTAAGGGTTGCATCATTATCTTGTTACACAACCTGCAGGGTTGATATTGTTGACGTGATGCCAACCACAGAATCATGGAGTGATGGAGTGATGGCGTTGTTGGAGATCCCAACAAAACTGCTCTAGATCCTGCACTCAAGTTAATTGCAGGGTTGATATTGTTGACACGATGCCAACAACAGAATCGTTGAATGATGGAATGATGGCGTTGCTGGAGATCCCAACAAAGCTGCTCTAGATCCTGCACTCAAGTTAATTGCATCATTAGCTTGTTACACAACCTGCAGGGCTGATATTGTTGACACGATGCCAACAACAGAATCATTGAGTGATGGAGTGGTGGCATTGCTGGAGATTCCAACAAAACTGCTCCAGATCCTGCACACAAGTTATTTATCAAGACCAAGTTCTGTTGTACTTTTTAAAAAACTTAACTAGAATATACTGCTCAGATGATTGTAGTCCCTTTGCAGGTCTCTGTTGAGGATTTTTAGCATGTCATTCTAGGTTTTTTTACAACTAAATGTATAATTTTCCAGGCTTTTATCCAGGCTGAGGCTGATATTTAAAATTTTGTTCTCACTTGTTCATTCAGCTGTATTTTGCTTAGTAGTTCTGTGAACAGACTGCACCCTGACAAGGACAAACTGCATCCATCGGCCATGCTGTTGTTTCTCTGGGCATCCCTCCAGCTTTGCATGAAGAGCAGCCTGTCCTTAACACCATCTCATGAGGAAGCAGTCCATCTTTTGGGGGACACAATGATTTCCTTTCCTTTGGGCTCAAGATCTTTCATTCCATTATGCCTGTTGGTAGAAATTAAATACAGTAATTTTGTTGTTTCAGCTGAGATGTCAGTCTGGTGACCATCACCTACTGGCTGTATTTCTAGATTTTATCATGTCTCAGGAAGAGGCAGGCACTCCACAACTCTCTGCAATTCAAAACTTTTTGAAAAGTTCTGTCCCCTTCATGTTTGCATTCCTAAATTGTTTACATTTTTCTCATTCCGAAAAGCAAGCTGCATTAGATCGCCCTCTTCACTCTTTTTGTTGTCCCACACTTTGGTGCCAGCTGTCTCCTGTTAGCTTCCTGAACCGTCTGGCCTTTAAATACTTATTACATTTCCAAGAATTTTTAACAGTTACTACCTAAAACTTCAATGCTACTGGATATTACAGTGTATTCTCAAACCAAGCTTCCACCTACTGTGATTTGAAAAAGACATTACATGTGTACAGTACATGCAGAGGACTGTGTGGCAGAAAACAAGCTGTGTACTTGGGGTGAAAAGCATTGCAACGGGTTTTAAGAAAAGCTTTGTTACTAGGTAAAGGCTTAGCATGAAGCTAGGATAATCTTGTGACTAACAATACATTAAACTCAGAAAAATTGTTTAGGAGCAGAACTTGCTATAGTATACCGGAAGGGAACCCGCAGAAGGAAGGAAATGAACAGTATGAGTCTGTCAATAATACATACTCTTTCTCCCTCCACCCACAAGCATACATCTTACTTGTACCACTACTACATACCAAACACGAGAACCATAATACTTCAGGGAGCTAAACATACAAAACTCCTATGACAGAATTAGGTTCTGGGATGGAGCTGGCTAATGAGCAATAAATAATACCAGAAGACTATATACTTACTGAAAAGGATTAAAAACCAGTAAAACCCCTACCCATTATCTGATAAAGATGTAGATTTTTTACACAAAATGAAGGATGGTCCAGTTGTAAAGGACAGCTGTACACAGGCCAAATCAAAGTTGCACAGGCAAATGTAGTTCTATATTTCCTCACTTTTGAATGCTTTATTTTACAGTATTTGAGCTCTTCGGTTGTAAGTTTCTCTTTATATATAGTATGTTCATATATCCGTATACAAGACTTACTGGAATGCATTTCAGTATTAAGCCATCTGGGACACAGTGCTGTGGGAGTTTGGAGTAAAAGGAATCCAAATATCTGTTCTGGTAGGAGTGCTTTCTTTTCAGTCCAAGAGTTGTTTTTTAATAAGCCTAAAGAAGAAAAAAAACCACTAATTGGGGTTACGGTGAAGTAAGTTGGGGCATCTAACAACTGCAATGGAGGGAAATGGCTGAGCTGCATTGAAAGCCAATCATCTGGGAGAGGCTGGGGCATCTGCAGTAACAACCTCCTTCTGGGAGTGTTCAAAACAGAAAATTCAGAGCAGTAAGATACAAAACTGTATCAGCAATAAAAGAAATATCACAGATTTTTTCGTCAAGAACAAAAACATGAATTCTAATTGAGAGTATTGGCAAAAAGAGTCTATGTCTGAAATATTTTAAAGGCTTATACCTTTGAATGTATTAGGTCCAATTTCCAAGGCTGCTGAGAATTTGCCAATTGCATAATTTTCATTTGTAATTATGAGAGATTACTGTCAGAAAGCTGACTTTCATTTTTGAAGCCCAGTCCTGAGGAGATACTGGAAAACCAGGACTCACCCTCAGTATTTCTGGTCATGCTTT
This sequence comes from Ibycter americanus, assembly GCA_035590275.1. NCBI lineage: Eukaryota > Metazoa > Chordata > Aves > Falconiformes > Falconidae > Ibycter > Ibycter americanus. The sequence continues at coordinate 19,600,909 of JAVJGI010000032.1, forward strand.
AACAGTTCCTTCTGATGGAGCAATACTGGTAACATAATAGCTTTGCTAGAGAGCTTTTGAAAACTGGTCTCTCAAGCTTAGAAAATCTGTGTGAAGAAAGTAATAGTTATCATTCAAACTTGACGCCAGACTCTAATTATTACTTCAAACACAAGAAGAACACAGCATCAACAGGATTTTTTTTTTTTTTTTTTTTAAATCTCTTTGGTACACTGTAGTAGCCACACCTACATCCTCTTAGAAGAAACATATTTCTCTTCTCCTGAATACATTGCAGAAATATGTATTAATTTGTGCAGTGCATTCATAAATTTGTCCAGAGTTTAGCTTTTCTAGTTTTTTACCAAATTGATCTTATTGTCATGCTTCGTACAATACTACATTTAAATTACACTAGACGTACTTCAAATGCTGTTAGCCCTTGAAATTTTCCTTGCTTATGGAAGATATCATGCTTATCGTATACGTGGTAACAGCCATGAAGCTTCTTAGTTTCACTTTGCCTTTACCACATTGGTTTGACTAATCTAATCAAATTGGTTGTGCTCAATAGCATTATGTTTAAGAGTGTCACTTGATCCACAAAGCGCTGGGCTCATATACCCAGAGAAGACCAGAACCATGAAATAAAGATTAGTTTCTTATCTGCAATACTGTGTTTCACCTTTATTGCACTATCTGTTTAGCTGACAGCCACTTTAGTTGGACTACCAAAGCTAAGCCTACAAACTCAGATAGCATTAATATATGATTTTCAAAGCAGCCAAACCACATGCTTCATTCCTGATTTCTTAGACTGATTGTATACGTGCTGATTGTTAAAAATTAGGGCACTAGAAACTAAAGGAATTTAGCATTAAAGAAATACTGCATTTTATTGAAAAGAATACTGAAACCATAAGTTCTCTGTTCCTGCAGGATCCTGAGCAATGTTCACTTTCTCAAAAAATACAAAAACCCTCAACTGTATATTTTGACATAAAATATAGGTCTGACTTGCAAAAAAGCACAGGTTTTCAAATTTTGCTATAGTTTTCCAGTAGAGGCACAGGCTTCCTTAAAAAATGTAATGGTTGGAAAATAACTGTGAACTTGTAGTTTGTAGTCATATTTGTGGCTTTCTTAAAGGTTGTCCATAGATCTCTCTACACCCAGGGACTGAAAATCATTGCCATATAGTACACAGGCATATTACCATATGGTAAATGTATTTCTTTTAAAAGGGCTTTTTTGAAAATGTTTGTAATTTTATTCTTGATATGACCTGCAGTGGACTGGTGGTGCAGATCCTGTGTGAGATATAATCTGAAATTAATGAGAAGGCCTTAGTTAGGGTACACACTCCCATGGAACATTTTCTGAAACACTTAGCGGTATTTGGAATTTGTAAAGGTCTGTGTTGTCAGACTTATTTTGGTGACCAATAATGAAGGACAGAGGGAGGCTTTTTCTTAAAGAGCTAAAATAGGAGTGACTACGAGGAGCTGTGTGTTTGTGGGGCAGAGGAACTTACCCATCAAGAGTGTAACAACCTCTCTAGGTTATACATTATGCACATTATCAAACAGTGACTTGATACTGTGTCTTATTATACAGTCCCAGGAATGGAAGAAGCATAAGAAGTCATCCAAAGGAAAGAGAGGGAAACTAATTCTGATGTTACCAGAAGAATGGTACCTCTGTTCTTTTAATTTCTACTTTGCTGTATGGTGCCAGTACCAAAACAAGACCTGCAGAGATTTCCCACATTGTTTTCTCACAGCTTTAGCAAGCAGAGGGCATCCAGGTTGTGTTCTTAGTCCTCAAGGGAGATCTTGAATCTCCCTGGAGAGGAAAAGGTTCTTTCTATCCACACTGCTCGTCTTTCTTGGTGCTAACAGCACAAGGCAGGACTGAGGAGATACAGCTTTCAGTCTTCATTCTGCCAGACAGGCTTTGAAAGAATATCTTAAATTACTGAGATGTAAAAAAAAATTACCTCTAAAGGTGGGGATATCACTTCTTCCTGATTTGGGCACTGAAAGTATAGCTATGAACAGCAAGAGAGACGGTGTTCACCAAGAGGAGGTTCATCTCTGCCCAGCTCCTGCATGGTCCTGCCTCAGAGAAGTTCTTCTGTCAAAGAAACTGTTCACGCACGTGGCCTCCCGGATATCTGTCCGAACAGCCACCCTGGCAGTGCTGGGGCGAGGCTGTGGTCAAGCCAAGGATGTGAAACTCCTGCTGGGGACGTTTCCACCATGTCAGGACTACTCTACCACCCTCTAAACACAGTTTGTGTCATAGACCACGAAAGGTTCAGATTTTATCCTTCAGGTTTTATGGATGATTCTCATGTCTTTGAAGTTCTGTTTCCGCTGAAGATGAAGGCAAATTCCTACTGATATTAATGGGGTTAGGATGTGTCCTTGTCTCTATTTTTGCTGTTCTTTCCTTTGTTGCAGTAGACCTATTCCTTTATTAAAGCTTTTGCCTGGGGGAAAAAGAAAAGCCACGTTACTAAATTATGAAATATTTACATTTATGAAGCCAACCCCTTATGCCTAGCTCCTCCTCTGATATTAAGATGACACTTCTTATAAAGCTACAGCTTCTATGCTGCCATTATTCCTCTGTGGGATCCAAGACTGGGAGGTGACAAAACAGCAGGCCACCATGAGCCAAGTGACAGTAAGTAATATCTAGGAATGCTTGCTGATTTTGACTCAGTGCAGTGGGAAACAGCTGTGTTAGACTGATGGTTTGTTTAGTGCTGGAGAGCAAAGCAAGATCAGAGATGAAATAGAAGAAAACATAAAACTGGGGAGGTTTCTAAATTAAACTTGATTTTTACCTGAAAGTAAAAGGCTGTATGTTGTAGACATATCTGTAATAATAATCCCAAGAGCAAAGCGTTAAAGGCATCAGTTTGCTTTTCACTATTTATGTTCTATCTTCTTTTGTATTTATATTTACTCTTTTGCCTGCAGTTCTCTCAATGCCACAGGAATGAATGAAGCTGGCTTTAGTGTCACAATCCATAACGAAATGATGTGCAGTTACTTTTGTGAATGTTTTGCATCTCTTGTTTTCACTGTATTTTTGTATTGGCTGTAAACCTTAATAGTAGCTTCCTTCTTTTTTTAAAAAAAAGTTTAGTCTGTTATTCAAATATGTGTCGTTCAAGCTGTTTAGCTTAGCTTATTAATTTCTTCCTCCTACTTTTACATATTTAATGCTCTTGATTTTGCCTTGCCCCGCCTCTTGTAGGTTTGGTAAGACAGGTAGTGACTTTCTCTCTGGGTGTTGGTTTGTTTTGTGGGTTTTTTTAATACTTGGGTAAGTCACTTCAGTTTATGCCTTTCATTTTATCTCCGTGTGTCATAGCCTATGGAGACCATATCTGTAAAATGGATAAATATTAAGTAACTATCATAGTAAAAGAAACATCCTGTTAACTGGATTTCTGCACAGTTCACTCCTAACGGTTCTCTGTCACCAAACTCAAGATCTCTGGCCTCCCTGGTGTCATCCTAATGTTCCTTTTGCTCTTCCCTTGCCTTTTCTCTCTTGCAGACCTTCAGTTGTCTTGCTCCCTCTTCTTCATTTCTCCTGCAAGCTCTCTTTTCTCCGATTTATCTGGTTCTTCACATCTTTTGGCAGTAAAGAGGAGGGCAGGTTGGTGGGCGGCTGGAAACGTAACTGTGCTGATTGTCCCTATCTGCTGTGCAGCATTTGTTTGATGGTCTTCCTTTGGAAAATGTCCCATGCAAAACTGTCAGTTCCCTCATTCTCACCTTGCCTTTCATGAAAGAAATACTTGAAGTAGTTAGAAGACAAGAGAGGAAAAGATGCAGATTTCATTTGCACAATGCCTAGGATTTACCAAGTCAGTATGTGAAATGGAGCAGCTTTCAGAGCAGGGAAGGAAACAGTTCCTCAGATGCGTACTGAGCTGGACATTTTTAATCCTCAACATGAAGTGGTGGACAGCAGTGCTGAGCATATTCATACCAGTGCAAAAATACATTTTAAAAACTGCGCTATAGCAAGAGAAACACTGATTTTTGGCTGGCAGAATCTTAGCCCGAAAAGGAAACCTGAAGAAAGACAGACACAAAAAAGCCTTGGAGCTAAATACTCTCACACTTTAGAAAGTCAAATGTAAGGAACAAAAAGAAAACACTTTATGATATGGCTTTTAGTGACCTTTTGACGGGTTTTGGAATATAATGGGGCAACTACCACTGTAATGTGACATGCTTATTTGTGGGCATCAATACAGGCGAAGACAGATTTTTGTGTTACTGTATTATGATGCACAACTGTGTGGCTAATTTGCATGCAAAAATTGTATGATTAATAAATTAGGCAATGCTAGTACAAGTGTACTACAGTGAACCACTTGTAGCAATCACCAGTGCTGTAGCAGGCAACATTAAATACTATGCTCTGCTCCAGTAAAGCTCTGAATATTTGAGTATCAGTTTGCAGTTCCCAAGCTGCAAAACGATCAAAGGAGGGGAAGAATGTTCCTTACTTTTATCCCTCTTACAGGAGAATCAGCATAATCACCAGATACCTTGTGTAGAAATGTCAAACAAACTCAACTGAAAAAAATAAAATCAAGCGGATTTACTGAAACCACTTTAGTATAAGTGTAACACAGCTGTTTATAAACAGCAAGATATATTTTTTCAAGTCCTAATGTTTTGTATTTAACGGTTTGAGTAGAATGAACATATCAAATATGCATAGAATAGCATACTCTTAATACTGGGATAAATCAGTTAAAAACCATAAAGGTAAGCATACGGTGGGCCTGCATTAAAAAAATGTATTATGAGCTAGCTCCCATCTGAGGCCAAGATCTGAAAGTGCTACAACTGATTTCTGAGTTGATATGCAGCTTCTTTTACTGCATTCATGCCAAATTCATAAGGATTATGAGAAAATTCAGAAGATTAGGCCTTTAATCTGGTATCTCCAATCTAAATAGAAAAGTGTCAGATATGGCTAAGCTACTCAGGGTGTCAGGGTATCTAGGAAACACTCATATTGATATACTAGCTTGAAATTTCATATCAGGCTCTCTGCCTTGTACTGTGAAGTATTCCCTACTATAAGGGCTTTTTCCCCCCACACTTTGCCTAACATAAATTTCTATTCATCTCCATTGTCATTTTAAAATTCCTGCCTTTTTGAGAAATCTCTTGTGAAATTAAAGAGGCACATCATATTCTTGCATCACATTCTGAGCACAGTTAGGCTTTGTCTTTTACTGAGCTTTTAGGAGGCACTGCCAGCACTACTCTGTCTCCCGAACATTTTACCCAGGGCATAGGCAGCTTACATGTTCTGAAGCAATTGCTGTACTAAGTACCCAGTGATGTATCTTTCCCAGAAACTGAAAATAAAGGTATAAAAGAGATCCACACAATAATTTCTGGGCGTTAACATATGGGTGTAAGTTTCTCTGCGGATAATTATGTGACTATGCTAATAACGCCAAGGATGCTTTGATATATTACAACAAATTCTCACAATGATGTTCTTGAGCATTTCATTACTGTCAGGAGTCAGGAGTGTATATATTTAAACAGGAGAGAGGGATGAGAGGGATGAGAGAGGCCCACATGTCTTAACAAAAATAACCCTCTCCCTTCATGCTGCAGGCAAGCTGATGAAGTCCTGTTAGACACGGGCACTTACATTAGATGTGTTTACTGGAAACTTCCCATTCTGAGAGCAGAAAACTACACTAAGTGTGCTGAGAGGGGAGCAGCGTGTGTGGTTTGCAAGGATAGCTGGAAGGATGGGCATTACTGACAGTGAAAGGATGAAAACCTCCTGGATTTTGCAGGAAGGACTTCTGTACTTTTTTTCAAAAAGTGCAGTCTAGCACACTTTGAAGCAGACTTTGCTGTGGTTCAGAAATACACCTGCAGACCTCCGTGACAAGTCCAAGTGCCAGGCTAAGTTATCATGCCTTGGAGAAGGGAAGGTTCCCAGCTCAGTCAGAGAAAATTTTCCCAAAGCTTTCCTTGACTCGCTGGCAGACAGCTGGCATGGAGCCCCAGGTGTCCTTGAGAAATTCTCCAGTACATTGCTCATCACTTCGATCATGAGGGCTCAGTATATTTTCAGTTGTTGTGGAGACACCAGAAGCAATCACACCAGAAAGGCTGCCCTGTGAAGTGGGCTCAGGCTGCAATGCCTTTGCCTGTTTCCCAGTATTGTAATTGCCCAGCTGAAATTAAACTTCACACAGTTTAAGTTTTTATGCCTTCAGATATTTTTTATATATATATATATATATATATATGTTTACCTTTTCTTCTAGTGAGGCTAATGTCTAATCCTTTGATTTCTTGCATTAAGCCTGTGCGCAGCAAACCACTACCCTAACGATCCACAGTTATGGGTGTTATAGAAAAATTCTCAGGGATACAGGCATTTATAGATAAATCATCAGCATTTTTTGTTTTGAGCCATGATAGGCAGACAGAGTTCTGCCCTTGCTCTGGGATAGCAGTGGCTGTGGTGAGGGTAGGAGACGTCCTGGTGGGTGAGCAAGTGGCAGGCATGTATTTCGAGAGGCTGTATTTGCATTTTCTGCCCCTTGCGAGCTTGTCAGGCATGCTGGGACCGAGCCTCAGCTGTGGAAATTATTTCAAGGCAATTTATACCAAACAACGATCCCTACTGTTCTGTTTGTTACAAACTTGGCTGCAGTACAGTAATATTTAGTGGCTTAATAAAGGCTGCTTTTGGCCTCTCCTACTCCCTCGGCAAACAATTTTCATATATAACAAATGTTCTCATTTAGTCGAAGTAGAGCAGAGCCCAAGGGTCAGAATAGCCATACCTGCACGCTGAGGAGGAGACTCTGGGTTTCCAGATGAGAGACCAGGTTTCTCACCTCTCCATGCCAGGGTCCAGGACTTCTTCCCTTTTCCAGGATCAGCTCTTCTGGGCAGATCCCACTGAAATTGCAGAGGCGGGGCAGCACCAGATGTCCCCTTCTGTAGGAGAAGGTCTGTCCAGTCAAAAGGGTCACAGCAGGCAGCAAAGGTGGCACAGAGTCACTGGGACAGGCAGATATTTCTTGAGTGTTTGGCATTTTGAAAAAGAACAGCACATTTTAAAAATAAAAATTCTGAATATATATATAAAATATGCAAAAATAAATATTTCACACTAACGATTGATCGCAGTGCATGCTGTGAGGGTGTATGAGGTTAAGCGGCGTATGGTCTTGCCTTTGCACAGGAAACCTGACAGTTACAAACCCCTTAAAAATCTTCATGGTTTATCTTGTTGATTATCACTCTTTTTTGGGAAACAAAGAGTCTGCCCATGTTTCATAATGTGTGTAGTAGAAATACCAGGATATGCAAATATAGAAATTACACAACAAAAGCAAAACTGAATTAAAGCTCTTTACAGTAAAAAAAATGAGAACCAGAACTGCAGCCTTTTTATTGCTACATCACTGAAATGAATGTGTGCACAACCTGGCTCTTTGGGTGCTTGTAATGTATGGTGTGTATGGTGCAACTGTCTCTCCATCTTCCCACTGCTGTTTATGCCTCTTCAGTAACAGCTAAAGTGGAGGCTACCAATCTTGGGTATAATGAAAGAGGAATGTTTTAGGTAGTCTTGGCAAGCTTTATGACAGCTATCAATTGATCAAATAATTAAGAATAGCAATCAGCATTTATAGTCAAGAGATGGACTGTTGGCTTTTAGCCTGGGGAGCAGGGCTGCGGCGACGCTGTTGTGACAGCTGGTGGATGGAGACTCTTTGCTGTTGAACTCTGTGACCCAAATGCTGTGGCTGAGCATCTACCGTAAGAAATACAGGTTGTGTCATAGGTCTGGGTGCCCTCTGATGCACCAGGGTGAACCTCACCAGCAGTCTCCAGGGAAGGATTTCTCGCCATTCCTGTATACTAAGGTCATGCATATGCAAAGCTATGGGCAAGATACAAGAGTTCAGGCGGGTAGGTCAGGTTAGTGTCTGCCATGAAAAGGAGGGCAAGAGAAATGAATTTTATCTTGGCTTATCTGAGTGATGCCCTACCATCTCACTGCTCTGGGTTCTGTGTCACTGGCAATTTTCGCTGCCACAAATAGGTGTTGCTTGACTACAGCTAGTAAAACAACGAAAAGTATGTATGTAAAACAATTTGACAAGCATCAGAGAAAAAACATTACCAAGCAAATTATTTATCAAATGTTATTTGGTCATATGCAGGGAAAAGACCTGTTTCATGCAGAATATCTAAGCTATCCGCATTATTTTCACTGAGCTTTGAGACTCGGGTTTGCCTTTATTCCAGATTGACTAAATATGAAATCTATTCCTGCACAATTCTCCTCATTAAGCAGGTCAGATACATTAATTTTATTTCTTCAAGAAGTATGCAGAAATGTTTTCTGAAATAAATTTGTTTGGTACTTCTTATGCTTTATTGTTTGGTTGATTTTTCAGGTTGAAAAGGGAAGGAAATCTTTGGCAACTTCTTGTGGTTGCAGGGCATTTCTTTGTATCTACTTCTTTGTAAGACACTTGCAGAAATCAGCGGTATGGACTATGAACACAGCAAACCAGAAATATTAGTGGGACAGGCAGCTCTTCAGACTGGAATTTGTATTATCAATTCAGGAAAAAAAAAAACAACCAAGTGAGATACAGCCCCATAAATATATTTAGGAACATATTGAATACAGATATGCTTTTGAAATCTGAACCCAAGAGTGTATGAGGATTTTGCAAATTAGCTTTGTCTTTATACTGAGTGCATGCAAACTTCAGGCCCTAAGCCTGAGACTGGAGGTATCGAAAATTAACAGCCACGTTTGTTGTAGTGTGAAAACGTAGGCGAAATACAATCTTCCTTCAAATATTTTCTTCTCTTTAAAAAAAATAAAAATCCTAATTGTCTCCATTTTTCCTTTGGCAGCTATAAAACATTGTAACCAACCACAAATAACTATAAAGATGGAAAAGGGAGACTGTAAATAGACCATTTTTGCTCTTAATTTATTTTGCTGCTTCATGTTTTGGACATGTTTATTTGTTTATAAAATTGCTGTACATGAATAAAAACACTAGCAATACTCCCAAGCTATTGGTTACAAATGATTTAAAGCTCATTTCTTCTCTAAAAATTAATCATGTAAAAATAAAGCCTTTCTGTTCACAGATGTACTTGTCTCCTTGCCTGTATCCAATTATGTCAGCTCTTTAAGAGATTCAGCCCAAACTGAACAGAAATGCTGTGATCAATTGCAACAGCACCTGGAATATGGGGCGATCTGGAAGCATTTTGGGGTACTTTTCTCTTGCTAACTGCCCAGCCCGACAACCTAGCTAACGAGACAGGTTTCTGTTGTTTCTCCCATCCCACATCCAGCATCATTGACAAGTTCCTGCGGGGACGCCCGCGCACAGTCACTCACAGCGATGTGCTTGGGTCCAGCCTCGTGCAGCAGCGTGCCGTCACAGCGCTGACGGTGAGGGGCCGGGGAGAGCGCGGAGCGTGGCTCAGCACAGGCAGAGCCTGCTGCTCCGGCACCCAGGCAAAACCAGCCAAAATTTACCTGCAGACCACCTGCTTTTATAGCTAACAGGCTGAAGGTGTAACGCATCTGGCTCTGACTCTCAGGGCCGTTTTTCAGTGTGAAAATACAGTTTAAGGGAGACATTTCCTACACTTTGTACGTGACGAGGGGCGGTACTGTTTGGGAGGAATGGTTTGTTATATCAATGTGGAAGCATCAGTGCAACTTTCGTAGTGAATTATCAAATGCCTGAAGGCTTTGTAGATGTGTTCGTTCTGTGTACAGATGAACCCACCACTTCTCCAAGCTTGCTCAGCAGCACGGTTTAAGTCTCCAATGCAGGTCCACTGATCTTTGTATTCCCTTGAAACAGCCCATTTGGAATGATCGTTAATGGAATAAAAGGTGGAATTCAATGGCATCCCTATTAGGTTTATGTTGTAGACGTGGTAGTCAAGAGAGCAATTTGAGGGAAGTTTTTGACCGGAATGCTGCCAGGATTCAGCCAACAAATCAGTCTTCAGTTCCTGAGCCATCCAGGCTGCATAGATATCTGTGGAATAAAACAGGGTGTGAGGAAATTAGTCTTTCATGTTCCTTCATTTAAGAGGGGACTGAAAAGCATCACCTAAACTGGGCTGATTTCATTCCAATGCGTGAAGTGAGCCAGAGGAGATTCTGCCCACTCCCTTGCTTTAACCTTTATTTCAGAAGTTCATTTCTACTTTTTCTCCTTCTTCTGGAAAACTTGTTACAAACAATCAGCAGGAAAAAAAGGAAAGGAAAAAAAAAATGTCAGGCCTTCTTCATAACAAAAAAAAAGCAGATGGTTCAAACCCCATTTTTGTTTTGCTGTTCCTGTTGAATAACAGGAACATTGCGGAACACCTTAAGGCATTTGAAGGACCAGACCGCTTTTTGCTTTGTGGGGCTGAGAGAATATTATGATGGGACACCATTCCTTGCCCCCCGTTACATTTATTTCTGAAGCTGAACTTTTTTTCCCTCAAAGAAAATACTAATCATCAAAGAATATATTAATTGGTTATTTGCGTGAGAATGTGTGAGCGACAGGTTCTCTTACCGTCTATGAATAAGTGTGACTTTGCAAAGTGGAGCAAGGTTTCCCCATGAGCTGACTGGAGCTTGGAGAGGTGGCGCAAGGGGCCGGAGGGCAGCCTGGACCCTGCACAGAGCTTCTGCAGATTTGGGAGATCAGCTTGGAAGATGTTAGGGATGGAACAGCTGTAGAGTCCTGGATTATAACTGAGCATCTGTTGGTCTGAGAAAAATCCAAATAAATGAAGACATGCAGAATTAAAATGGGTTAAAGCAAAGCAATCAAGAGCATAAAGTTATGCCTTGGAAAGGAAACCTAAATCCTTCTTAATCTTCACAGACTATCTCCTGGAGGGGTTCAGCGTCAAAGTATCTTATTTTAGCAACCAAAAACATGTTTAATTGCTTTGTATTCTGAGTGGTCCTGCAGCACATAGACCAGCTGGGAGAGTGTCACAGCACTACAAAACTAGCTGGCTGCAACAAGGCTTTCCCACACAAGCCTCCAAAAGTTCATCTACTGTCTGTGCTGTTTCT
>JAVJGI010000032.1:19612153-19628064 GCA_035590275.1 Ibycter americanus
TTTGTTTTCTTTTTTTTAATTAACTTTTCATACCTTGTGTATTTAACAATCATCACAACTTTTTCACAAACAAACCTCTACAGGAGAGTATGCTCAGGTTTTTCCACTTACACCACATTATTCTTAGCAGAACTGTTAACTGGTGGTCTGGGTCCACTGCCACCTCCACCCATGCTCATCTTCAAGCCTCTAAGTAGTCACACAGCGCTCAGACAAGCCTGTCCGTATTTACAGGACTAATTCCCAGTCAGTTACAATTGCCAAGCGAAATGCAAACAGAACAGCTGCCAAAGGGTCTAGTTTGGTTTTAGGGAGAACAGAGCTTGACTTTCAGCATCTGGATTGAATCTGCATTAGAAATTTACTTCTCTGTACAGTGCACAGCTTAACTGTAGAAGTCTTTGCCACGGATATCATAAAGAGCAAGGGAACAAATGGGCTCATTAGATGAGTTCATGGAAGAGCAGTCCATCAGGAACTTTCCGGTCTTTCCAGCTCAGGAAATTCCTGAATCACAGATTACCAGAAGCTGGGAGGATGGAGCAGAAAAGGCATTAGTGTATGCGTCTCATTTTCTTGTCCTCTTTCCCTAAACACATGCATAGATGCGGTTCCACAAGCAGGAACCTGGGTTAGACAGCTCTGGGGCGTGGCCGCCCTGGCAATTTGCACAGCATGTGTGTTTCATTAATACCATCTGAGGTTTGTAACTGAGAAAAGAGACAACCAATGTGAAAAGTGCCGAGGAGCATGCCAGTATGACTTCTTCTAATGCCTTTTGATAGTCCCTTTTCAGGATTCCAGTACCAGATATCACTGTCAGATTGTTCTGAATCTTTTGGGTATAGGTTTTATTGGTTTTTTTAATTGTGATTTTTAGTATTGGTCTTTTATGTGGCAAAGAGTATCTGGGGAAATTATGGGTGATATTTATTCCATACTTCATATTTCTGACAAGTCAAGGCTACTACTCCAGCTGAAGCAGTGGTTGACTAACATTCATACATGCAGACCACTGCAGCTGAACAAGCTATTACTGTTTAAAATGATTAATCATCCCACTTTATATTCCCAAAGCATTTTCTACGCATGGACCGAGTTTACCCTTGATATGGACTCGTGACTATTATTATCCCAATAGTCCCCATGGGGAGATGGAGACAGAGTAGAAGAATGAATTTCCCACATTCACACAGGAAATCGTTTGATAGACATAACTGAAGCCAAAAACGCTATTTCCAGGCCCCACTTGGTTTCCCAGTCTGACAATGAAGGACAAGAAGCAGCAATTTTTGAGGTGAAGCCTCAAGGAAAGCAGTCAGAGAGGTGTGGTAGAGCAAAGACTTTCTTAGGGAGAAGTTTTTCATACCTATTTCTGTGAACTGGTCATATTTGAAGGTCATACAGATGGCTGTCTGTCCGTAGGACTCCCCAGTAGCTGGATACCCGTAGCCATCCTCAGGGACGGGAGGGAACAGGGGCACACTGTGAATCACCCAGAAGCCTTGTGTTTTGTCCAAGAGCATAAATCCTGTCCAAAAAAAAAAAAAAAAGTTATTGCAAATGAATTAAGGAGGAAAAAGCCCTGAGACGATATTTGGATTTGCTGCTGCAGACACCACAGTTCAATGTGTTAATGTCTACAGTAAACTGGCTCTAGAGTAGATTAACGCATTATAGGAGACACTAACATTGTATTGAAATTGCATCGATTCTCTCCTGCATAGCCTAACTCAAACTGTCACGTTTCTTTTGAAAAAAAAAAAAAAAAAAGCCCCCCAAACCCCCCCACCAACTTTTCAAAACCTTTCTCTTTCTCTTTCTCTGCCCAAATTTTGTCTACAAAAAGTCTGATGATTTAGTGGCTGTGAGCCTCCCTCCACTGCTCATTTTCCTTCTCTTCATACATTCACTGCCTAAGGGGAAACAGACTCTGTCAACACCGTGTCTTTTTTCCCAGGCCAAATTCTTCTCCACGGGGAAGCAGCAGAGAGACCGACTATGCCTCCCCCTGCAGCAGGGTGCTCCAGGGAGGAACAGGGCTGCAAACCGTCCCCGTTGCTGCAGCCTGAAAATACAGCCCTGCAAAATGTGTTCGTGCCAGGGTCAGGCTGGCCAAACCCCAACTGCTTCCTCAAGGGAACATTTAGACCTTCACTGAAGTTTATGCTTTTTTAAAGTCTTGCTTTACTTTAACTGCATACTTTAGTGCTTCTGTGATCTTGGCAGCAGTTTCTTCCCCTGGAGAGAGAGAGAGTTTGGAGGAGTTTATGTTTAGGGTGCCTTTCCCTTCGCGTCTTGTACTGGTGTTGCCATTAGGTTCAGAATGATGTGGTCTGTACTCACTGAAAAGAGCTAGATGAGTTTCAGTGCTTGAAAACGAAGGGTTCATAAGCTGTAAGAGTTCTTCAACACAGCACAGGCACAGCAAAACCAAAACAGAAGGTTCAGCTACAACAAACCACGCATCATGCAAATAATTCTCCAGTTTTGCTTTAAGCAGGAATTTTAGATATGCAGATAGACAACAGACAAGTAGATGCTATCCACAACTTCAGAAAGGAGAAAATAGTAGCTTGGGACTCCCCCTGTACCTTTGGTATGTCCTCTTTTCCAGCCATCAGAGCCTGATTCAGGGACCTCATCATTGTATATTGCATATGCAATTCTGTTCTTCTGCAGGAAAACACACATTTCTGAAATATGACATTCAGTAAAGGGAAGACATTTAAGTGAACATCTTCTTCTGGGAACAGAAGAAAGAATTCAGGACTTCTCTGAGTGAACATCATGAGCCTAATCCTTCTCCTAATTCAGCTGACACAGTCACTGCAGAAGTTACAGCAAAATAAACCTGAAGACTCAGCATTAGAGTCCTGGTTAATATAAAGTGGAAGTTCAAGCATTGCAGTAGCCCTTCCTCAGGAGGTCGAATATGCTCACTAAGACAATTTACATGGGTTTATTGGCACTCAGTTGCAAATAAGTTCCTCCCTCTATCTTTTGGTGCCTCTCTTTGATTTAGCAACCAGATCTGGTGAAAATGTTTGCTGAGGAAAACATAGACATGACAAGTATTCTTATGAAGGACAAGCAATTAATGCTTTTTTGCAAAATATTTGCATGTGGCCGCTCCTTATTCCCCCTGAATAGAGAACTTCAAAGGAGCTGGGACAGGCTTCCCCTCCCAATGTACTTTGACTTTGTAAACAGTTTATTACAATTACAGTGAGACCTGGAATAGGACAGTTGACCGGATCGCCAATATTTGACTGACTTCTGGGAATCTCCTCTACATATAAATTAATGACACCCTACCACTAATCCACAGCAGAAATGCAAGGACACACCCAGACTCCCGAGAATACCATGTAGATGGTAAAAATTAACTATAGGCAGATCTTGTGGTATTTTATAATCACTTCAGACAAATATAAATTAGGTGTCTGACGTTGGGGACCAAAAAAAAAGGCCTAACAAGCAGCATATCACTGCCAAAGCAGTCACAGTGATTTCAGGGTGAAGAGTAAACCCCAGATTTGATTTGAGACAGAGAATGAAACACACGCACATGGGAGGGCTTAAGACAAGTGTCTGTAATAGTCACCACTGGCCCTGGTCGGAGTTCACAGCTTCAGATGTTGCTCAACATGAATTGCAGAGAAGAAGCCAAAGGGAATATGTGCCAACGCTTGTTTTGATGGGCACCACGTTAAACGTGTGTGAAAGGCTTGACTAAAAATTAGAAGTTCGAGGATAATTTCTAATTGTAACCAAAACCACAAATAATCTGCCCAGCTGCCCAGACGCTCCCCTTGACGTGTTTTACTAGATCTAGTTGGCAACGTCCATCCATACCTCTGCGTACTTATTTTGGCTGGTTTCATTTCATTTGCATGCAATATCAATTAAACATGCTAACAAAATAATAATTAAATGCCACTTGCCTCGGATTCATACATCTCGTACAGCTGCTTCAGTGTTTGTCCCAGAGCACCCTGTGTCATGTTGACAAGGTATTTACCGAGCTGCCACTGTGGAGCCAGGGCATCCATGTACATGTATTCCAGCCCCAGGATGGGAATCTCTCCTTTGGCATGTTTTGGCAGCTTGTAAAGAGCAAACCTGCAACAGTGAAGAGCAATTGGTTTTTTACAACCATCCTGTTTGAATGTGTAAATCATCATCTCCTTCCCACCTGAGGATTTAAGAGAAGGATGACTCCAGGGATGCCTGTGCTGTAGGGGGACCAGTGCTCCCAGTGTGCGGTGTGGGTGTCTCAGCCTCCAAGCGGTGACCCAGCGCAGGAACCAGCAGCAGTTTGGCAGCACAGTATCTGCTGCAGACAAATTTGTTCTGCTTCTTAGCGAGGAAGGGAGGCTCATTTGGCACCAAACTCCTGTTGCTGTGGCCAGACTAGTGTTGGTACCCTGAAAGAATTGGAGGTAGCCCTGGTTTGGAGTCCCATTTAGCCACCAGACCCCTATTTGCTGCTGGTTCTGGTAGAGAACCTCAGGTCCCAAACTCAGTGACATTCTCATGGTTAACCTGGACAATTCTTGCCAATACATTTTAAAATTCCATAAATATAACTTTATATGAAACACATAAAATTATGTATCAAAATTATAAAATGCATAATGTTGTATTTATACATACTAAACCCGCAAAATAAGTATAAAGCCATCTGATCATGTTGTTCCAATCCTACTTTTCATAACAGACTCATATTCTGCTGAACAGTTGCAGACTGGATATTTGCAAACCATTAGCCAGAAACACAAATCTCAAAACTGTAGAGTACTCCATATTGTCAGTAAATGGCTCAGTTCATATTAATGTCCCTGATGAAGCAAACAGCTTTTTCCAGTGCACAAGTCCATGGAATTAATTGCAATATAATTAATTGAGCCACTTTCTTTGAGTGCTGTACTTGAGTAATTTGTTATTTATGTCAATAGTAAGAACTGAGTGGCATTATTGCCAATTCTGTACTGTTTACCTAAAATGCAGCCTGACTGTGCTTAACCCTTCAGGTATACCAGGAGGAGTAAGCCTCGCCCAGTGGATGTACAGTCTAAGGCTGGTCAAAAAGGGCATCTCTGAAAGCAGGCAAGGAGTGCCAGGAAAGCATTTTGCTAGAGGATCATTTAATCCACGGGAAACATACATGTACAGGCAGAAGAGAAACACACAGCACTGGTGATCCTGGTAATCCACCTGCATTGCCACTGACTGAGTGATGTTCCCTAAATAGCTCAGGAGAAACTGTTGCTGATGACAGATCACAGAGCAGAGATGGTGATTTATGTAGCAAGGCTGGGGAGAGCTGCCCAGGCACGAGGAGTCACAGCAATCTCTTTATTAGAAATGAAGATTTGGAAAGGAGAGGAATGGCAGTAGCTACAGTAGTACAAACTGATCCAGGAATTAGTATACAAAGCCTTTCCAAACTACTTTGAAATGTACAGGAAGATTTATGCTCTCGGGGTGTCTACAGCCTTCCATTTGACGAACACGCGCTAGCAGGTATGCTCATGGACATGCCAGCAGTTGAGCTATCAGTTAATTGCTTGCCAATTCCCAGTGGATACATGTTTTGGCCCTTTCCAGAAAGCCAGCTGAGTCACTTAAAGTAGTATAAAAGCCTTCGCTGCTGTTTGGGCACAGGAAGTTTCTCATGAGCTTAGGCATTTGTGGGAGCAGAGTGAAAGTTATTTTCCTGAGAACCAAGGAAAAGCAAATCCGCTTATACCCGATTAGCGTGGTCACATTGTTTGCTTGTGACTGAACTCTAACTTACTACAAATAATCACATCTTTACCTCTTGGTCACATTTTTACTCCCCCACACCCTCCCCCCCAGAAAAACCAAAATGCCCCAAACCAGACAATGTGCATCTGTGGCTTCGGTCCTTGACTCAGCACTTCTCAGAAAGGAGAGTTTTGGCTTGTAGTTGCATGAAAAGCATCCCACGGAATACAGTGAGTTTGGATGAACAAAGCAAAGACTCTGCCATCCTTACAGCCGATCCTACGGCCGTTTGCTCTGGCAGCCCCTGTGCAAGGTGCGGTGAGGATGGCAGGGTGAGCTCCTGAGTAGAAGGAAAACACTGGGGGTGACTTTTAGCAGCCCAGGCACTGTGTGTGGGTAGGAACCGCAGGCACGGCTGGGGAGCGCAGAGGGGATCGGGCCAGGTAAGGCTGGCGATTCCTCCGGTTTAGTGACAAACGAAAGGGAGCATGAGTACTAATAATGAGTAATTACAGAATACTGCAGGATGAAACCCTCTGAAATGAAACCACTGAATAGTAGGAACTCAGATAAAGCTCTCGCTAACTGAATATAAAACCTGCAGCCCTGTGTGTGTTTGAAAGGGAATCAACATCTTTTGGTTAAGAGGAAGCTTTTCTCAGCAGTTTCAGTTCTGCTTCTCCTATCAGCTTCATAGCAACCAAATCCAGAACCAGGCAGCAGCTGACTCTTTCTTGTCAATAAACTCGGATGACCCCTGAAGACAGGCAAGTTTCTCTTTCATTTGAGCATGGCACACTGGAAAGGAACCCCCCACTGTCCTTCCTGATAAATCTGTCAGAAGGGAACATGGTTTTGCCTGTGCAGACCCCCTCCCTTCCCATCTAGAATGGGTCCCACGTTGCCAATGTTCACACGGAGGCACACATGAATGACTCCTACCCACAGCTTTCAAAGCATTTCTCAAGAGAGTTTGGATACAAACATTGTGTTCATTTAAGAAATGGGTGGTAAAATTTTTGTTGCTGTTGTTTTTTTGTTTGTTTGGGGTTTGGTCTGGATTTTTTTTAGCTCTATCACAGACAGACTCATTCTGCAAGACATTAATTGCAATTTGTGGAGAAATGAAATTCCTTTAAGTTGTTGAGTAGTTAGCTGCACCAACTGAAAGTCTGATTCCTGAAAAAATCACATTATCCAGAAAGGCCTTGGCAAGGGTGACAAGTCACAGGGATGGACCAGACCCTCACGTGTTTGATGCTACACCGATACGGAGCAAAGCTGGCTTTACGCTCCTGCTTGAGTGCCTGCCTGTGGCGTGGGGCACTCCTGCCTCCCCTGCAGTTAGCTCTGGGTGCAAGGGAAGGCACGTGCAAGAATAGCACCTACTTCTTTATCACTTGTATCCAAACTTATCATTTTTCCATGAGAAAGACCCTTTTCTTTTTAAATTCATTGATATTTCTCTTTGGGAGGCTTCTGTGCTCATTTTTAGGAGCCCTCATTTCACTTTTCAAACCCTGGTTGGATGTTAGGTAATTATACTGCACTTCTTTCATCTTCAAAGCGCATTAATCCAATTAATCATTTAACACCCGAACTTGGGCTCGCTGCTGGCAGTGGGATGGTACCAGCTCTAATGTGCCAGCCTCTCAGGTGGTGGGGAAGGACCTCTGCTCCTCAGCTGCACAGCGCAGACAGGCTTTCCTACACTGCCACTGCCACTGCCACTGCCACTGCCACTGCCGCCCCCGCACCGTCCTGGGGCAGCTCAGCCTCCGCCCCCCCTCAGCGATGGCAGCCAGGGCACAGGTCCCACCGCGCTGCTGTTTGGGTACAAGTGACGAAGCTAAGGACAAGATACGGACGTTTCCCCGCTCGGCTCAGGACTCCAGCCCGACGAGCTGCTTGCTGGCGTCCTGGCCCGGGCTGGGCGCCCCTGGGGCTGCTGCCGGCGAGCGCAGCCTTGGCACCTGAACAAAGGTTATGCTCCCTTTGATGACGAGACATGAACGCTGTGTAAAATGGTAATTATTTTGCAGTTAGTCATAATGCAGTAGGGTGGTTGGTTCAGTGAAACGAAATCACATTTCAGTAACTTATCCTAGGTTTTCCAAATGCAAAATTCAGCTCCTACTCACAAGCAAATGGGATTAGAACAGTGATCGCTATGCATTACTTCTGAGCCATCCACCTACTTCACGCAGTTTAATCTCAAGTGTTATTTACTCACCCAGCAGTTCTCCCCAGCGTCGTATTTACTTACCAGTCCACGGTCTCCCCGTCTTCATTCCTGCAGGAAATCTCAGCTGCCCACAGGGGCACAGAGGAGAGAAGCAAGAGCAAAGCAGGGTGACACCACGCAGATCCTGCGGGCATTTTGGCTTCTCGGCTGCACTGGGCGAGCACTGAGTAGGCTCTAAAAGGAGAAGTTGTGCTGCATTAGCCGTCAGCTCCTGCTGCACGATGCAGTAAGCACAGCCCCGCTGGCTGCCGGGAGCAGCCTGGGAAGCCGGGCTCCCACCGCCCGGGCGGCTGTCGGCAGCAGGGCTCGGGCTCCCAGAAGCCGCTGGAAGCTGCTCGCCATTTCTTTGGGCAACAAAATGGCAAAATAACAGTTGTCAAGTTATGTTTTTGAGAAAACTTACCTTTGCATTTTAGGAGGTAGTATTTTGACTAGTTAGAATTCACGGTATTCTGCTTTAAAAAAAAAAAAAAAAGCTGCAGATACCGAAACCCTTTTTGTTTTCTTTTTAGTACTGCATGACTGACGTATGAATCTTTTACAACTATCTGAAAAAGACCCCTCGGTGTTCAGATAGGCAAAACAAAATCATTTCCACCTCACTGCTGCTCCACCCTGCCCTTGCCATGAGCGCAGCCTTTGCACAATTCAAGCAAAGAGGGTTTCTGGTGAAGTGCTGCGCCCTGCCTGGTTCTGGCCCCGGCAGTGGGGGCTTGCTTTGTGTGTGGGGACTGAGCCTGCAGGGACTGACAGTCAGAGATAATGCTTTGATCTCTCAGCCACAGTAATTTACTTACAATTAGTTAATATTTTTTTTAATTATCTTTTAAGTGCATTAGTGTTTCTCTTAGGAACAAATATGTCTGAATCAAGCAATTTTACATTGATAATCTTCTAGCAACTCACACATAAAAAGCTTCAATTTATATTTTGGTGTGCAAAATATTCTTTCTCTCTCCTCATTATGCTTACATTAAAAGGTGCTGATTTACATTAAAAGATGTTGATACCAAGCATGGGATATTTCAGCCTCAGGGAAAGTGTAGTGCAATAAGCTCTAGACATTTTAGCATACCAGAAATCCTCACAACCTTTGCAGTAATTTGTCTCCTTTCTAGTATAGCCTCTTTGGTACTGTAATGGATGTGTTAATGGGGTGTGTTTGACAGAAGCAGGATATAACTGTGTAGGGCTTAGCACAAACAAAACCAGTGATCCCAGAAAGCCAGGATTTTGGAGGTGTGGATGCAGACCTGAATTTTGCTGCTCAGACTTGCTTTGGATCACTTTTGTGGGAGATCAGAACTGTAACACAGTTGTGAGGAATTGCTTTCAACCAGCCCAACTCTGTCTTTTCTTCTTGCTCTTCGGAATTGCAGCATGCATAGAGGGGGTAATAAAACACACAACATGTCAAGAACATGTTAGTTGTTTCCATGTTCTGTTTGGGACTTCTGCCTGCTTACGAAGCAACCTTCCCACCCCTCATGGAAGAATTTCTTTGATACTCACCACTTCCACTTGGCCTCAGAGCAGCAAGTCCCTGCGCCCCTGTGTGTGTGACAGGGGGCAGCCCTGGGGACGTGGAGTGCCTGCTGGGCTCTGCCTGCTAACGGGGGGCTCTGCCACGCAGGATGATGACTGCGCTTTGCCAGCTTCTGCATGAAAATGGAGAGGGCTCAGCGCATCACACGTGGAGCCTGACAGCAGTTGTAAGAGCTGGGAGCCAGAGGAGCAGGAGGTGGTGAAAACCTGTTCTTGGTGCCAGGGAAAATCAGGACTCGTCTCTAGAGAGGCACAGCCCAGCCTGGCAGAGCCAGCGCCGCTGGAGTGACTGCTGCCTGCCCCCTGCACGGCTGTACCTGCAGCCACTGAATGCACTGGGGCACTCTGGGCTCAGAAAAAGATGATGGAGGTGACACTCAGTGAAAGTCTCTATAGTCAGGACTAATCCAAAGATGACGAATGAGAGAGACTAGTGCACTGTTACTCATGTTGTATGATCTGCCCCCCATAATAGCTTCCTAAAGCATTTTTTCTTCCCATCAGGACTTTGCAATTTATAATGGAAATATTTTCATTATCACAGGTAATCTTAGAAATAAAGGCCATAAACATTGTTTATGTGTCATTGACCGAGCATAACTTGGGCTTCCACTGAGTTCTTTTACAACCGTCCCGTATTTTCTCTGCAGATCAAGGATGTAGAAGTCCTCAACTGTGAATATGGCAAGAACACAATTAAGTTCCTTCGCCTGCATAGAGAAGGGAAGAAGCACTTTGCTAAAGAAGTGGAAGTCTGCACGCATCTCCGGCTGACTTCTGCTCAGGAGTACCTGGATGGAAACAACTCTCTTGTGATACCTACAGACACCATAAAGAATATTGTCCTTGTGTTGGCCAAAAAAAATGGGGTATTTTTTTATTTTTTAACTAGCCTCGCTGTTTCTTCTGACTTGATTTGGAAGTGTTATACTAACTTGTTATTTTCAAAATGCAGCAAATCATGTCTCCTCCCATCAGCACGTCAGATTGGTACCAAAGTCACCTTCAGTGACTTGGGAGAGATTTTTTCCTCTTCCAGTGCTTATCCTGTGGACTCTGCCTTAGTTTTCCAAAGTCTTTTTTTCTTACAGAGCTAGCAGTACTTTTTGTAGATTTGTCATACAAGATCCTTTTTTTTTTATTATGAATTTAATAGCACAAAATACTGCATTATTCCTATATAGCATTTTTAAACAGGTGTCAAAGCACGTGAGACTCCTCTTAGTTCTGTTAACAGTGCTCTTACCTCCCTCAATTGCACCTATCATAATGACAATCTGTAGCATAAATTGTCTGTCTCAGTAATGAAATCCCATCTTTTAGCCTGTAAAACTTAATCAGAATATTGCTATGATTGTTTCAGCATTATACCCTCAAAGCATAAAGCTTCTGTAGCAGTTTCTCAGTCCACGGACTGCAGCTCGCTGTACCACAGAATGGGGGATTTTTGACGTGTCTCTGTAGCGCCTATTTGCAGTGTATGCTGCTCAAATGAGTAGGCACTGTGCGCAAAACCAGATATGAGAGAAATAAGTATTTTTAGTAACACTGATCCTTTCCAAATACTTACAACAATCAGAACACTCTACTTTTGTACATGAGGTAATTGCTTCTTTCTAATAATACTGTTTGCTGTCTTAGATCTCAACTTTAGAACAATTTGCTATAGATATCTGCAAACACTTCATGACAACATTTTGCCAAGTGGCGTACGTCAAAACCTACGTTCAAGAAGTACCATGGAAACGTCTACATGAGGTATCTAAAATACTAATACGTTCAGTTTGTTTATGCTGGAGCCATTTGTCTCTCTCTCAGTTCCTGTTTTCAAGTTAAGATAGTATTTACTGCACTTTCACATACATGTCTGCTCTGAATTGCAGAATGGCGTTCCCCACATCCATGCATTCATATGTGCTCCTGATGGGATCCGCTTTTGTGAAGCTGAGCAGTGCCGAAATGGTGAGAAAATAATTTGCAACTTCCCGCACTTCTCTGTAAATATTTCTGCGATGAGAGATGAAGGTGGCTTTAGAGACAGCTAAAGGTATTAAGGGCTTACAGCACAGCCAAACCACTCCAGAGGTCTAAAACAAAGAATACTTCTACAGTCTAATTTTGCAGTCCTTGATCTTTGAGACATGGCTGAGGAACTAATGTAGCTCACATTGGTGTGTACATCCTAAACATATCATTGTTACAGCAGCACACCCAGCAGAACTGCTATATGTTCTCACAGGATTTAATAGCCCTCTGAGAACTGCCTGCTTACTGTTTTACATCATACTATATTCTGCAGTCTCACTATTATCATTACCTTATAGAGAATGTACCATGAAACCACACTGCTGTAGGCCAGTTGCCTACTTTGCAGTTATTTTCAAAACCCTGTCAATGTGCCTTGGTTTTATTTCTAAGAAAGAAGCAATTTCACTGCTGCAAGCCAAGCTGGCTTGAACATTGTGAGCGCTCAGGTCTACATGCAAACAATTTCTCACATGTACTTGAGTGTGCTTACTATTTTTGCACACCATGTGTAAACAAAGCGCCACGTGGCTTCACAAAGAGTTCTGCAATACTTAAAAGATATAGGCTTTCAAGCTCAACTGTCTGTAAATTGGCATTCCAAAGGGAGTGCAAAAATTATCTTTTCTTGCTATAACTCACAACAAGAGTGTAAGTTCAATGTCGCTGTGTTGGTGTTTCATTTAACCCATCTCTCAGACTACTGGGAACTGAGCTGAGACCACTGCATCATTTCGCACCGTGGATTTAGAGGTTTTAGGCATTATTTCGGTATCTATCTATTACCGCCTTAGTGTAACAGAACTATTTCCCACCCTACCCTCTCTCCCTATTTTCCTAAAATGTCAGGCTTAGAACCAGTGGCAAGACCAGTTTCACCTGCAGATGTGACACAAGTTCCGAAAGGCACATTTGAGCATTTTCCCTGTGTTCCTGCTCAGAGAAAAGAGGGAGCCTGTACAACTCTCCAGTGCCTCTTGGCCTGATCTTTTTAAGTGTTCCTACTAATGTTAACTACTGCTGTATTTTTGGCAGCCCCAATACTATTGATGTTGGTTTCTGAAAAATGTTAAGAAAACAACCTGACTTTAAAAAAAAATAGAAAAGAAAAAGTGGTTATGCTTTCTTGAAAAGCTGCTGTTCTTAATGTACAGATTGAATTAAATTTTTAATCACCTTGAACATTCAGCATGAAATTCTGCAATTTCAGGTTCTCAGAAACAAAAAGCCTCTAACGTTTACTGAAGAAACTGCCTTTCCTTCTTAGCTTTCCCCTCATGTAGTCCTTTACCTGTTTCTTCAGGATTCCCTGACTGTGTGAACAATAACCAATGAGAAATTTTTTGAATCTCTTCTATTTTTCTTGTAAGAGAACCTTCTCTACCTTTAGCATCCCACTACGCACTTATCAGCCAAACACAGAAATTTATTGCTCAGTTAATCCTCTCTTTTAACACTTTTCTCATGATTAAAAGAAACCTAGTGAGGCTTAATAGAATTATAGGCTTATTTTTAGCCATTATACACTGATAAAAGGCTCGGAGTGTTTTGGAAACTGAAAACAGCATAAGTAACTTAACAGAGCCCACATTTGACAACTGAAGACAGCATAAGCACAGAACATACTGAAAGCAGAGCACAGGCTGTTCACCTCAGAAACTTTGCCTAGGCATTATATTCTTCAGTGCGAGTTTCAGGTCGATTGCTGCACAGCACGCCAGTCAGCCAGCCTTTCAGCACATCACTCATTGCAAGGAGCTCCTTCAAACAAGGCTATGTGTTTGAATATGAAATAAATATTTCTCCAGGTTCACTGACAGTATCTGCACTACATTAATACCCATGCATTACAGCCTTATACTCAAGCAATGAAGTCATTAAGATCTGAACAAACCCCAGAATATCCTGTCCAAGGACAGTCTCTTCTTGAGATTTGTTTTAAAGCTTTAGTAAATAATGGGAGGAGATAGCCAAAATTATAGATACACCTCCTTGGAATCATTCAAAAACAATAATGAATGTAAACAAGAGAAGAAATAGACAAAATGCAATTATGATAATTTCCAGTGACAGAGCAGTTTAAAAAACCAAACCTCTAAACGATCATGTCATTTAGAAACATCTGTCACAGTGGAATTATTTCCAGTATAAATTCCTGCAAAGATATGGTTTAAAGGCAAAGTCTGTCAGTCTTCCCAGTCCAGGGCAGGATTACTATACACCAGAAGTATTCAAGGATTAATTTTGAACTACCTAGTGTGAGCACCAAGAGCAGCACAGAAACAGCAGCTTGGGCTTCAGCCACTATCTGTACAGGCTCTGAATAAGCCTGCGTGCCATAAAGTTTCTCTTTTCTGAATCTGCTTTTCTGGCAGCTCTGGTCAGTGAGATTTTTCAGTTACCAGTTTGGTGTGCTCTAAATAACTGACAGCTTGAAATTGTTTAGCCGCCATCCAAAAGGTTTGTCAGAAGAAAAAGTTCAGAACACAACTGTTTGGTCTTTAGAAGATGATAATCCACTCATGCAGCAGTCATCTACAACAGCACATTTTATAAATAGTGGCTAAGAGCAAAAACACTGTCAGTTCGAACCTGTGGGCGGCATCTGTACCAGTGCCAGTTCCTGGTAACCAGCTGAACTGCAGGGATTTGCTTTGGCTCCTCGCCCTCTCGCTCTTACGGATGCAAAACTCACAACAGGATGGATATGCAAAGCGAATTTCTGACTGAGGCTCCAAGCCTTTGTGCAGAGGGTTTCTACACTCGTCTGTGTTATCAGCAAAGGCTCACCACACCTCTCCTGCACACCGCACCACTAGTAGCCCATTTCATTTCCCTTTGGAGCAACTAGTGGTCCCTGAACTGACATCAGTGAGAGCTAACCCAGTGCATGCCCCAGCTCCAAGGAGGTGAGATAAAGGGTGTCTTCAGCTCTCCTTGACTGCAGGTGACTTGATGAGATTCTCTGTTTTCTAGATTGAGCTCTGATTTCAGTAATTTCTCTCTCGTTTCTTGCCATTCTGCTAGCATCAGTGTGCAGGAAATAATTTTTAAAAGTAGCTAGGCTCGCAACAGAAGCACACAAGTGAGTCCTGGAGAGACAGCTACATGGCCGTGGAGCTATCACTGCAAGTACAAACCCAGAGGTTTATTTCTGTCTGAAAAGGAGCTCATATTGTCACGTATTTTTGGATCACAGGTCCTCTGGTTGTTTATGCTGGAATTAAAGATCTGAAACTTATGAAGACAACACAGTCTGGATTTGAAGGCTTCTATAAGAATGAACACACCACACTTCCTGAAAGGAATGACAGGATTTTATGTGGCGAGCTCTTCTGCAAATGGTCATATGGCGAATGCAAGGATTTTGATTTTGACTGCATATGGTATACATCACATCAAATAGCGCTTATTACCTTATCTGTGATCCCAAAGTCCCTCTATACAACATAGCAGGTGTAAGGGCCAGGTCTGCAGTGGCCGTGCAGCAGCTGCTCACCCAGATCTCAGTGGCAGCGCTAAGCACTTGTCCCAAGGGGTGAGGCATGCCCTGGGGGTACTCCTCCCTCTGACCGTGCCTTAACGGGCAGTGTTTGAATGCACAGTTCAGTGTTCAGCACAGAACACTTTAGCAGAACAAACTAATAACTAATTTGTTAAATACTTTTTAGCAAAACACCTATTTGTGAATTATAGAGCAGGAGGGGGTGGGAATTTGGAGGTGACTTAACAAAGAAATTGTTCTTCCATAAAATCCCATGTGCTATGTATTCATCAGAAAAGACTGAGAAAATACAAAAAAACCCTCAGTAAAACATTATGGATCTAGACAGAGACAGCTGATAGAATGTTTTGTAAGACTCTGTGTTACCTCTAGGAATAAAATCCGTGAATGTATCCTTGAAGCCTTCTCTGGGCCACCCGACAGTGGGGAATATTCGCCCTCTTACCAGAAAACTGTCAACTGTATCCAGATGCTCGTCCTTTCCAAAGTGTCACAGGTATCTTCTTTCCTCCTGCTGATGTTTTACTTGAACAATAGTGCATGTTAATCAGACCACTGAGAAGACGAAAATGAGCTATTTCTTCCTCTGGCAGTTCTAAATAAGACTGGAAACTGTTTGGTGGTACAGCTAGATGGTCTGAAAAAAATATGAACACACTGAGAGGTTCATCTGCTGCTCCCCAGATGTGAACACAATGGGGGAGACCATCACTCAGTGCTTGGCAGGACATGAGTAAAAGTGGAAGGGATGCTACAACATTGTCTACATACTCATTAGATTGCATTTGATCAACTGTACATATGGGGGGGGGGGGGGGGGGCGGTGGGTTTGTGGCA
>JAVJGI010000032.1:19628164-19649888 GCA_035590275.1 Ibycter americanus
GTTTGTTGCATTGCCTTTCTTTACAGTGAATGAAAAGATTGTCAAGGCTGTTAGCTGAAAAGGTGCCCTAATTCATTGTCTCATCCATTGTCATGGTTTCAGGTACAGGTCATAGAAGTCGTCTTGAACAACACTTTTTATAATGTCGTAGACATGAAGAATCTAGGCTTGACCAATGACAAAGAAGTAAGTGAATGCTCCAAACACAGCTTGCCAGGACTCTTTGGAAATACTCAGCCTTAAAGCACAGCAGCTGCTCTGCAAAGAACAGAGTTAAAGGGAGCAAACTTTCTCCCTCAGCCCCAGTGAAAGCTCCACCTAACCTCTAAAAGAGATTTACACTGATTACAGAAGAAGGATAATTGCCTTCTTGTGTCGTTGGTAAAAGCTAAAGAGGCACAGTGGAATGCTTTGGAGATCAAAGGGATCTGTAACAGAGACTATCTCTGAAAAATCATTCCTGTTTTCTCCACTGAATTTGACTTTTAGTTATAATGTCAACCTGTGCAGCTTTACCCAAGCAGAATGCATCACGGCATCCTTACACGCAGCCAGGCAGTGTGAAAAGCTAGCCCACTATGGCTCTTCTTTCCGTTCCACTGGCAGCACCACTGAGGCCAGGGAGTATCCCTGGTGCAGTGGGGTTACAAGCAGGTTAGCCGGGCTGTAGGCCAACTCCAGGTGACAGCAGACCATTGCTCTAAGGGAGCAGCAAAGGATATTTCTGTAGCCATTAGGAGCCAAAGCTCCTAACAGTGTCCAACAGTGGAAGATTATAAGCCTGGGATCAGGCAGAGGGTGAGAGATGCAGGGGGATGAGATATATTATTTGCTCCTCCCTCCACAGCTGCTCTAGCTGACAGCCAGGTCCAGCTGAAAGTCTGTTATCCTCACGTGACAGAGAAACTGGGTTATTCATTTTGCATCAATGATTTATAGTCTATTTATGCTCTAGTGTCCCTCCCTAATCTTGTGATTCTGCTGCCATCTTACCCTACCCTTGTCCTCTTTCAGGTGGACATTATAGATCCACTTTCACTTGTCGTAACAGCAACATCTACCATAGATGTTCATAAGAGAAGGAAAGGGCCAGGGCCTGAGTCTATGAGGAGGTGAATAGTTGCGGTTTCTGCTGTGATGGTGCTTGGCACATCCCTGTCTCAGAAATGACCTCTGTGTTTGTGCTCATCCCCCTCAGGTTCTGGTTCCAGTGGAAACTCCCTACGGCTCCTGCGCTTGCACGCTTGGCAGGAAGAAGTTCTTAGAAGCACAAGGCCCCATGCTAAAAGATGAGAGGCAAAGTCAGTTTGGACTGGCAGCTGCCCAGGGAAACTAAACCTCTCGGCTACACTCACACCTCCCTGAAAAACTTAAAAGTATGGCTCTCCTATCATCGTATACACCCTATTGGCCTCTCCCATTGCTGACTACTTTTCCTTCTACGAACTCCTGAGGTTGAGATTTCTGAAGGACCCTCAGGAATTCAGAAAGTAAAGTCTATCCCTGAATCTCAGGGTGATCTGCAGATCGAAATCCCCTACACTCTTTTGAAAATCCCAGCTGGAAATATTAATTTTTAAACCAGCTATTTCCAGACCTCTTAATGAAACAATTACATGTTGGTAACATCTTTTTGACACGTAAAACCAGCAACTCTGTATATTATATTTACTCATGTTCCTTCAGTAAAATGAATACACAGGCATGAGACCAGATGTTTCATTGATGTAACCTGTCATGACCCCTTGATGCCACACTGATCTACAGAGCTGAGGTTCTGACCCAGTAACTGAGACACCAATTTCTTTGTGAAGGAAACGAAAAAAGAAAAAAAAAAAAAAAGTATCTTTCATATCTCCTTTGCGGTGTGAATAGTTACAGTTGTTGACTAATTTCTCTGCATACATTCTGACTGCATGGCTGCTGCTGCTACTTATCAGACTATACAATTACTATATAATTACTTTTATATTAATCACTGAAGTGTTTGAGGTTTTGGGCTATCTCTGTAAGTTTAATTAAATAGTTTTCTTTAGTCTAATAATCTCACCATGACTTCTGAGCAGGCAGGAGTCAACATAAGTAACCCTATTACTTTTGGGAGGGGTAGGGAAAAAGCCAGCCAGCCAGCCAACGCATCTCTTTAGTTACCCCAGGTGATAGCTTTGAACATGGAGATAAAACTATGTAGCCAACAATTCTTGTCTTGCAAACTGTGGCTACCACATCTGCAGCAGAAATCCTGCTCTGCTCAACTTCTGACAGCTTCTAACCACTGCTCTCATTTTCTCCGAGTGTCATTTTCACAGACACCGTATGACAGAACACAAATCCAATGGGAAGTGCCCAAAGTTACTTCCAAAAACTGCAATTCAGTTGCCTTTGTGCCTTCTCAATTTAGCAGACCTGCAGCATTCCTCTGGGTACAATCATTAAACTCCTAGGTATTGAAAATGAGGAGCATGTCCTGCACCACGTGACATTTTCAGGTGCTTTGAAAGATAGGAACTTGCCTTGCTGAGCAGGATATAACAGATGCGAAGGGAAGACGCTGTTCACAAGCCTGAGATCTCTCCTGAAAAACAACAGGACAAATAACACCAGAGCGAAGCTGTCCCAGACACGCTGTCCTCTGGCCACTAGTCAATTCTGAAAGTTTTATTTACAACACTTTTAGCTTTTGCTGGGGACATTCTTTCCTACCTTGTTAGATTGTGTCATGTTGTACTTGTGGGCTTATGTCTTGCTATTTCTACTACTTTTAGGTGCTTGTAATTTATTAATGTATCTTTTAAGGGCAAATAAAGAGCAACATCAAAAACCAAGCTAGTATTTGATTATTTACCAAATAAGAAATGAAACTGTTTACTACTTTATGTATAAATGCAAACACTGTAAGTAAAAGAAATATGTTTTAGTTCAGCTAATTTTACCTCAAAAAGTGACAAGTCTTGTTCCAAATGGTGGCTCACTGCCAATAGATCGAAAAAAAAGAAGAAAAAGGATCTTACTGAACATTTCAGCATTTACCTCTTTCTAAACAAGGCAGATCTTCACAACCCACTTCCTTTCTACCTTACGAGAAATTCATTGCATTAGGCAGGTGGTTTCCTTCGTTACAATTTGTGCTTCATTTCTGGCTTGTAAGGTAGTAGTGGACTAACCTTCATGGCAGAATGAGGACACAAAGCAGCAAGCAGTTGTTTATTTAGACTTTCCTGTGGCAACAAGCACACATGTATACTCATGCAATGTGGTTTCTATAAACCTCCACAGACATGCAGACATTCAGCAAGTCTTTAAAGGCATCTTGGCACAGCTCCATTCAGCACTGCAAACCTGAGTCACTTATGTGGGCAGATTGCTTCTGAAGAAAGTACTTAGGCAATCGGAAGAAGCCCAAATTTTCCATATGGCAGTTAGATTCAGGTAACAATGGCATAAATCATTCTTGAAAATGGGATTTGGCCAGACTTACTTGGGCCTGAAACCAAAATTTCCATTGGCTTCATTGGATTCAGTCTCCACAATGGACTTGCATTATTTTAATTGAGAGATATTTTTTTCCAGTTCCTGTCCTGAGGAGCTATTCAAGTTGCTTACTGTGTTTTACTCAGAGGCATCTGTGATGCTTTGCCAATGAAATCACACTTGATGAAACTGAGCAGCAGCTAGCAGATCATAAATTGCCATTTAAAATACATCTTCGTGCTGATAACATGAACGTTGCTGGTCCTGGGCTATATCCCAGTAGTTCATGGGGCCTGGAGCCTCCTACCAAGAAACAGTATTTCAAGCGCACAAATATATTACTATCATTTTAGCATCCAATTCTTTCACATCCTGTTTCTATTCAATTCTGATAGCAGTCCAACCGCAGTCCTCCTCAGCTGATGATCATGCTCCATGTGCAGCTAATGTCACAAAGATAAGATGTACTAGCTAAACTCATTAGCCAGTATCTAAAACAGAGAAGAAATGTCACCGTCAGGGTCAGCACAAGTGATCTGTTTTCACTGGCTGTATTATTCTACAGATATTCAGGCTACCTGCTTTCCAACACACATTTAAAACTGTCAGTTTTCATTAACTATTACAGCTACATTTTTTTCTTCTTTAAAGTTGTCTTTTTCTTTTTTTGTTTTTTTTAAATCTCGCTTTTATCAGGAGTACGGAACCCTGATTCTAAGTTGAACTAAGCTGACAAAGTGTCCAAATAAACTCCTTTCTGGCTAGAAAGCTCAATATAAATGCTTCTGAAGTTAGAATCCTGCTATTTGTGTATATACAACAGCCAACCACCTTCTTACTAGAAAGTGCACAGGCTGTATCTAGAAAGGAAACCAATTAAATGTCTCCAGTTATAGGACCAAAAACGTCAACTCACAACTCAGCTATGATTAGGATATAAACTATTTTCTGATTCTGAGATTGAACCTTACCATTCGTACCAGGCTGAGAAAGAAAAAACACACACATACTTGAGTGCATGCACACACACCTGGTCCCATAAGTATACATATATGTATTTAAAAATATATGTATAAATAACACTTACTAGATCAGTTGGCATATGACTGATCTACGGCAATCAAATAAGAAACAACGTGAGCTGGGGTTAGTTGTTACAGAGTTTTATTACTGACTTGCAAACTCTCAGCTGCATTGAGTTGAAGCTTGTCATGTTCCCTTGAAGATCCATCCCAAATTACACACCAGGACAGCAGTTCACCTCCGCCAGGCTCACAAAAAAACAAGTGGTGGAGAGAACCAGGAAAGGGGCACGTACCCTATTGCTGCCTGCCAGAGAGAGCTGGAAGAGTACTTCACGGACCTGGGGGGCAGAAGCAAAGGTAATCATTCAGTCCCGTTAACTGACCATAGCAAGTCAGGTATTGCTGCAAGTCAATGCTTGCCTGTAGGCACAGGCACTTTTAGCCCAGGCCTTGATGGATGGAGGTGCACAGGGGAGCCAGCCTGGAACAGGAACGTAAGGTAACAGAGGCAAGAAAGACTAGAAGATAAGCAGAAAATATAGGAGTGGGGGGGAGGTGGGAGAGTAATACAGTGATAGTAAAAAATATCAGACAAGTCAAAGAAGGGAGAGAACAGAAGATACAAAAAAAACCAAAAAGTGAGGACAAGTGTTTCTCCTATCTGGATACTGCAGAGCTGAAAAATAAACCCCAAACAATACTGGAGGAACTCAAAACTAGTAAAACAAGGGGGTAGAGAAACTGTTGGTGCAGAGGGAAACCTAACAGCAGAAACCAGAGTGCCTGAGTACCGAGGGGGACTTCTGCTGCCTCTCAGGAGTGGCATGAGGCATGAATTACCATGTTAACATCTACACCTGACTGGAAAACACAAAAGCTCAAGTTTTAATGGCCTCGTAATCCTGCAATGTTTCCAAATTCTAGATTACACATATTTCCAGGTAGAGAATCCCAGGCAAACCAGCATGTGGTATTTGTAAAGAAGGGCGGAGGGAATGGAAGAGGAGTATCCTTGTGAAACGGGGTTGCTACACTCAGGCACACACCCGCTTCCACACTTCTCCCTATGATTTGGCCACCAGCCGAGGAACAAACTTGGCTACAAGCTCCTTACTCTTTACTTCCTTCCTCCTGCTGCAATCCACCAGTACAAGGCAAAGCAATGTTACTTTGAATCACAGACAGACGCAAGTGATGACCTTTCCCTCTCTTTTTTGATACGATTTAGCTGCTACAGAGTCAGGGGCATCCTCCACATAGCTAGTGCTGCAGAGGGTTTACAGAGGGGCAGCTGCATCACAGCAATCATCTGAAAAGGGGAAAAGAACACTTTGAGATGAGTACAAGCCTGCCCATGCAGAGACATTTGTTGTTGCCTTATCAGCAGATCAGCTGATAATACAGCAGTTATAACTGTTGACTGTTCCGTTAACAAGGATGCTCACCAGTGCAGCATATAAATACAACAGTGGACTCCAGTACTCACCAGCGGCCTTTGGTAGCAATGAAACCCTCACATGGAGGCCAAGGACCACTTACAGTCCTCATGGTGCTCCCCTTGGGCTCTCCTGGTGTTTGAGGTTACAGTTGCATTCCCCAAATTTACAGCATCTACCAGCTAATGTTATTCTGGGAGTAAGTTGAATACACATCTGGGATCCAATGGAACATCACTAAATCAAACAATTCCCTAATTATAGGGACTAAGTAAAAAAAAACCAAATTAATGACTTTGTTACATTATCATATGAAAAAGAACACAGCCTTTCCCAACCGGTATGCAAGCTACTTACTAAATCAGTCTGCCCATTATTGCAATGAAGACTGCCCTTGCAGGCTGCCAGTGGGCTAATGACAGCCACTGCCCTCTGCACCTCCCTGGGGGAAGCTGCTGTCAAAACAGCAATGCAGAGGTGACGGTGCACAGAGGCCTTTGGTGTGATGGAACAGGACATGGATAGCCTCTCCTGGCTAACATCCCCAAGCACCAAGTCCTCTCGTTCTGTCAGACGAAGCAGAGGGCAATCCACTGCCTGTGTAAATTTTCCCCGGGGTGAAGGTGAGAGTGCAGAGCAGACCCTTTCTCTGTACCGCTCTACTCATCCTGCTGGCTACTGAGCCAGTGACAGTTACACTGCTCACGTGCACATTTAGCCAATTTCCCACATGACTTCTGGGACAAAGCCCATTCCTGGAAGGGAAGGAACTGCTGTTCTGTCTTGGAAGGAAAGAACCAGAATGGAGACAAAGTGAGATAATGTTTTTCTGATTCTGCTCAGACTCAGCCTTCAAATCTTAGACAATATTGCCAATTAAAAAAAAAAAAAGAGAAATAAATTTGTAGTTTCCCCCAGACTCACAGAAAGTAAGACCCTCTGCTCTTCAAGTACTGTGATTGTAACTTAAATATGACAGTGGAAGAGGAGTGTTGAAGATAACAGACCAATTAAATGCTGATTTTTAAAAAGAGAAAGAGGTAAAGGACTTGGTAGAATTTGGACATGTTGAAAAAAGCAGTGAAAAGAGAGAAGGCTATTTAGCAAGTAACCACTGGCAGCAAGGGCCTAATGTGACATTTTGCCAGGCTGTTTCTAATGAGGAGTGATGGGTGGGTGGCTACTCCCTTCGCTACAGCTGCCGAATCTTGTCCTATAATTGTAAAAGCAAAGAATTTTCTACAAATTGATAAAAGTGTAGCACATTAGAGCAAACAGTTTTAAAGGGAACAGTAACACGCATGGATGGGAGGTATCAGCAAGCACACAAAACAATTTTCTCTGGGCTGAGGAAGTGACCTTGGTGGACAGGCACAGCCACAGCCTCCATACTTTGCCGACAGCTGCTTTATACGTGCTTTATGTGTGGTACTTGTCACTATATTTGGATGCAAAGTAAGCATGCTATGCATTGCGTATCTATGGCTTGAGAGGAGACCAAACAGCAAACATCAGAGCTGATGAACACCACCTATATATATTTCACTACCATCGTACCAAAAAAGGCATACTGCAATGCCTTCAAATCGTTTTAGAAGTTGTATAGAAGACTCTGACAGATGTGCACTAGTGGTACTATGAAAGGGTAAGAGGAGGGACACGGAAAAGGTGGACTCTGCAGTGTGTCTCTTTGTTCTTGTGCTGATCGGCAGCAGGGCAGGGGAGCTGGCTGCTGCTTTGCATCTTAAAGCTGCCTCTAGGAGAAGGAGGCCACTCAGAATTGCTGGTTCAGTGTGAAAGCAAGGAGACTTGCAGCACTGAAACCATCATCACTCTTGCAAACAGTATCAGCTGAGCAGTGGGACACTGGCAGCTTAACCACCACCCAACACAGGGAGGGCTTTTAAAAAAGAGGGACTCTCCTAGCTGCAGGCACATTAAGGGCATGTTATAAACCGGATTCCTGCATAGCTCTGCGACTCACAGAACTGCAGTATTGACATGGCATCCAGTAATGCCCATCAGTCACTTCCTCATCTCAACAGCAGCTGCATTTGCTGCAAGAGGAATGGTAGCTAAAAATAATCTGGCTTTGACTTCCTCTTTCAAACCTTCCAGTCCCTTTTAAAACAGACTTTTTGTTCTCCCAGAAACAGCAAGGAGAATGTAACAGACAAAACCAGAACAGTCACCTGCACAAAGAGAACAGCAGCATTAGAAAGCTCAGAGAACAGCAGGAAACTACAGTAAAGATCAGGGACAGTAAAAAAATTGTTACAGTCCTGAGCCACATCCTCCAAATTCCCTTTCACACTTGCAGCAAGCTTTCCGTTAGGCCTCCACTTGTATGAACCAGTTAGTGGTGCAGATCAAAAGGGGAATACAATCTGGATGTTTCTGAATGCAATTCATTTGCTCATTAAAACATATTAAAAGAAAGAACAGTGCTCAGTAATCACCAAATGCACTCTCACAGCTGCATGGTAGAGCTTTTTACTCCCTCATGGAATAAATGTATTTTACTTTTAATTCTGTGTCACCCTTAGATCTACAAAACGTGTCAATCCCACACCAAACATGCAAATCGAGAAAAAGAGAATATTCAATTCATCTTTGAGTAACACAGCACTATGTATTCTCTTCCAACAATAATTCTACAAATACAGTGCTGGTAGGCATCTCCAGACAGCTACACACAGCTGCTCCACATAATCCTTTTCATAAACATACCTAATTCTATATTAAAATATTTAGGAGTTTCATGTATAATTTTTTAACTGCAGCCTGTAATTAGCCTGATACAGACTGTACCTGAAAACTTCCCAAGGCAAGGATGATGCTCTCTACCTGAGTCTAGTCTTCCAGAAGATCCCTAGTCCCAGTAAGTATCTCTGAACACTACTACACCTTAAATAAAATTATAAGCAGAAATCAGATTGTGACTTACAAACCTGCTGCTAACAGACCAATACTTGAAGTGAGCTCAGTACACAGGGACAGAAAGAGAAATGGTGAATACATCCCTGTCTCCTATCACGTGTCTCAAATTACTAATAAATACGTTATACAATGTAAAGGTTAGAAAGTATACAAGAAAGCATGCTGCTGTATACAGTTCATGTATTATACCATATACCATGAGCTTTACCTACAGCATAGCTATTAATGTGGCTTTACCCCTTCTCAATCTCAACACCAGAAACCACAAGCAACTCTCCTAGCATCAACAGCCACCTCACACTTGGCCAAGGCAGGGCCACCACCTCGGCAGGAGATTACAGGAACTTCTTCTTCCTTTCCCTGAATCCTGTCTCCACTTGGCAGAAAGCACCACCCTCTGTTACCTTCTCCCTTCTCAGCTGCACCCCGCCACCATTTCCACATTCACCACGCTCTCCTGCTTATCTCCTGGTTCCTTTGCCCAACCTCATTGATGCAACCCCATGTCCCAATTTCAGGGGTCATAACAAAGTTCTCTGGGCCAGAAAAGATGGTGAGCCCAGACAGTGCTTAGCACCATCTGTGCGCTATCTCCCAGGTATTCTGGGGTATGTCACCCTGCTACACCAGGGCCAGCACAGCACCTCCGCACCACCGACAGCTCTAGAAGGGGCTAAGAGAAGCACAGATGTTACTGATGACCTCTGACCAGGGTTTCTCCTTCAGCAGTATATAACACTAGATAAGAAAAAGCAAAAATAATGAAATCTTTAAGTATCTTGGTAAGTGGTGTTAAAAGTAATCACAAGAACATAGAATATTAAGTAGGTTTTGGTACCTTTTTAATGGGAAAATGGAGAAAACCAGGAGTTCCAATATACCACAACAAAGAAACAAAGAAAGTAAAAGATCTGTAAACTAAACTGAATCCAAACATAAGCAATGCTTTATTGGGATATAGCAAGCAACCTATCAAATAGGGAACTGGTACAAACAAATTGAACAAGACTCTCTTTTAACAGAGATGTATGGTGACAAGACAGCTTCTTTCAGTTTTTAAAACAAGTATTCAAACCGTTAAGTAAAGCATTAAAAAAAATAAAATCAACCATTACAACACCAATGACAGACAATATTAAAAATGTGCAGAATTTTACTCTTCTTACAAATTTCTGCATGTTAGAAAACAAGTTATCATAAATTAAAAAAGGAATAAAATGAAGCTTTTTTGTTTGGCAAAGCAACACAAACTTTTAAAAACCAACTATACTTTACATAGAACTACTATTAAAAACAGGTGAAAACAAGCTGAAAATTTAAAGGACAGCAAAAAATACACAACCCAGTTTCACCTGTCAGCAACGCCTTCTGCTATCGAAGGGGTTATGTTAGTTGTACGTACAGCTTTAAACATTGCAGCATACCGCGAGTAAACCTTAATAAGGTCAAAATAGGACCCTCTGCAAAAAAGGGTGAGTTGGCAAGTGTCAGTCCCATCCTAAAATTATAAGTAGTAATAATTTTAGTATACCTTTAGTGTAAACCAAAACCTACTTTAATTGGTTTCTGTCTCCCAAAGATGCATGTAAACTTTATTTGGGTTGGGGTGTTTTGTTTTGGGTTTTTTTGGTATTTTAATTCATGAAACCAAGAACACGTCTGGCTCAAAAATGAGAATGACATACCTCCCTTTTGTTCTGGACACAGTGACGTAGCTATCTCAACATGCTCACTGACACTTCCTAAAAGAGAAAATCATTATGTACTATGTAAAAAATACACACCACCTCTCTCAGTTCAGACTCAGTATATAGTATATTGCCAACTCTATCCAATAGGATATATATCATAATTTGGTTTAAATTCTTAATAGATATATTCTCTCTTTACAAAGTTCCATCACATGAAACCAAATTGCTTATTTATTGTTTGAGGCACAACACGACCCCAATTAGACAATTCGCTATAAAGAGTTGTTCTTTAGATGTTGTGTCTGTAGAGGTTTTACGTGATATTCATAGATTTTCAGCGCAGGCCCCAGTTTTAATGAAAGTCCAGTCAGTACATCATTTCTTGTCATCAACAGTAATGATTTGCCATCAATTTCCTATAAGAAGAATTAAAGAGTTGATAAAGACAAATGTACAAATCTAACGGATGAGAACAGTCATGCAACAAATGGAAGACTACTACAGGGGATCAATGAGAAAAGAAATAGTAGCCTTTATTATCCTGAAACTATGTTTACAGCTGCTAAATACTGCTGTCTGCTTTTCAAGTGCTCACCTGTGCTGACTAATGTGTAAATACTATTTAGTCAAGCACAAAATCCAAATGAACCTAATTTCAAAATTCCCTCTTTGTAAATCTGTTTCAAATTAATAGGTACATGTGCAGATTGCCTAACGATCAGCCATTAAGGGAAGGATACTCTTTAAGAAGAAGGCTTATGAAGTGCATTTCAGAAGAATTACCATTGACACCGATATGCAAGTTTGGACTAGTCAGTATCTGTGAGTAACTTCAGATGCCTTCTTTAAAAGGCCAATCTTCCCATACATCCTGGGGGTGGGGGCGAGACTCCTGCAATCAGAAATTTCAGAAGGGCCTAACAGTGGATCTCAATGCTCTGAGGGAACTTCTCTTCCTCCACTTACAACAGAAGAGGCTAAAAGCAGCAACTTCCCTGCTTAGGTCTCAACAACCCCTGCTTGTTCCTGCTTAAAATTCCCACTTTAAAATCACAGATATGTTTTGTTGGGTTTTTTTCTCTCCAACCTTGGCTTTCTGACCTATTTAGATCAGAAATCCTGTAGGCTTTGGGGTTTTCCCACCTCAAAACCTTGCTCTATGTTTGAAAACTACCTGTAAATGATTTTTTCAAAGTCTAAACGGAAGAGAAAGAACCCACATCTCAACTGCTATTTCCGTTTTAGACATGGGACCATCCTCTTCTTTACACATTCTTACACAGTTCAATCACACTGCACTACTCAGGGAACAGGAGCTACAGCTACACAACAATGCTTTGACTGGTGTCTTGCAACACAGCCAGACCTCCCAAGGTTGTCACAGCCCGAAGCACTATATAGCCTTATGGCACTATCCTGCACTGGACTTCACTCTGCTGTTGCTTTCTCTTTTAATTTAAAAAA
Source organism: Ibycter americanus (assembly GCA_035590275.1). Taxonomy (NCBI): domain Eukaryota; kingdom Metazoa; phylum Chordata; class Aves; order Falconiformes; family Falconidae; genus Ibycter; species Ibycter americanus. The sequence goes on from JAVJGI010000032.1 coordinate 19,640,192, forward strand.
AACCCAAACACTATTAAATGTTGGATTTGTTATCAATAGCCAACAACCAGTTCAAATGCTTGCAGATGTTGTTGTCCATGATAATATATTGCCAGAATTTTGTATTTTTATAAATATTCTAAACATCACACATCAGTTTATCCTACTGCAGCATCTTCCTTAGAAATATTGAACATTGTCTTGGAAATGTCAGAGATCCCATCCTCCATTAAAACTCAACATGAAAAGAGGAAGACTTACATTAGAATTTAGCATGCATTTGTCCAGACTGATGTCTCTTATGATTTGACAGTTTATAAATACAAAATACATGGACAAACCACAACACAGTCAAAGATCAGCTGAAAGTGGAATTTCTTTAAAGTCTCCCCAAGAGATATGACTGCTAATGCCTCGGAGCGCAATGTAACAGTATTTCTAAAAGAAAAAAAGTTTCCAATAACTTTTACCCAACTATAGCAGGTGCCTCTTTCCATTTACTGTTGAGAATGTTAATGGTTAAAACCAGTTTCAATCCTCTTTTCTCCATTTGTCACAATTCTTTCTGTGGGAATTCTGACACCAGTGAGTATTTTGCTCATTGCTATGACCCATCTGAGGTTGCCTTTTCTGCTGCTGTTCAACGATGCTATGGAGGAAGAACAGCCTCCAGCTTGGCAGGATCCAAGTGAAGTAAACCCAGTACCTGGAACAGGAGAAACTCCAAGAATAGGAAAAATGCACCTATTCCTTTTCACTTCTTCTTCCACAGGGTTCCCCATGGATTCTAGAAATGCTGGTAACTACTAAGGCTTTCACTGAATACAAAACTGATTCTCTAAACATATCTGGGTAGAAATGAGTGATTACGTATTCAGAATTCAAGTGTTTTATATCTTTGTGTGTATTGTAAGCTTTACCTCTTCCACTTCTTTTTAGTTTTCCACTTAAACCTGCTTCATAGGCATCCTAGGTTTTGGCACCAGGTAAGATTTTGTATGCTTTGGTGACTTCTCTGAATTTCTTCTCTGCTACTTCTTTTATTTTCTGGATTTTTTTTCAGGATGCAACTTCAATGCCAACTTCTGGTATGCCTTTTTAATGTCATCTGCAGAGGCAGCCCTCTGCACAACCAGAGCTAATGGAGGAATTACCCCACTGTGCCAGGACGACCTCAGCAGCAATAGCATGTTGTCTTCAGCAAATAACCAGAGGACGATTTAAGCTTCAAGTCCACCCAGCACTCCTTCTGCAAGTCACTAAGAACTGCACAGTTTTACAGTACAGCTAACGTAAAAGGATTGCAGCCAGCATGCTCACATGCTCCTCCATGCCATGGCTTTGCTAGGAAGAAGCAGCGGACACAAGCTAGCATCGAACCCCAGTTTCCCCTCTGGTAAGGCACTGCAGTGAGGCCAGCAAACTAGCATTGGGTTACTTGGGCTTATCTGGCTAGCACAATACCAATGGTTAAGAAGCCAGAGGGGCAATAATGAAGGTCAGCCATAGCACTAGCATGTCTCAAGACACGGCAAACAGCTTCAGTCTTTGCGTGAGCCACAGCCCACTGTGCTCCCCTGGGCTCCTGGAGAAAGCTCAGCCACGTACTGACACGCACCAGTTCTTTGAAGTTGTTCACACCCTCATCCTGCATCTGGTCTGCCTCTCTCTTCAGTTATCCTGTGCCCCCAACTTTGCAGCTTGTCTGATTTGCTTGCTGACATTTTGTTGTTGTTGTTATTAGGCAATACCTTTCAGCTGAATCTGTTTTCATCAGTGAGCTCTTTTGACTTGCTGACATCAGTAGAATTCCAAGAAGGAATAATGTATAATCATCATACAATCATCACTTCTTACCACCACTTACAGTACAGTTTTAACAAAACATTCTGCAGTCCTTAAAATTTCTTCTCATTTTCCTTAAAATGCTGTAAGAAAAATTCAGGTCTTAAAAATTCTTTGAGTCACTTGCTTTGGGTGAGTCCACAGGCATTCCGATTCATCAAAAGAAAGTGTGGACTCAGTTTCTGTTGTGTAAAAGCTGAACGTAATAACAGATCTCATGATTACATTCTGGACTACCGATGTTTTGTGAGGAAACCATTATGCTACCCCTACTGAAGCAGTTCAGTGGAAAACAATTTCCTAGTGTTGTAGGTGAAACAGAATACTTTACCATTTACAACCTCATTTCCCGTCCAGTACATATTCAGGGCAGTAGCAGATCAAATTAATTTAGGTTTCTGAGGCCTAGGCAAGCTGCAGTACAAATGGCATAGAAAAATGGAGGTAGCCAGAGCTTCAGCTGCATGCATGGTGACTCCATAGACAAAGGATGGCTAAGTGTTCAAAGAGAACCTGACTGCACTGCCATACCTGGAAGGCCTGCGAGATCCTGATAACAAATACCATAATACACAGAGTTAAAATTAAAGGCTAGTAAACAGTGTAGAGGAAACGGAACACCACCACTCTAACAGGTTAGGGACAAGGCTGTTCCTGGTGCATACAGGGGAATGGGCTGGCAGAGCTGGCATGTAGAATCAGGGACTTTCTGCTCTTCGTGCTGCTAAGGGAACGGAGGGCGAAGGAAGTGGCAACGACTTCTGCTGTGAGTGTCCATCCCACATCTCCTGGCTGCATCCTGGTAGCAGCTGTCAGCCTCTCTCTCCAAGGCTTTGGCATAAAGTGAAGTTGGCAACGGAATCACAGCCACATTTCTGCCCATGGCTACTCTAGCAGAGCCCTGGCAACACATTGCTAAAAAGCAGCTTACTTCAGCTATCCTCCTGAAGTCACTTTCCCTCACTGCAGAATACTAACAAAACCTTCACACTCTACTTCTACACTGAATTCCATCAGGCTGTTGCAAACTGCTTTGCCAAAACTCATGAGTTAGCCTCACCTTGCTGCTGCAAGATCAGTAGTAATTACTGCAGTATTATTGACAAGCCAGCTGAGGTGCAGAGAGGTTAAGATATTTGATGAAAGTCAGAAGTACCTGTCAGTATAAGGAAAAAACTCCCAGAGGCTGCAATTACTTTGCCTCTGTGGTTTTTAACCCACATTTCCAGGGTTGTTGAGGAGACAAGGATGCTGGTATTAAGGAATGGATACACTTAATTTTTTTGGCTTGTTTACCCATCTTCAAATTCTGAAAAATTAGCAGCTGCAGGAAAAGCCTCTCTCTGCACCCTGCCAGAGAATTACCCAACACCAGGCTTTTTACCCCCAAGAACAAAGAGCTAAATTTAGATACTCTGTTACACTCATCAGTTAGGATCAGATGGGATTTCACTGTCCAGGTGCTGAAGGTCAGCAAGATTAACCTGACCAACAGTAATGTTATTTCACATTAGATGCACAATTTCCCTGCAAAGCTGCCAATAACTTGCAGTAGCTCAGTGCCTTGGAAGGTCAAGCCATCTATTTTGATAACTAAATACAACTGTTGTTAACTAATTTCCTGGTAGTCACACACAAACCTATAGACTTACCAGAGATGGTGCTGAACTGACAATCTGGAGATCTAAGCTCCTTCTTTACGGAACAGGTGGGCTGTAAGCCAAGCAAGCCAACTTCTCTATCCTGCCCCACTAATACTCCTTACCAGTGTGCTGACAGGCGAGTTACAAGGGGCCATATGACTGTTAAGCTCTTTGCTGATCAAATCTACCAAAAGAAGCCATCCATTAGCATCAGCAGTTACAAGGCCCAGAAATGAAGACCCAACCCCTTTCTCAGACCAAGTCCTACAAACATGCTGCTCCTATGCCTAAGAAGATTCTTCCCCTTTATTGCCAACTTGTCCTTTCCCTGTTCACTTGCACTGCTAATTTCAATGCAATGCAGCAGCCCCTTTTTCACCTTAGGCCTTCAAAAGCAACTTGCTTCTTAGGAGCCCCAGACTTTATAAATACTCTTAAGTGTATTTGTACAATACAGTAAGGAAGAAAGAAATTACTATTCACATTTTAGATAACAAGACAGCAAAACCAAGTGGGTTGTATAGGGACTGAGTCCAAGCCAGAAAATTTGTTTAAATTCCTCACCTTTCAGATGGCTGCTGTAAACAAACTCCAACCCATTATCCACACCTTGCAGAACAGTATTATTACTCATAGATCATAGTCCCATTGGAATTTCACCCAATAACAGACTCAAATCACCCTATTAACGTAGGATTTTCACTCCCATTTAACTGTATATAACCAGGTCCATGGCAAAAATGTGCAATGTGAGAAACTGGTGGCAGCCAAAAGGTGTTTCCTGACAGATTTACCTGTTCCTGAAAAGCATTGGCTTGCTCTTCAAATCCAGCTGTTCTGAAATAATTCACAACATCGGTAACAGCCCAGTCAGCAGGATCCGGAGGTCTCCCGTTCTCTACTGAACTGCAAAGTGCAAATCCAGACAAGTAATCACTAAACGTGTGCAGAACGTCTGCTGCTTCTTTGTGCACACCCCGCGTACATCCCCTCCTTCTTTGTTCCTCCAGGAAAAGTATCCTTTGACACAACTCCCGCGACTCTGATATAGAACAGTCGCTCCTGTTCTCTTCCATTTCAAAGACCTGATGCTGGGGACAACTGAGGTACCTCTCCCTTCACAAAAGAAGAAAGTATATGAATCTTCACATCAGCCAGAGGTAATCAGTCAGGATCTTTTCCTACAGGTGTGCTGCCTTTGCAGTTGGAGAACAAAGAGTACCGTGACTGAGGTACCAAATCCCTGCCTTTCAAGACTGCATCTTGTTTTCAGCTACCAAGTACTTATAATGAATTGCAGCCTGTGGGTTACTCTTTTCCCAGATGAGATTGCACTTCCTTGTAACATGTGCAGAAACTACTGGAAACCATCTTTACCTTGTAAAACAAACAAAAAAAAAAAAAAGAGGCACCAACAATTGCACTAATTGACCATTATAGAAATTTTTCCAAAAGTGTTTTTGGACTCATCTTTGGACAAATCTATGGACTTTTAAAATAGCTTTGAATCCAAGAAAAGATCTGTTAAACACAATCAGAATTAATTCCTTCTGCGACTGACCTTTCCACAGTAGCAAAACCAACCAATCACTCATATTACTATCCTTCTCCTGTATTTCTTATCCTCAAGCTGCCATCACCCTATCTCAGATAACTTTTGTGTATCTTCAAATTCTTGGTAAAAAAGACACACAGTGAGCTTGATTGCCTTTCCTACAGCAATTTAGGAGGATGAAAGGCAAGATATCAACAGAAAGAACTTCTTTAACATGTTTCTCCAACGAGAAGTTCCCAAAGTTCATGCCAGATGTTTTCCACTGTTCTGCATGCTTAACCATAATGCTAATGAAGATATAGCAAAAATTTACAGATCAGGGCAGGTGTCAGAATCCTGTCCATTTCGGGTCCTGAAGCTTAGAGGCAGGACTTTGATTTTCAACAGCACCAGCTGGAAAAGAAACTCAGATTGTACTCTCCTGACAGCATTTTTGTTCTGTCCTTCAAATCTTTCTTTTCCAACTGTCACCACCTCTTGTCTTGCCTAGACTTGTATGTCTTTCAGCAAAATAACTGAGTGAATCACAAGCCAACCATTTTTCCAACCAGCCATAAAGAAGAGCAAACAGAATCACATACAGTACCTCCCACCACTGTTTCTACAACATCCCAATTTCTACAACTAGCTGAGCCCTGGGAAGGAGGACTCCTGAACACAATGATTTTTGCTTCTCCCCTAACTCTGGGAATGCATACGTCAATGTAGCAACAAAATTCTGGTCCTAGGCGCTCACACTGTAACCTTGATATCACACTGTATGCTGCACTTGACCTTGTAAAAGCAGTTTCTTTCACTTATCACATGGAATATACACATACCTCAGAGCAATGAGCAAAGGGCCAGAGTTTCCTACTTTTGCTCATCAAGTAATGACTTCATGAATCGCTTCACTGATTGTGATTACATAGAAAGGCAACACTCAGCAAAACTGAAAATGAGACTATCTGGCCTTATCAGAGCAGCACTTTTTTTTTTTTAAAAAAATCAAAGAATGCCTTTCAATGAAGATTTTTGGTGTTGTGCACATTCTGAAGCTTAAGTAGTAAAGCCTACACATATTTGTAAAAGCAGCATTTGAAGAATTAGATTTAAATCTAAGATTCAAATATAAGACATAGATTATCACTTTCAATGACTCATCTTCTACTTAAAGTTAAAAACAAACTCAACAACTCAGCATTTTTAAAAAATAAATCCCAAAAGATATTGAATTTAATTTTTCCTAAACTGTAAATAAAAGATTAAATCTGTAAAAATACCTCCTAACGGTATTTTGCTTACTTCCCAAAACAGTTTAATTTCAAGCTAAACATGGTCCCTAACCCTCCTTCCCACAATTTTGTATTTCAGCCCAGATGTGTTAGTTCTTCACGTAGCTCTTCTTTTACTGCTAGGGAACTACAGCCTGGTCCAGCCCCATCCCAGGCTCAACTGCAATGATTTCAGGGGCTCTACCTTAGTCATTAACTAATCACAGGAAATAATTGCAAGTTCCTGCCTCAAGGAATAGCATCATGCTGGACCTCAGGTGAAGCCAATTTCCACTGCTACAGCTGCGGAAGACTCAAAGGCACATGGCAGACTGTTGGAAGCTGGCTGGATTTTAACCCATCTATCCACACAGATGCTCATTTGGCTTCTGGACTTCAACAGTCTCCTTCTTGCCCTGCTGCTGCACATGGCTCTATTCTTTAGGCAAGAAAAAGGAATATATAACAGCCATGGCTTAGCCATACACCAGTTTATGCCAGACATCCTGGATGCTGTAAAATATTAAGAGGACTGGCATTTTATGCTTTGTAATGAGATACTAGATGCACTGATAATGAATAAAGATTAGGTTTGTCTGCTTTTCACCACTGTCCCTGTGCCTTTATTGCCATCATGTGGCAGAAGCAGCAAGGCCTGAAAGGATATAGCTGTGAACAAACAGATTTTATCCAAGCTATTTATAACCACTTCAAGAAAGTGCCAAATGCTTCCTTTGTAGACATGCGCACATACATACTGTATACATTCATTTAGAAGCCACAGCTCCTGATCAGTTTAATTACAATCCCCATCAGTCCTAAAAAAACACCTTCGCAATCCATAGTTGAGCCTTTATCACTTAAGCCTCAGGGGGAAATGATTAAATGCAAACTGTCCTTGCTCTGACTCCCTCCCTTCTCCTCCCACCACACAGTGCTCACTGTAAAAGCAAGACTGCCAACTGAAGGTGGCTTCTGAGGGACATACACGATATAATCTATTCATAGTCACTGAACAGGAAAATGCATTTTATGCTGGTGTGGTGTAACCAGTGTCTCAAGTGAAGGGGGAGCATGCTGATTTTAATGGCTGCCATCAGATCTTTTGATGCTGTGTCATAATCAGGTGTTTTATCAGCAGCCTGAAGTGACCATTATTATTATTTATATTACTCTAGTGCCTGGGAGCCTAAGCATTTTCAAGTTTTCTTGGAAGGCTTATGGAAAAGGGATCTGAAGGAGAAGAATGAGGTGCAGCTTTGCAGAAATGTTGCAGTTTGAGAGGAAAGACTAAGAAATCTCTCTAGTACCTTTCTTTGTGTTGGTTTTTGTCTTTTTTGGTTTTAATACATCTATATATTTATATATCTATCTCAGCACAGCTCCTATAACCCTAAAGCAGTAAGGCCCAATTTTTCCACACAGAACTTCACTTCTCAGATCATAACTTCATTCAGAATTGCTAGTCCTAATCTAAGAATTGCTGACCTTTAAGGATACAGAAATGCCTCCAAAACATATCCTATCCCTTAGCCTGCAGTCTACCACACTAAAGAAAACTGTAGAGCAGTGCATACTCTGTCTCTGTCTTATTCCCACCCTAGGTCTGAACCCACCAGCACTTTAGGGCTTCTCCAGCAAACAGCTTAAAATATCTGTTCCGGAAGAGAACTGACACCAAAAACATATGCTGCTGCTGCTACTACTTAGCTCTAGATGGCTGGGCAGTCAGTAGAGAAGGGTGTATGCCTCTGAGACAGACGGGAGACTTCCATACAGGACACTTCTCCCTATTAGGCACTAGTTCTGCAAAAGCCACTAGCAGACCGGTGAGCAGAGGCAGAGTATTGGTTACAGTGCTACCATCTGCTTTAGTCTCTGAGTTGAGAGGAGAAGTCAATAGAGAAATGTACAACCCTAACTTAAGTTACTAGGCTCCTACATCTCTCCATTGCTATATAGTCCTCCCACACATCACTTCTAATCAATTCAGTGCCTGAGAATCTTCGAAGCTGAAATACAATAAAAAGTTATTGAGTGCAGGGAAGGTTTGAAATGAGCAAAGATGGAGTAACCCTTATTGCCAACCATATTAAGTCAAAGGAAAACTACAATCAAAATCCATGTGCTGTTTACATAAGCCAAACACTATGGATTCACTTACTTTTTGACATCCAGAGAGCCATTTTCCTTGTTTTCCATGTCAACAGTTAGCATGGGGAGGATAGAGGTTTCTTTTACTTCAGCAACTGATCAATAGGGGGGAAAAAAAGCTGTGTTTAATTATTGGTAGTATGAAAAGAGCAACATAACATAACAGAAACAAGCATTCTACAGGGATACAACCATGTTTCCACCCGAGAGCAAGGTGCTGTCAAAGACCGCTTTCCTCAGAAGCCTGGCAAAGCTGATAATAGCTAATGAACTAGGAAAACTTGACCTATGCTTCAAATGCAAGAAGTATTTCATGCCTGAAAATCAAGGAAGGTAATATTACATTTGATCCTTTTTGAAATTAAGAGAATTTTGATCAAACTATATATTCATACACATAGAGACTGACCTGCAATATATAACTAGATATCCAGAGAGCTTATTATGCCTTTAGCCATCCTGCTATACAGAGGACGCAAACACACGTATCATCTTATCCCTAGCAAGGTTTCGAAATCTGTAGCCTTGTTTTACAAATGGGGAATCTGGGATACAGATGAGCACAAAATGACTTATACCCATCTCACACATCAAGCCAGTAAGCAGAGTTACTAATCGAGTGCCAAACTCCTGAGGCCTAAATCAGTACCTTATTCATAAGACCATCCTTCCTGCACTAGCACAGCTGCTTCTATAGGTATGGCATACTGAACTCTGAAAAGAAAAGGAGCATACAAAAGACACAGGAGACAATCCAGTTTGTTTCCCTCCTCGCAGCGTGCTGGAGTACTTTCACCAGACAGCTTTTTCCACCGCTCCACGGAACACGCAGAAATGACCCGTGCCTTTTCTTCCTGCTCTCAAGTAAGCCATTTCTATTTCAGAGAGCATCAAAGAACTGACCAAGGACTCAGGATGTTCTTGCTGTAGCATTAATGGATGCCAGTGAAATGTCACAGAGCTCTGGGAAGTACAGAATAGGGAAATCACACTCTTCAGCTAAAACTTTGCAAAAAACATAGGATAGCAATTAATACTGCTGTTAGGGGGAAAGAAAAAGAAAAAAAAAGGACCCTTTATTACACAGCTAGCAGCATGTAAAGCACCACGAAAACAGTAACAAACTAATGGAAAAGATGCTGCTTCCTGCACCGCTGATCAAATAACTCACACACATTCCCTCAATCACTTCTTGGTTCACCTGAGGTGACTGCAAAACGACACCCGCACCAGCCGGTCCCGCCGCGGCCGCGCAGGACCCGGCAGCC
>JAVJGI010000032.1:19653234-19725776 GCA_035590275.1 Ibycter americanus
GGCGGCTCTCGGGTCCGCGGTGGGGCTCTGGCAGCTGCTGGTTGCCGCTGCTTACGGAACCGCAGCGCGGAATAACCGCCGCGAGGTGCTACGCTTCTCCTGCGGGTGTTCGGGGAGACGTTTCGGGGCTGGCACTGGTCATCTGTGGCTCCCGGCACCCCGGGTGGAAGCGCAGCTCCTGAGGGAGAGGGTGAACCAGAAGGTGAGCCAGAAGGTGAACCAGGTAGCTGACACGCCCAGGGATGTCATCCGAACGTGACTAGCGGCCAAAAATCATCAGCTGCTCCGAATGTGCCGCCCTGGGGCGGGGGAAGCCATCAGGGGGCACAGGCTGTTTGCAGGTAATTCCCGTCCCAGGCGTGGAAGCGGCACAGGGTTAAGATGACTGCCTGCCACCCAAACTGAACTCACTTGTAGCCATTTCCAGTCTATTAGTAACAGCAGGCTTCAAAAATCCCTTGTGCATCATTTCCTTCCCAGCAATAAAGGACTAAAAAGGGACCTTCGAAGGCCGCGGCATTCGGCCTCGTGCCATGGCCGGCGCTTCCACGCAGCCGCTCCCATGCCGGTGCCGCCCGGAGCCCCTGAGGAATGTCGCCCGCGCTGCCCGCCCACCCCCAACCCTGTGCCAAGCTCCCCTTTGCTGGTGGTGAACAACTTTAATTTACAACTGGAAAAACACATGAACAGCTTTTACCCATTTGTACCTGTAGTAATATTTACTTTAATAGTCTTATTTAATAGACTTCCCTGTTTCTCTGGCAGTTACTTGCTTATATAGACTCAGCTGTCCGAATGACCATAGCCCTTTTAGACTGTAATAAGCTCTGCATCTCCTGAACTCATTCCCCTTTCCTCTTTGTGTACATCCACCTTCCAGGAACAGACTTTTGGAGCAGCACCCTGGGGTGCAGTAGGGTCTCAGCAGTACCTTCTGCCTTCCCTGTCTGCTCTGAATAGCCCCTAGCTCCACACCACACTTACGGAGTTTTTTTAATCACACCTATATGGCACTGGTAATTTTAGACATCCTAGGAGTGGTAAGTACCTCAGGGTCTTTTCCACAGTCCCTGCCAGTTACCATACACCGAGAAACAGGCATAATCCCTTACTGGTCCCGGTTGCACTTTTCCAGCACTTTACTCTCAGAAAACTGACTTTCCTCAGTTAAGGTCTTTTCTACTCCAGTCCATATTCTTTCTAGTTTGCTTGAAAAGAATTTTGCCACTTACCTTGCTCCACAGCATTGATAGCTCACTACCTGTCATCCTGCTCTCCCTTCCCTACTTTGGCATCGCATAGAGGAATGAGGGACAGTTCTCCAGCAAGGTACTCCCAGTCCACCCAACAGAGTCCAGCAGTGAAGCACCTCTCTTCAGTTCCTGCCTTGGCCAGGAAGGTCATCCAAAAGCCATGCTGTGTCTTCTTCACAGTCCCCTTCTGACCAGCCAGGGTTTTCTGCATGGCTGAGCATTGTCATGTTGCTCTGAAGTTCTGCATAAAGCCTAGACAAAAGGCCAAAGATAGTATTGGTGTAAAGCAAGTGTGGAGGGAAGGAAGGCAGAAAATTCGTGCCAAGAATACAGCACAGTGACTTGTACCAATCGGGCATTCATTTCAAAGGCAGTTAAGTTGATGTGCATGTTTAAGTACTAGGTGAGAGCACAAAAGTCAGTCAGCCTTCATTTATATTCCATGCAATTACCTGGGTACACTCACCTAAGGTAAAAAACAGGGCCTGCAGGGGTGCAAAAAGTTTTGTAAAAGCTCTGGGCTTCAGGATCAATACATGGGTTAAGAGCTCTGCAGGTGCACAGTGCTGAATCAGCAACACAGCTCCCTCACTGCAAGCCTGGAGGGGAGGAGCATTGCTCAGGTTTACTGACCAGGCAGTAATTAATAGGATGGCAAAGACCCTCTGTTTTGTCTTGATGGGCAATCCTTTAAGTCTTTGCTTTAGTATGCTAAGGTCATTTTCACACAATAAGCGTTATCCAACTTTATTTTTCGTAATCCTATGAATCTTCCATAAGATGACAGAGTTGCATCCTCTTCACACCAGGCTAAAAATGAATGTGTGCGGCAGCTGACTACAATGAAAGGCCAGTGCTACCTTTCTGCTTTTGCTTACTCCGGTTTCCAAGACTGAATTGCTTAAATAAATCTTCCTGCACGTGAATTATATACACTTCACTGAGAATTTCCTGCCCTACTTATTTTGTTGTGCTCCTTCTTATTCTGGTAGCTGCTCGTATTTAAGAAAGCTACTGTCCAGACTTCAACCCTTGTTATTTTAAAGCTTATACTTTATATATATTAAAAAAAAAAAATGTTGTATAAAACACTACTCATTCTGCCCCTGCTAGCAGTAGTACTCGTCACATATTTGCCTAGCTTGTGATAATGTAGCAAAAAGCTTATAAAAAGTATTCACATGAAATACCAACACTGTAAAACAGAATCCAGCCTAATAAAATTATATTATAGAAATATGGCTTAGACATCTCAGTGAAATAGCTGTTAAATCTATGGGAAATCTGAAAGGTAGCACTTTGGTTGTATGAAGTGAGCAAATGAAAAAGCACAACATGCTGATGCACACAAGAATGGAACAATACAGTTATAGACAGAAAAATGTCAACCATACACAAGCAGAAATCTCAGCTATATTTCAAATGCTATATTAAGGAATTAGTGCTAGGTTTTTTCCCCACTTTGCTGGGAAGCCTTTTTTTCCCCACTTTGCTGGGAAGCCTTTTTTCCCCCCAGGAGTGAAGAACCTGCCTATCACTGAAAGAAACATCAAAAGCCCAATTTCAATGCCTTGGTGGCCCAGCGACCCACTTGGTGACAGTGCGATTCACAGGTGCTGTTGCTGCAGGGGAGGCACAAACCCGACTCCTGTCGGACAGCTTTCCCCTGCAGAGATCTCGGGGTTTGCACTGTACACTTCTACTCCTCCTCCTTCTTCTGCAGACAATATTTACAGGGGTAAGGCTGCCATCTTCTTAATAACAAGATATTCCTGGCTGTAAAGTTGACTTCCAAAACCTCGCCAGCCTCCTGTGTGAGCTTTTACTTCCCTGGTCACTGTGCCTGGGAACTGGGCACAGTACAGAGCCCTGTGGAAGCCAGTGCACCCATGAGCCAGTGCAGCTCTCACACAACACTTTTTCAAGAGACAGAGGAGACCTGCACCCAGACCGAGGAAACGTTCACCATAGACACCTACTCTACAGGCCAGAAAATATTTTCTGTAGGGACAACCCCAAATACCTCCTTTGTTTCTACAGCCTTAACTTCGGCATTATTTTTACAATAGATAAAAGTAATATCTAGTTACCTCAGTAGCCACCTGACAGCAGCAATCAAAATGTTCCAATGCAGTTGTATCGAGCTCTCAGTTTTCAGAGCGGGTACATTAAGAGCTTGCTCTACACCTGCCCATGAAGGTTTCTGCTCAATCCTAACAGACTTTCTGGGATATCGTGGATTTCCCCTTAAAAGCACTGATTCTCACATCTGCTTTCCATCAAGATGTTTTCTTAGAAGCCAAGGTCAGTAAGATTCAGGCCCATGTATACACTCAATATAGAAAAGAGGAGCAGAGGCTTAGTCACAAACCAACCTTGACATCAGGAGTCCAGCCAAACCAGTCCATTCATTTGTGGTTTTCTTCTAAAGAAACAGTCTGAGCATGCATAGAGATCTACGCAACATTTGGATAGAGGCAAGCTCTTGAAGGGTGTCCACCTTTGCTAACCATAGCCATTTTGAGTAATGATCGTATTTCAGAGATGTTTGGGCAGACCATTCAGTGAGTTTCTAGGGCAGTGAAGTTTCCTCACCAGCTATCCAGCAGGCAGGCAGTTAGCCAGGCGCAAGCAGTTTTAGCCTGCTTTAGAAACATCCAGATTTCTCAGACTTGTCAAGCACCCATGTCCTGGTAAATACTGGCATCTTCTTTACACATTACAGTTCTGGTATAACTGCTAGAACTGACACCAGGTGTGGGAGACCATAGTATGGCATTTCTTCCATTGGTGAGCCGTGGAGGAGGATGCTGCTCAGCCCACTGAGAACAGCATGGACCCAGAGGAGGGTGTTTTCTGCAGCTGTCACTGGTGCCACTGGGGGGGAGGGGGAGAGAGGGGCAGGTTCTCTATCTGCTTATACGCACTAAAGTATGAGGAAACCAAAAGAAATCATAACAACCCTGTGCTTTGTGTGTAAATATGAAAAATCAAAGGATGCATATTTGGCAGATAGTGGTTGCCAAAACTGCCACGGACTGCAAGAGAGGAACCACTCTTACAGCACGCTAAGTGTTCCAGATGCGCATCAGATGACCCTATTCCCCCTCCCTACTTTCTCCTTTGATATAAACCAAAACCAAACAGATATTCATACGTGAACATGAGCAGACATGACATTCAAAAGTTATGCATTAAGGTTGTAACAGTTAAACTGACCTTTTAAAAATTTGCTCAGCTCTGAACTGGTTGATAAGGCTCTGATCAGAGATGCTCTCAAGAACACATTTGCTCCAACTGCTCTGGTGGTACATAACTCAAAAATACTGAGCAATGTTTTTTGCCTGTAAACATTACAACTATAATTAGTAGCGATACATATCAATTTGATCAGCATTTAACTCTAGAAAATGTATATCCTCTCTACTATAAATACTATATGTTTAATGAACCAGCTTAGATGCACTTTTCAATTTTTGTTTTTGGTGACAATCTTTGGTTAAAAACAATCTATTTCTGACCTTTCAAGTGCATATAATACAAAAATGTTATTATGTGCTATTACAACAGACCCTCTGATTCTAGCCTCTATTGAAAATAGGATTTTATCAGTCAGGGATTTTTAGTGGAATTTTCATACGGCATGTGCAATAACGCATATTATTAAAAAAATGCTTTTGTTCAAATTGTGTCAAAACCTCCTTTTTTTGCTGATACTGATACAAAACCTGATACTGACAAAAAAAAATATTGCAGGTATTCATGATTAACTAAAAGGATTTAAAGACAAAAAAGGCAACAAAAATATACTAATGCACAAATAAACAGTCACGGATTATCTGACATTATGTGACTGGTACAGTCTAAATTTCTCACTCCCTACTGCTCTTAAATATTTTTCAAATCTCTTGTTCTTACTATGCTCTGCAGCTGACATTTCTTACACACACACTGCTTCCCACCATATAAACGTGCCATCTACTGGCAACCGATTGCAACCAGAGCATATTGTTATAGAGAAGCTAGGTGAAGGTGGAATCATGATTTGTCTTAGCCTACAGGTTTTTGTAGTAATCTGGAACAGTAAAAAGAAAAAGTTCAAGAAAAGTCGAGTTGAGTTCTATTAGTCAATAAGTGGTTGCAGAATTAAGACCAGTTTATTAACTTCTGATATTATACTAGGAATGCCCTAAAGCATAGCTTTGGGTTGTACAAATCCTGAGCAAAAAGCATTTGCATTGATATTTCAAGTTTCCTCGTGTAGATTTCAAGAAGACCAACTAATTTATGAGACTTAAGGGAGTTATTTTTCCCCCAGCAATACTCTCGGCAGGAAACTTACCTTGCAGCCAACCCAGTCCCGGTATGAAATTCCCTTCCGGGATGAATGAGCTATGGATGCTTTGGCCACGGGAGGTGGCTCTCTGATGTTGATGTCCTCCTGAAGCCAAGTCCCTGGGTTATGTTCTAAACCACAGAGCAGGTACTTCTGTAGAACGACACTCCTGACACGAACTAACATGCTAACATTAACAAACTGTATCACTGCATTATACATCTTATGTAGCCCTTAGACTGATTCTGCCACCATCATCTTATTTCTGGTACAATATCCTGTTTTTACTAAGGCTACCTGCGCATCTCCTCTTTGCTTTTCCTACAGGTAAGCAAGCCTGCCAGATGCATGTTTTCTGATAATATATGGTAAGAGAATGAAGGGAGGTAAAGGTAATGTATTTACTGGGGACACACGTGTTTTATATATATATGTTGTTTTTGTTTTTTTTTTAATGGGGGCAGTTGAAAATGAGATTATTTTATAAACTCTAGGCATTTATGAAATAACCAAATGTTGGTTGCTTAACCTCAATTAACACACCTGTGAAGTAGGTGAATTACATTGTTTTACTCATCCAAGGTGTTACCTATTATTAATGGAATCCTGACACCTAGATCCCCACTTTATGCAAGCATCAAGTAGCAAGATGACTGTAAAGATGGTAGAAATTGAAAGGACATCCCAATCAAACATTCACTTTGTTGAACTGATTGATACTTAACTATATATACATTCAAAGTAGCAATGTAGATACACAGTAAAGAAGAAAAGACAGTTTTTGTGATATTGCTGTGTAGACCAAAGCATTGATATTTTTTAAATTGAATCAAATTATCCTGGTGGTGGAAGAATTTCAGGAAGTTAATCAAACCTTTCCAGCACTCCAGTTTTTTCTTTATTGCCCTAATCAACAGTATTTTTTCCTGGAACTGACTGGACACACTCAGAACATACTGCACTACATGCCAGGCTGCTGAGATCTTGCTCCATTTGTGTCTATATACCTGCAGCTGTGTTCTTTCCAATCTTCCACAGCATCTCAGAAGCAAAGCCAAAGGAGTCAGTCTCTGACCTCTACCTCCCAGCAAAGGAAAACACCTGTTACTGTGTGGTTGCATATGTACAGGAACAGATCACCAACCTCTGTCCTCAAACTTCTTCCAACTAGAACAACTTTTTCATCCTGAAGAGCTTTTGTACTGCAACCACGTCCATATGCTGGGCAAAGTGTTTTCTCTATCTTGTCCTTAGCAAAGATGCCTCATCCTCAGACAGGCTGCTTCTCAACACAAAGAGCAGAATTTGCAATTAGATACTAGTTTGCTATGATATAATCTATCACAGTCTAATCTTCTAAGCTGAGCACTAATAAGGAATGTGCAAGTTTGTCACTGGATCTTTCTGACATGCTTCACTGACCATGACCTAATGCAAATGAACAGCACAAATATGTTGCTTTTAAAATTTAAAGCAAGAAGTCACATAAACACAATGTTTAGAAATACATTTTTGCAAAGACATTTGTATTTGGCCCTCTAAGGGACGGAACGGGTCACCCAGACTGTGAGGATTCTAAAGGAAGTTTTACTGGCTTTGAAATAGACTATTGGAAACTCATCCCAATGATTCCATGGAAACCTCAAGCTACTGTTATCCCACTGAAGCAGGAATATTTTGTAGTAGTGAATTATAAAAATAAAGTACATTTGCAATACATGCAAATTTCCTTCAGGCAGGCATCTCTTTTTATAGTATATATAAAAAAACCCAACAAACTAAAAAACCCCACCACAAAACCACCACCAAATGGTCAAAATGTGACTAGACCTCAGATTTAATTCAAACTTTTATTCATCATCAAATTCAAAAGTTAGGAATGGAAGCTATCTTGCCTTGAGATACTAGTCTCATCCTTCTAAAAAACTGAACACGTCACATAATTCCTGTGTAAGATGACAAATATCTACTATCTATAAGACATTGAAACATCTTTGTGGAGCTCTAACCCTTTGTACTGGAAGTGATCACTGCCCAGCCTGCCATTAGATGCTCTCATTTTACCCCGTCTGTCAGAGGCCTCAAATCAGTTGATTCCTAAAGCTCTCAATTAAAAACATCTTTAAAATGTGTGCAAGACACACACTTGTAGAACTGTGGTGGTCATACAATTTTATTTTTTCTTTTTCCAAACACATTCAGATCAGCTATACACACCCCAGCTGGAGAATGGGATCATCTTTTTACCAGCTTCTTATGGAATGGTTCTCAAACTCCTATCTGAGGTAAGTCCTCCTTACATGTGGCAAATTAGAAGAACAACAGATTTCACTGACACCTTCAAATCTGCTGCTTGACATGCTGTGTTTGCATGGGAGCTGTAGTAAAAGCAGAAAACAATCTTTTTGCAGTTTCTTAGCTTAGCTTTAGAAAAAGTACAAAGGTCTTTAAAATGCTATATAGCATTTGTACTAGGAAACCAAGAAGAACACAAAACCACAGTCAGTAGGCGTACAGCAGCAGAAGCAAAGAGGCCGAAGCTCCACTTAGAAAGCAGGAAGAGGAGGAGCTGCATTACAGAGAGCAGGTACCAGGGCCTCTCCGATCACCACTTGCAGAAAAAGCCTCAAGACAGACAATGCCAAGACCATGAACAGTCTTTACTTCTATCAGTTGTTTCACAGCACAATGAGACACAGCACAAAGTTTGTACAGTGGGATCTGCAGACAGTTTAAAAACAGGCAATTATCTTTAATAAAAAGCATCGAGGCTGAATATGAAAATATGAAGACAAACAATATTGCAGCTAACGATCACCTTGCTTGCTTTTGATTGTCTAAGAAGTCCAACTCACAGACTTCTCACAATGCCTTTAATGTTCTCCACACCGTCTTCTCCAAACACCCTATTTAGTGTAAAGCTCAATGCGTACCAACTAATATGTGTGGTATGTTTCATAATCTTTTCCTCTTGCTTTCAAACCCTGTTTGCAGTGTGTGGGGAGATGCAATGACTCTCATCATACAACATTCTGATTCACAAAGAAGCAGCACAAGTGTTGTACATAATTTAATTTGCACTTCTGTATATAAATGTTTACTATATTGCACACTATTGCAGCACTAAAAAACATCTAATTATTTGCAAAAATTAGTAAAATACTTTAAAGGATTTAAAAATAAGGGTTTTAATGCAACTGACAAGATAATAAAAAAGCAATTTACTTAATGAGATACAATCCTTTATGTTGGAAATGAAAGTTACATACAACTAGAGTACAATTAAAATATACCATATAGTTCAACACTTAATTCCTCAAATGTGTAAAATTAACAAGCTTCTACTGTCATAGATATACAATTTCTCCGTATTGTGAAAAGGATTTTTCAAATTAAATACAGGTAACATAATATTCTGTAGTTATATTTTACGACTGTGTTTAAATGAGAGGGTTGTATAATACTCACATTGTCAAATGTACTCACTAACGCCTTGGAAATTGCACACTTCCCCTCCTTTTCCAAAATAGAATCTCATTTCCATACTGAAGTCTATTATGCCATATTGGAAAAGTATTTTACTTCCTAACAGGATTTTCATAAAATTAAAAAATAGCATAATATCATGGCATTAAGATGACTTTTTCACTTATGCCCATGTAGAATTTAATCTGGAGAGCAGACAGACATGTCAGAACCAATTTCCTAGACTTTTGTCTTATTGTACACGCAAGATGAATGATTACAGTATTTTACAAAACAGAAAAATCTCTGAACTTTACTAGAATTATAAATGTAATAATTAAAAATTAAAATCATAACAAAATCAAATTGTGATCTCCAACATTTATTAAAATCTTTTAAAGTTCATAAACGACAACAAAGTTACTGTAGAATTTATCGCATACAGCTAGCATACAGCAGCATGTCCTTGGTCTAAATGAAATACAAAAGATTTTAACATTTTCATACAAAGGATTTCTTTAAATTTATTAATGTGACGATATATCTTTGTTACATAAAATTTGCTACAGCAAAGTATCTTATACTTTTCTTGCACATATGTAAATATGGGTGGACAAAGACTGCATTCAGTGTCAGCCTCCTAATGACGTTGTGCAAAAATGCTCAACAACCTAAACATACAGAATGTTGGATGGTATGTTTCGTACTCTTTTGTAAAATGTCTACAAAGGCTTTTCTTAAAGGAGTGTCATACAGATTAAAAGGAAGGAATGCCAGTGGTTTATTTGCACTGACATTCAAACAAATACAATGGCTATGTATCAATATAGCTCATTTTTTTTTTAAAAACAATTCATCCTTGTATGCATGTAAATTTATCATAAAATATGAGTCTAGTGTGAACTGCTTAGATGTGCTGTTTTAAGACAGGTCACTGAGACAGCCAGAATCAAGTGTACAAATAAAACTACTATGAATAAGTTTAAAAGCAACCCCCCAAAAAAGTGCTGAGCCACTGATTATTAACATTGAAATAAATGTGTAAAAGTGCCCAAAGCTAGCACATGGTAGCAATATCTTTTAAGTCAGTTGGTGAGATTATACAAAACATAATTAAGCCCAAATACTTATATCTGTGTGACCATACACTCTGTTTGATTGAAAGAAAGTAGGTTAGAAATGAAGACACAACGCAACTAAAATAAACCAGCTGTTGCAGTTTTTAAACTTTGTCTCTTTTCTTCGTGAATGAAGTGCTGTAATTGAAAAGAAAATGATTGTAGCAGTACTCCATCCTCAGTTTACTAATATAGTATACCAGAATAAAAACTTGGCAATAACCTCTTATTCTTAACAGCTAACAAAAAATAACCGTGTTCATCCAGCGATGCATCTAGAACATTATTTTGCATTTGCTAAACCATTTGTTTTTCACAGCTAATGGCAGAGCGCATTTTGCTTTTTGTGGTGTGGTGGTTTTTATTGTAATGGAGGCCTTTTTTAATCAAAAAAGGCTCAAAACAAGGAATACACCGGGAGCCCAAACACTGGCATTTTTAAAAAAACAAAAGAAAATGTGAATCAAAATTAATCATATTCTCTACAATACTGACCAAAACTTGCTTTAAGAGTTTAGGGATCATGTTCTTAAAAAACCCATTTCATACCTGCCAACTGAAATGCTGGTAAGTTGACTTGGTTAAATATGGTCCAAAATCCAGACCAGGTGGAATTACTCCCTCTCACAAGACTGTAAGCTTTCCATGGTACAGTCTGGTTATGGCAATTTACCTACTGCCTAGGTGGGAAATATGAAGGAAGGAGGCAGTGACGAAAACTTCAGAGATGTAGAAAACCAAGGCACGGGGTCTAGCTACTGTCCCCTACTTAAGCCATCCAATTAATTCTACTGAATTTTGGTCAGTCTCCAGGAAGAAGTGTTTTTAAGTTAATTTAGCAGACATTTATATGGCGATAAATACTACCTTCAAAAATGCTAAAAATGTTGGCCAGGTTTAGTCTGAGCTACTAAAAAATTATTATAAATTGTAGCATCAGACACAAGACAGACAAGAATTATTGGCTGGCACAGACTAGAAGCAACATTTATCTTTCACTTCAGTCTAAATCACACTAGCCGCAACACCTTCCATTTCACTCACACAAATAATACATTATTCAAAATAAAATGGAGCATTCTTGGGTAAAAAACTACTTCATTTTAAAGGGGGAAAATGAACAATACACAGAAACAAAGAACGACAGAAACCAAAGTTAAGTAGGAAAGTGGTCTATTATTCTGTGTTACTGCACAAACAGTGCTTGCTTAATTGTGCCTAGTTAGAAGGGTTGGTGCAAACTGCACACATGGAAGATGGCAATAAAGACCTCAGTCAGCTTTGTGGAATGAAGTAACTAGGTAACTGTTTTGACATATGATGGTCTCAGCTCCACCTCATCTGTTAACAGAGTGCAAAGATCCCAATGTGAGCCCTGATGTCATCTTGTCCTCTTACTCCTACTAAAAATCAGCAAATTCTTTTGCACATTTTTCTGTTAGAGACGCACGAATATCTTCTTCTTCATAGTCATCAAAGTTGCTGGTATCTCCAGGGCCTCTGCACTTTGGTATGAACGGAGCTTCTACCTGCATTTCGGGGAGGGGAGGAGGAGGGGGAAAGCACATGAAATGTCATTGGCCTAATACCCTTAGATTTAACATTGTGATAATGAGCATAACAACATTCCCATTACTCCTCAAATCCTGCCAAGAAACCAGATACTACAGCTTAAAGTTGTGACACATAAATAAAGCCAACCTAAGAAGGTGCAGGCCTAGATGTATGAATGTAAGCCGAAAAAGAAAAATAACTCACTGACAAACATCAATAAAAATTACTCTGACTTCAAAACCAGAGTTTAGTTCTCTTCTTGCAGAAGAGACCCTGATCTCTTCAGCTCATCAGCTGTGCGGTGCGGCTCCCAGCACGGGGAGGGCTGCATGTAACAGTCGCACAGTCACGGTGGAAGCAGAGCAGATTGACTGCCATCAACACTACTCAAAAATCTTAAAGCAGTCTGGAACGCCTCTCCTACTTACCAACAATCCTCTATTTCCAAATTAAAACTAACTTAATATAAGTTCAGAACAATTTGTTCTGCAACTTCAACAAAGGTTCTCCTAGGACCTAAGTAAGTGAGAAGTGAAAGCTGCCCTGAAACTACACCACAACAGAGACAGGTAGTGACTTGAGGGGGACACTGGAAGACTGTACAGAAAGCCAGTGCAGCTCTAATTAATGATGGAAGCCCCCTCCTGGTACAGACTGCCTGCACGTTCTCTCAGATCCACACACATACTCAATATTAGCCTTGAGGTTCAGCGCATTTCATGTGAACTGCATGGCAGTGAGCATTCACACCAGGTACTGGAACCAGTCATTCTCCAGGACCCTCTTAACTGCTGCTTCTTAAAGTTGAGAGGACCTGAAGCTTTTTGATGCTGACCTTACAATAAAATCCTTGGGTCTGGCTACAGCTTAATGGTGTCAATCTTTCTGTCCCTACTTTCAGCCTCTAGTCATCTTGGAAGTTAAACTGAAGATGACATTAAATGAAGATACGGGTCTTAAGCACGGGCACATACCTGCATTTTCATTCACTTATGCTGGCCCTGCACAGGTAGGGCAAGGCAAGGAGTTGTTGCCAACTTACAGACACTGAAATGCTATTTTAGGGATTGGACTACTAAACTCTACCTTTACTCAGCTAATATAAATTCAAATCTTCATCCTTTTAGTCTATAACCTCTCATAAATTTCAAAATTAACCCTAATTACATTTTAAAATAACTGAAATTTTGGAATCAACTGCATGTTGGAAGAAGGAATAGGCAGGGCTGGGGCTGATGAGAGGCAATGATGAAGAATGGATGGTAAGGAACGGACCAGAGAATGAAACACCAGGGAGAAGGAGAGATGCTCTACTGCAACAGGTCTAGGACAAACTGGAGTATGAGGCACGATTATCAGTACCACATTCCTCTCATTTCACAGGTGCCTGATTTATCCACCTTTACAGTAAGCAAAATTCTGGCAAAATTATTGAGGTGATGCAAGTTTAAACCTGGAAACGCAAAGTAATCAGACAAGTATCTCTGGGACGTGCCAAGGAGTACGTGTGCCAGAGGCAGCATGGTGGGGAGACAGATAGGCCGGGCAGGCATGGCTCCAGCTGAGGCAGGGGATCAGATCATACTGTGCAACCACAGATACGCTCAGTGCCCCAGGTAGATTACCGATTGCCATGTGTGTGTAAATTGGTACATTAAAGAGGTACAGCACAGACTAATATAAATTAAGCTCTGCTGAATTTGGGCAACAACACTATACAGCCCCAAGAAATAACACTAACTTACTGCATTTATAGACTGTGCTACAATTACCACACGTATCCTTTTGTTCCTAACACAATACACGTGTTTAGGTGATTTATCCTGAGAGAATACACAGTCAGTGTACATACCTAGCCTACAAAGCCACATACTTACCGTTACCTGAATACTGTCTCTGTGTTTTCTCAAACTGATTTTCAATTACTCTCTTACAACAGAGCTCAGAGCACAAGAAATATCTTATTTACTGCTGGAATTTTAGAACACCTTCAAATGAGACGCCTCAGACTTTTTCCTATTATCTTCATTACGGAAATTGCTTAAAAAGATAGTAGGTTTATAGTAGAAATACCTGTTTGGCCCCAAGTATAACCATGTTATCAGGCAGTATTTTAATAGACAGCTATGCAAACACACAAAGAAAACAAGATGATCTTATCTAAAATAAGTAATTGACTGGTTCACTTATGGCTGTAGCATAACTAATTATTCACATTACATTAGCTGCCAAGGAACACTACATTTATTCAGGAAAACACATGCTGTGGTAACAGCCACTGTGAAAAACTGGTATAAACCTTAAGTTTATTGCTATATTTCTATGACTGCTTAAATGATATTACAATCCATGCTGTTGTTTCAGACCTTTAGTATTACAGTATTTATATTCCTTATAATTAGAAGCTTTAAACTTATTTAGCATTAGTTTTCACAATCCTTAAAAACTAGTAATAGCTATTCTGACTGTACTACTAGTTCACATTTAAAAACATTTCTTGTTTCTGTGAAAGTAATTCTCTACAGCAGTGCATTAGCAATACTAAGAATATTTAGCACAGTATTAAAACATCTGATTTAATATTATGGGGCCTGGGTGTCCCCAGACAGCATACCAGCGAATGAAACTCAGTACATGTAAATCTGCGTTGTAAACAGGCATTAAGAAAGCAAAGAACAGATAATTACAATTCTGCAATGGGGGATTCTTTTCTTAAAAACATCTATACTTCATACAAAGAATACAGGATGTGTTAATTGTACCCTGTCTTCTAGTAATTAATACATCAGTGAATACTACAACAACTGTACTGTCGGTTTGTGTAGCCAAACAACCAGTTTCTTTTTATAAACTATTGTTAGTGTTCAGGTTTGGCCTTTAAAATACTGCTGTTACAGCAGCAAGTTCATGCCTCTATAGTCAAGACTGTTAGCATTTCAACAATGTAAGCCAATTACTTCAAATATTTTCACTTAACTAACTTTTTTAGCAGTATCTACACATAAAACTATTTCTCCACCTGAGTCTTCTGGGACAACACCAATGAAATTATTTTAGCCTTTTATTGTTGTGTATTTAAACCTCGAGAATTCAGAGGCTCCATTTAAAAGAACAAATAATTTCATAGGGATCTGCTTCTAGTAACTCACAAATCTACAGATACTTAACTTTGACTCTATGTTCAAGGGGAGAAGGAGCTTTGGAGCTACTGGAAGACAGACCTAGACTGAGTTATCACCCTTATCTCTTTCCCCAACTTCTCCCAGCTCTGCTTCATTCATCCTGGAAGCCACTAATGTGCTCCCCTCTAACCAATACGTTAATGGCTGCTTGTGCTCTGAAAATATTTCCAATTGTCTCTGTTGCTTTCATTCTTACATAGGTCCTAAGTTCATAGTGCAGACTGGGCCTGGACTTTCTAAAGACCACATTACAAGTCATGTTGGTCAGGCAGGTCTAGAAAACCATTCTAAAAATGCCAGGAAAAAGCATTCAGCAGGGCTCTTCTCACTGCCGCAGCTTATGGAACTGCAGTCAATTAAAGCATAGTGTCAGAAGACAAAAAAATCCTCATTAAACACTGAGGATTGAGTAGCCACTCTACATCCAATCTTGTCCCAGTCACAGATAAAGCAAGAGCAAGAAGGAGGGAGCATACTTTATCAGAAAAAGCTTCTCCACACTGAAGCACAGCCTCACTGCTAAGAACTAGCTGGAAAGGAAAACAGATTCCTTTCTGGTGTAGAGGAATATTTATAGATGCCACTATAGCAAGGGTTAAATAAAAAGCAAGAGAGGCAGGAGATGGCTCATTCTGAGATATTCCAGAAATAGACTAAAACACAAGGCATGTTAAGAGAACATGAGAGTACACAGAGGTCCAGGATAAAATACCAACAAGAAACCAACATAATTCAATCAATATATACTCTTCAGAGTCTTAAAGATTAAACTACTTTTAATTAAAACTAAGAAAAGGTGAAAGTGACATCTAGGAAAGCAAAGACTAGAACAAAATAATTAGAAATTTTACTTCAACCCTTTAAAGACCTGTAATAGTTTTTAACAGAACAGGAAGGGTCTTACCTTTCTCTGATAAATGGCAATCCAATCTGTAGTTGCAAACCACTTGTGATTCTTTATGTCATTTACACCATTCTTGAGATTTCCATACCGTTTGGTCAAATCTACCTGGAGTAAATTTCTTAGAAGATCCTTTAGGTCTGAACTGAAGTGTGATGGGAACCTTACCTAAAAATTATATATCCACAACATTAAAAAACAATGTACAAATTTGATTCTTTCCCCTGTGAAGTCAAACACCATTCAAACAAAACAAAACATTGGGGCTATCTTCTACTCTTCCTCTAAAAATAAATCAAGTAGGAACGCATGAAGAGAGAGATGATTATTGTTGGATATGTGTATCTGTTTTCAAAAGTATTACCATGTCCATCTACCATTTTTTCAGCTGAAAGTTTCCCCATCTATTTGAGTTGGGGGAAAATGTTAATTTAATGTAACGATGATATAAAAACTCAATTTAACTTGGTGTCTCACCAACACAACATCATCTTAAGGCTTTCTCAACTATTTTCTAGGAACAAATTTTTAGATTATATTATATATATACCTACACAGAGAGACAAGAGATACAGCATATACATCTATAGATACGCTCTGAAATAACAACATTCAGCAATCATACATGAAAATTCAATCTGGAACTTTATGCTGTACTGTAATCTGTTGCTGATAACTAGACACACCGACATCAAAAGTCTTACACAAATAATACAGCACTATTTGAATTCAGCATGAGTGACTTGACAATACAATTCATTCAAACCTGGCTAAGAAATATTTGAAGATGATTCATGGGATGTAATTACATGGGGTTTTACTAGCAAAAGATCTACTGACACCATTTGAGATGGCAGAGGGAAGAAAGGGGAAAAGAACAGGCAGAAGGTTCTATCTGTCACGGCTGTAGTCTCAGCATTTGACACTCCCTATATTCAGCTGATCAGTTATGATGTAAATACAGAACATGGAATTATTTAACATAAAAACATGTTGTGAAATCAAGAGATCTGATAATCAAGGAAACTGCTTCAGTTTACTTGTCAGTACGGCTCTATCTATATATTAATTTAATACCTAGACAGCTGAGAAGTAAGGAAATGTTAACTCAATTTTTTAAGTAGAGAACTAAGTGCATGAGGTAGATTAAATGAAAGACTTCAGTTTATAAAGGAAACACACTGCCAGCTGAGAACTGAACATTAGAGTTTCCAAGTTCACTCCCAGTGCTGTTTCTGCAACCATCCATCCATGGGCTCCGTAAAAAAGGTAGACGATCAACAGTACAAATGTTGAGCAAATTAGATACAACTGCAAAAAATGACCATGTTTTTTTAGTTTAGAAGATAAGTATTTCTTGAAAAATATATCTTCATAAATGAATTCCCATATATTCATAGAGACAGCTGAAGGGTCATGGTATTACACAGCCTTTCAAAAAGCAACCACCTTCTTAATTTAAATAAGGTCCTAGACAGGAATCAATCTCATTGCAGTGTACCACAGGGCCTACTGAGGCACTTCCCTTGATTAGAATTACAGAAGTATGTACGTAAGGTGCAGCACAGCATGAATGTATGTAAGCACAAGGAAGAGAAGAACCATAAAAATCATGGAGGCGCAAAGAAACATGAAGAGACATTGCTGGCTGACAGGAGAAACAACAGAATGGTCATATTTTTGTGACGGCACACTAAGAGGTATTAATGAAAAATAAAAGGGAGAAGTTGGAAACACTTTCTAAAAATTTTATATAATGATGAAAGCTGAACAGAACCTTAGACATGTCTTGAACTACAGGACTACAGAAGAAACCTGCTATGAATTATGGAAACTCTTTAGAGCTTCTCAAAAGCTTCAAAAAATATTTCTAAACAAGAAAAAAGCTAGGCAAATTAAGCATATAGCTAAATAGTTGTTAATATTAATTGGATCATTTTTATCCAAGCATAAAAAGATATAATACCACAGTGTCTGTAAATTTAGTAACTTGCATTTTAAATTTGAAGGTAGGGAACAGATTTTTAGAACTTTGATTTTTAATATTGTTGTAACAATGTTGGTATTTAAGAAGTATACATTACAAACTTTTTCCATAATCTTTCCAAATTCCTCACTGCCTAGTAGCCAGTAAATTCTCTACCTGCTTCACACAAAAAACAGGTTCTGCAAAGACAAACTACATAGACCCTTCGCTCACCTTGCCAGACACAATCTTCTCATAAATTTGAATGGGCTGATCTGCAAAGAATGGGGGGTATCCAGCTGCCATTTCATAGATTAACACTCCTAACGCCCACCAATCCACTGCCTTGTTGTAACCCTGGATAAAATGATAAATACCACTGTTAGTACAATTTCTAACACAGTTTAAGATTTTCAATATATATCTATGGAAAACAAACAAAGCAAACACGTTACTGCTGGTTTAATACAGAATTTACAACCTAGTTCAAACCAAACCGAAGCTCACAGATTCCAACAGCAATATACGTTAAAACCTAATACAATACTGACAGTGCAGCAGTGATGAAAATGAAACATTTTGCACACATTCCTGTGCTGAGTTTCAGTGATGCCTTTACATTGAGGTGACAAGACTCCCTAAGTGACAGAAATGGGCACAATTTATTTAAAATAAAAATAATCTTGTTACAGAATGATTGACACTTCTTTCAAAAGCTTCGGGAAATTTTATTAAATATAACAATACTTCCTATATTGTATGCCATCATCTTTTTGCTTGATTATCTGCATTTCAAAACATTCATTTTCCCATTTAGTAAACAAGCTACAGGAGCTTAAAAGTTTAGTTAATTACCTGTTATAGGGTCATTTATGATTTGATCTTTAAAGCCTGAACATAAAATCATTAGTAAATCCTATTTAGTATTTAAAAAAAAAAAAAAAAAAAAGTCAGAAAACCCTGCGAACCCCATCAATTTTGTATGTGTTTTCTGAGTTCTTTTACAAAGCTCAGGGCTAAGACTCAATCTTTCCTGAAAAGTCTACTATGGAGAATTTGTAGTAGATGCATTACTATTTCTTCTGCTGCTTTGGCTGCACAGGGGCAAATAACAAACGTTTTCTCCCCAGATAAAAGTATTTTCAGTTTACTTTTGAAGACCTGCAAAGGGTATTTAATTAAACCACATATTAAATGCATAATTTAACAATATGCATTATGATTGTTTATATCATAAGCAGTTCCATGGACTGTAAGGGTATTTTTCCTTTGCAAAACATGAAGGGCTGCAGTTGAACAGCTATATGATAAATCATATTTCTTCAATGTTCAAATACTGCAAGTACTAGACACAAACTGATGAGCGGTAAGCTTGCATGTACTTTGTGTGTAAAACCAGTGGTTTGTCATGTTTGATTTCATGTAAAGTGCCTTAAACCTGAAACACCCTGCAACTAGTTATTTAATGACTACTGATCCATCCAATAGGCGGTTCTTGTTACCTCTGGAGCTCCTGTTCTAGTCTGCTAACACTTCAGAACGTAATCACTCAGATCTGCTGTTCTGATAAAGATGCTAGTTAATCTAATTACAGATTTTTAAAATCCCTTTTCCCCTCACAAGTTACATGGCAAGCCTATGTAGAAAGTTCTGTACAGTTATGTGAAAATTCCTGCTTTGGAGTAAGTTTTAGTACACCACAAAAATATTTACAGTGTAACTATTTACAATGTAACTAGCTGACTAGTCAAGATTTGATTTTGGAAATATCAGCAATTGTTCATCCCTCAGAGTTTAATAACTGGGTGATAGGTTTTAACTGCATCAAATGCATGGCTGAATAACAAGACAAAGTACCTTGCTGAGAATTATTTCAGGTGCCAGGTATTCTGGAGTCCCACATAACGTCCAAGTTCTTCCTTTTACTCTTTTTGCAAAGCCAAAGTCCGTGACCTGTCATCAGAAGAAATAAGTTGACTGTAAAAGCATTTCCACAAAGCAATTTAAAATTAAGTACTTTTGAAATATTTTGGAAAGCTGTTTTATACACAGGAAAATTTTTTTTCCTCAAATCACATAGTATCAATATAGTCAGATGTACCTTTAGTAGCCAGTCCTTCTGATACTTCTAATTCAGACAGATAGAAGGTTTCTCAAGTTAAAATTAATAACATAAAATACGTATTTTCCCCCTGCACAAGCTTCTATTTACAATTTAAAAAAAATCAGTGCTAACTATGGCTTACTTATTGCCTACATGTACTGCAACTACATTAATAATTTTTCTTATACTTTTCACATCAGACTGTTTATACTGCTGGAAGTTTAAAGAATGTGAATATGAACAAGCTATTTATCTTTTCCTTTAGTTAACAAATAAATGAATCACAAAAAGGGTCAAGATATCTGTCAGTCTTGTAAATTTAGAATTTTATTGCATAACTGTGTAAAGGTTATATGTAAAATTAGTGTGGGAATAAGACAACATAAAAGAGGTCTTCCAGTAACTTCTGATTCTAAATATCTCTGAAAGCATCACCAGAGTCAAGCTTGTTTATTTGAGGACTGGGGGGGTAAATGTAGCAGTAACTGTATTCACAAGTAGCAAGCTCTTGGCCATTATAATTTTTTCATTCCTCTTGCCATGTTTTCTGCAGTAAGTTTTCAGAACTCTGTATGTGGTATCATCCTCTCTGATTTTTTCCTGGACTGTACTGTGGAATACATATGGAAGCCAGGGAGTTACATGTGAAATTCCAAGATCAGTTTCAAGCTATCAAGTCTATGCTTTGGGGATCCATTTTATTTCCTTCTTCTTGGTATCACTTTCAACCTATTCCCTGAGGAAAAAAACCCTGTACCGCAACGATAATAATTGCTTCTTATACAATAACCTGTGCTGGTGTTTCTGACACACTAGTGTCACAATTAAACAAGCCAAACTCCAAAGTATCAAGGCAGCTTTTGCTTCATTTTTGGCAGAAACAACAGCAATCACAGCTGGAACTGAATAGAGAGGGTGATGTGCTGACTAGACAGACCTGCTTCAGTCAGCAAAGAATCATTTCTGTGTTTGTGAAAGCTCATCAGTGTACTTAAGAAGAATACACTGCAGATGCAGGACAAACAGTAATGGCTTTCAAATTCAAAAAGAAAATGAACAGTTACTAAACAAAATTTAGTTGGAGCTGCAGTATCAACATATGAACGCAAACCTGTCTGTTCAGAAGCAGAAGTGAACCAACTTCACAAGGGAAGAGTGACTGCTGGACCCATTATTATTTGCAGTTTGCCCACCATCACCAAAACATGCTATTGCATATAGAAGGTTGCCAATTCTGGAGTAAGTTTTTTATAGTTTTACATTGAAACGGTGCTTCCCAACCACATTAATATAACTTGTATTTCTCCTCTCCCTACAGTGTTATTTTCTTTTCCACGCGAAATTATTTTACAATTATAAACAATGTAAGATATGAATCCTTTCCTCTTCTCCCAAACATTTTTATTACGTATTTTCCTGTTAGATTCTGCTATGGAAAAAGGTGACACAATAAGGAAAGAGCTTCTATAGTTTAAGGACTGCAAAGCATTGCAGAGTGCTCGCCGATGTAAACCACCTTCCCATTTGCCATTTAGATCAAAACCATGGGAGCTAAAAGGAACATGAGGAGGTGCCATGAGAGGCTGCTGTAAAACCAAAGCTGTCGTTTACAGCGCTGCCATTCTGATCTGATCTCAACTTAGCTCTTACTCCAGATGTGCTGCGAAGGTTAGGACTCTCCAAAGGTGAGATTCATCTGACAGAAATTAAGTACTACAGTGTCATTGTTGACTCCTAAGCTGGTTATCCTGAACTACTTATATAGTCAATGCACAGAACCAGACATTATAGGACACCTTTCATCTTGTTCTAGGGCTGACGTATAAAATAGGCCAGACGAACAGAGCCATGTAATCACCTACTTCTCACCACAGACCCCGAAGGAAACCTTGGCAGCTCGCTCAACTGCCCACAACTCCATTGTGCATACTTAATTTTAGTCAGAGGAAATACAATCAAATGGTTTTAACCATTACTAAGCAGTATGGCATGTTAATGCTCCCTTAATACAGGCTAACATGCCAACCAGCTTTAGACCATTTATTCTAAACACATTTGCTAGAGTTACCTAACCCTATACTGTAAGACAAGACTCCACTCCCTAAATATATGAAGAATATTCATACCTGGATGTATCCTTGCTGATCAATTAAAAGATTTTCAGGCTTTAGATCTCTGTAGATGAGGTCTAATGAATGGAGGTACTCAAATGTTAGCACTATCTGAGCTGCATAAAACCGTGCATGTGGTTCACTGTGAAGAATTAAAAGAATATTAAGTACCTCAATGCTATGCTAAGATACTGAAACAACCATGTAACTGCCAGGGCTAGACAAATTAAGTATCTTTTAGCTGGTTCATTTACTGTGTAGCAAGAAAAAAAAAAGCAAACAGCAAACATTTTGGAATTAATACACTCATTCCCTAAACTTAAGTCTTGCAGCTAGAATATACATGCAAATCAAGATGAACTTATCCCACAATATAGAGCTTAGATTTAAAATTTTACTTTGAGAAAACATCATCAATTTTGATGACAATATGCATAGGAATTCCAAGATTCTGTCATGCATATAGCATGAATGCCTGCATTAACTGGCTGAAAAATAAGAAATAATTACAAGTTTTTCATTGCATGACTAGTTCAAATCCACTGAAAGAGGGGTAAAGTAAATGCACTTATCCCTTCACAAATTTTTCTTCAATAGTAACAAATTTTATAAAACCCTCTTCCCAAATCATAAAAACATAAGCCTTTTTAAAGGAACAGTGTCATTAATACTCTTACCTGAACCTTCCGATTCTTCTTAGATGTGAAAACATCTCACCACCAGGAACATACTCCATTACCATGTATAAATTAGAATTGTCCTAAGGAAGCATATAAACACAAATACATTTGGCATGCTGTAAGTCTCTCCAATTCCTACATAGAGTATATTTTATCAAAGAATGAAAATTATAAATTTTAGCCATCGAATGACCTTAACAAATATAAAGCAACATTGGTAGAAATTCTTACAAAAGTGCAGACGCATGTGAGAAAAGGAGCATCATATATCTCAAGAAATCTTTTTAAAAGTATATCTGAATAAAGATAATTAATGAGCTCCTGATACAGAATGGTAAGTGACCTGATGGAAGAGAGGATAAGACGCCTACTGCAAGACAAGATCTTGCAGTCCTAAAAGTTCAGAATTGACAGCCTGAGGTATTCTCGTCTCCAACAGCCCCAGCCCCAAACCTCAGAACTGTGAAGATTAAGGTAGAACATGTTTGTTCATTTAAAATGGTATTAAAAAAGAAACAAAATAATGAAGAAAATACATAGAGCACACATATCACACTCTACATTAGGAAAATACTAAATTTCTCACACTCTACATTAGGAAAACACTAAATTTCTTTACAGACTCACTAACACATACTGTCCCGAAATTAGAAGTTAACCTCAAAGTTCTTTCCTTCACAGTTAAGACTGTCTTAATGACAGGTATATATACACACCTTATTTAGGCAGGTATTTATATACCTGCCTCAGGTATAAATCTCAAGTAAAAAAACTGCAGAACAGTTACAATCTACCATTCCATATATTGGTAGAGAAATACATCCTTTGGTTTCTCTCAAAGACAGAATGATGCCAAAAAGCTCCCTGCTGTACAAAAGCCAGGTTCCCTCCAAAGCAAGGCAAATCTTTAAGAGTTTAATTTGATTTTTTTTTTTTAATTTATTTGGAGATGCCCTTTCAGTTATCACGTGTTGAATTGGGGTGTGTGCAACCGTGCACCCCAGTGCAGGAACTCCTGCACAAGACCTAGTAACAGTGCCAAGCAAAGCATCTTTGAAAACAAAAATACTTAAAACTACTGTACTGTAGAAGTTAAAAGTTTTAGTATCTCAAGTTTGAGCATAAACTTCCCTGAAACCCAAACAAATGCTTTCAAAATTACCTTAAAAGAATACTCCAGTTTTACAAGGAAAGGAAAGTTCACCGCTTGTAATATTCTCTTCTCATTCAGTGTGTGTTCTATTTGCTTCAGTTTGACGACCTAGGGCAGAAAAAACAATCTTCAGTTTAAGTATGACACTTTATAGTTGTTGATAAATTTTTCAGTGTAAAACAATCAGCTGAAAGCAAGCTTGTAACTTTACAGATACTGAAAAACTTTATGGATTACCAGCACAACAACAGTGCTGAGAAAGGATTAAAAAGTCTAATGACATTTTAAAGAGTAATACTCATGCAATATGGTTTGCAGATAACTCTAGAAATAGTGTTTCTTAATACATGCTGAGTATAGGAATCAGTAAGGAAAACATCTCTTTACATTTTCTTAAGCATTGCTTGTGCTTGTAATGGAGATACTTCTGCAGCAAGATGACAACTCAGTAAAATCCATTTCATCTTTGAACCTTTTGCCAAGAAAGGCAGGAAATTGTGTCAGACTTAATTATGAACTTTGTTATGTGTGAACAGCAGTAAACTGACTTATTTTACATAGCTCACACATTAGTGAGGAGAAGACTAAGAACACAAATTCAAAATTTCCATTTTTACAAACAATAGCTACTTCTGTCAGACCTTTCAATGTTTTTTGCTTTTCTGCTTAGCAAATCGCTTAGCAAAATTATTAAAAAAATTAAAAAATCAAATGCTACATTATTGGAATTCATTATAATATTAAGTTGCTGATGGCAGCAAGTGGCAGATTTCTGGTCAGTGCTCTTTCTCAGTAATTAACAATTGCTTTCCTTGTGTTAAACCCCAACATTGCATAAACAATTTTTCTTCCACTTTACTTAATCCCTATTGCACAGTTTATCTGTATCTCATTTTGAGAATGGCATGACTTCCAAGTAAAGTTACTTTTTCTGCCTGCCCCCTGCTGAAACAAAGGGAAAATGTATGAGCAATCAAAACAAGTCTCTTTTTAGATGTTCAGAAATAAAATTGAGTGGCTGTAAGTAACAGATAAGCAAGATATTCCAACCCTGACTGAAACTGTGTTTAAATGTAACTTTTAGATGCAAAGGGTAGTGCCTATTACAAAAACACTACTGTTTTGAAATAAACGTCATACAAAAGAAAGAGTGATTTAAAAACATTAAATCTCTTTTGAATCATAGATCTTTAGGGACCACATGAAAACTTTGCTCAAATCAGCCCATCTCTGGGAAGCATGTCCCTCATCCCTAGAAAGCTATGGTACTGGAATTACCTTGGCCATTAAAGCAAGCAAGCTAAGGTTTAGTTTGATATTGTGAAGCGTTCAGCTGCAATGCTAGACAAGACTTTAGCACCATTCCTGCATCTTTGGCTGGTTAGATACTGGAGGGTGATGGCAGCAGTACCACAGACTGAAGCTGCTGTTTAACGCTTCGTAGTATCAAACTGGACATAACTCAGACAGCACAGTTTTGCTCACATAGAAGCTCAGGCTCAGGGCATGTCCAGTGACAGCTTCCTGTAGATCAAATGATATCTGGTAATTGCAGATTCTCCAGCAGCTTGTTTGTGTCTGAGCTTTTGTTAACATATTTTCTTTCCAAAACCATTACATCATGAAACTAGGAGCAACAGCCCTACACACAAAACTACTGGCTACATCAACATCTATTAATTTTTTTATTTTTCATGTCCTGATGAACCAAGCATAAGATTGGATAACAAAGGGACACACAATACGCTTTCTCTTGTTTCAAGTAGAATGTAAATGAAAAATTATAGGCGGCCTGCACATTGTATAATTTCAGACATCTTATGTTTTCTATAATATACAAAGTGATAGAAATACGCTCTCCCTAAACCATCTCCTATTTTTTATCAATTAATAGAAGTTATTAATATAACACTAATATATTTCTAATAGAACACAAATATATAATTATATATGCTAAGTTGAGTTGAAAAAGTGTGTTATTTCATAAAGAAACACTTCAAGAATTATTATTATAGACAAAACCATCTAATTAATT
The DNA here is from genome assembly GCA_035590275.1 of Ibycter americanus. Classification (NCBI taxonomy): domain Eukaryota; kingdom Metazoa; phylum Chordata; class Aves; order Falconiformes; family Falconidae; genus Ibycter; species Ibycter americanus. The sequence goes on from JAVJGI010000032.1 coordinate 19,679,093, forward strand.
AATAGAAGACTGACACCTGGATGGAAACATCTTTAATCCTGTGAATCTTTTACTGCAAGTCCACTGCAATCGTTAAAAGTGTGAATTCTTGCTTTTACCAGGTAATTCTATAGCTACAGCTTTCCAATTTATTTTAGACTAAGAGGTAGCAATGAGTTTTATTATTATTGTTTTTTAAATCATCAGACTATTTTTATGGCAGCTTTCTGAAGTAAATTGCTAAATTGCTCCAGTGACAAGGACTCAGCTATTCATGAAAAAAGGGTTCAAAGAAAAAGACTTGAAAATCTGAAATTTGATGCACTCCCTGTAGCAGTGGGATGCTCATCACACCTTGTGTTACAGCAACACACTGTACAGGATGCCACCAGCCATACTGAGGTAATGACGTGGGTGAAAATGGTCTGGACTGTCTTGCAGTGGTATTACGTTGGAATGCCTTTTAAATTTAATTGGGATATTTATTTTAACATAAGAGTTAGAAACCATTGTTATAGGAGAATGCTGAAGTTGCAAAAAAATTGAGCTTTTCCAAGTAAAAAAGTAATCCCAGAATTGACACTAAAAGGTAAGACTTTAATTAAATGACACACTATTCAAGGTCCAGAAACCCAAATCACTTGTAAAGAATACGGGAACTGCAACTGCAGGAAAACTATTTGATTATGTCACTGCCATAGTTTCATTATATAAAATTACTCAGGAATATAATAATGCCTAAGTGCAAGAGCCCACACTGAGTCAATGGCGACTTTCATTTTGTCAGTTACTGATTATTAAGTTCTCTTTGCCAGATGAATGTTTTCTTAATATGATTTTTGTTATATATCAGCAAAGTTATGTATAATGCCTTACAAAGTAAGATGGGCTATTATATTGAGGAACTTAGAATTTACTAATCTAAGTAATGTACTTCTGAAAAACTTGTCAAAACCGTTAAAAACTAATTGTACTGATGGATTCCTTTAAAATACTTCTTAGCATTCTGGAATTGTATTTTATTTAAAATTTAAAGTTTATCAAATGATGCAACTTACAATCTAAGAGTAATAAGCTGCTAAAAACAACCAGGCTGGAGTAACAATACAGATTCAGACTACAGCACTTAAGTTTTCAACACAGAAAATAATTATTGTGTGACAGCCGTTCTGAGAGAGACACTACTGTTCTATCTATGCAGTTACTATAGATGCAACAGGATTATTACATAATTATGCACACAAAAACAGTACCTCATGGGATCAAGAACGGAAAAGAAAAAATTCATGCAAATGATTTAATAAATTGTGGTTCATAAGTGAAAATTTTGAGAATTTCTGGTCCAGAGAGTCTTCCAGAATTCTGAGCTACCCTGGAAAAGTTTACTTACTTATTTTAACTGCAGCATTATATTTTGCTTTTGCCAAAGAATATATAGGCCACCTTACAAAAGCTAAGCAAAGAACTGAACTGGTAACATTTTATTAATGCCTTGGATACTACTTAGAGCCTCTTCAGCTTGCCATTAATGTTATTGGTGGTTGCAACAATTCTATGCAATCCCAACAATTGAATCTACTATATAACAAAATCAAAGGTTTAAAGTATCACCAGTATCCAAGTGTGATAAGCAAAAGCACAGTAAGTGCAACACAGTTTAGCCACAGTTACCAGATCTTTGTCTACATCAAACTCCTTTGTACCACAAAACCCACTATAAATTACACCAACCTTCTGTTTGTCCAGTATCTTCATAGCATAATACTGCTCTGTGGATTTATGTTTCACCATCATAACTCTCCCGAATGATCCTGTTCCAAGGGTTTTTTGCCTCTCAAAATCATCTAGGCCAGCAGTATTCTACATGTACAAGGATATAATGACATTATTTACAATCCAATACCCAAAGACAGTTTTAACTGTATGAATTGAATTCATGAAAGAAAATTGAGTAAAACTACTTATCGAAGACAACTATAGCCAACTATACTGTTGTTATAATTTCATGTCTGTTAAATTTTAATAAGAAATTTTACATTACACTCACTAGAACAGAAAAAGACTTAACCGAATTGTATCGACATTTCTGTAATTTATCCATACAGATGACACATGCTTAGTAAGAAATATTTAGCAGTAAACAGATCATGAATTCAACATACAGATAAATAACCCCCTCATGCTTCACAAACAGAAATATTGGAAAATGCAAAAAAAACCCCAAGCTCTAGAGACAGTTCTACATGAGACTTGTCTGGAGACCATATCACTGAGTAAATTTTCTCAAATATTCATACCATATCTTTTCAAATGCTGCTTTAAAGACAACCCTTCTGCAAAAAGCCAAAACCCCAAGTTCAATTTTTACAAGGTTTTTCTCCAACAAGTTCCTTAAACTGCCCCCAAGCCTTATGCAGTAGGCTCAATACCTTTAATTCCCCTTAAAACCACAGGGGAAACTATTAACAGGTTAAATTACAGACGTGCCAATGCTTATTGTTATAAAAAGCCAGCTAAAGCATGCCAATAGATTTTGAGTCTTGTCATGTTGATGGTTAACATCACTCTCAGTAAGAGAAAGCTGTTGTTCAGTATAAGCATTTCATCAGCTCAGATCTGGAGAAGACCCAATAGTCTTTGCTGATGAACTTCAATGACAAAACTGACGTTAAAAATGGAAACTCCTTTAAAAATTGCATTAAACCTATTTCTGTTTTCTGCGCTGCTCATTGCAGACTGGTAACACATTGATAACATTATAGAAAAAAAAATGCATCAGGGAAAACTACTGAATGTTTAAATGACTGATACCTGAGGGGGGCTTTCCCATTTTCTTAAAAAGTCTTCTTTGGCTTTGGCTAGGAACTCTTTCACTGAAAACACACAAAAAAAGTACATTTTAATTAATGGAGATGCTTTGTTAACAAAATATGTAAACTTCATTATCAACTTCTTTCTTCAACTTGTAATATACTATTTTCACCATGTATGAAAGCAAGCACCAACGCCTCTAGAACTTCTACAGTATCTCCAGGTGATCTTTAAGCTTTCTGGAGTAACTACATCATTCTACACAAATTACTTAAACTACACCAGCTCTAATAACTCACAATATTGTATACACAAGCAGGCTTTAAGGTGATGCAAAACGCTCTTAATTTGACTGGGAAAAAACCACAAACACTTGACATCTACACATAGCCATTCCACAAAGTTAGACTTTTTATTTATTTTTGTTAAATAAAAGTTACATTTTCTTTCAGCTGATTGAGCGTAATGTCAATCTCATTGCTTTTTCCCCTCATCACCTTTATTTAAAGGCTGTTTGCAAGCTCAAGTAGCAAATGGATAGCATTACTGCAAAGACAAAGCACAGGGCTACAACAACACTGCACATTAGGCATGCCCAGAGTCAGAGAATATGTATTTTAATCTTGATTTTCCACTGAAATTGAAGGAATGTATAGTAGCAGAATTCTGGATGACTGTTCAAAATGTGCACCAACATATTTTTTTCAGATCATCTTTCAGATAATTATTTTTTTTTAATATCAGCTATCAGCCAGATCAATGTAGATTACTTAATGCACAGTCATAAATGGGAGGTCTTTCAGACATTGCTGTGGTTCTGAAAGAGTCACAGAATCAAAAAGAAAATATCATACTGGTTTTGTGTTCTCTGAATAATTTCACATAATACAACGTTAATAACAGTGGATTTTCTGTACTATGATGTTCTGCCACAAGTAATTTCTGAAAATACTCAGCAACAGGCCAAGATTATTCTGGTCAGTACCTAGAAATATATGTTTTCGCAACTGTATTTTACCTTCTGATGGTCATAAAAAATTAGGTTTATAAAGGGTTGTAAACAATCATCTGATGAATCAGAACTTTTCTGTACTCTTCTTTTCAGAGAATATTAGTGTCTACAGAGAGAACTTTTAAAAAATTCTCTTCTACTACTAGTACAGTTACAGCAGCAGTAAAAACAATGGCAGCCCTGGAGAATGCTGGTCCTGCATTTCTTTGTTTTTCTTCCCCCTCTCAAGTGAGCTACAGAATTCAACTACCACAAAATACTCAAAGGAAGTTTATGGCTCCCACCAACACTGGCTCTGATGGAGCAGCAAACGTGAAAATTTCAGAAAAAAAATGTCAAAAAGTTCTTGTAGACTTCATGGTTAGAGAAGTGTTTAAAGCATGATATCCACCAAGTAATTTTTGTTTTAACAGAAACCAGCAATATCATAGGAGGAAGATATTTATTACCCTAAACTTACAGTTGAGTAGGAAAAACATAGTTTATATCAAAGGAACTTTTAAATTGGTATTAAAACTCACTGAGAGTTAAAAATATTTTAGTGGGTAATCAGTAAAAATGTTTGACATACTTATCCTGTGTGGGGAAAATATTTCCATTGTTTTTAAATTAGGGGGGTTACTCATGTAATGACTTTTAATGATCCTAATTTGAGAAAAGGACAGGATTTCCTGTGGCATGAAATAATTTCTCAACACAAAAAAGGGAAGTTAACAATGTCCAAATTAATGCCTGATGATCCTTTTTCCATTAGGAGAACAGAGATGACTTGATAAAGTGATAACTACTGATAAAAGTTTTTAAAACATCAATTTATGTCAAACTAGCATGAACATTACTTTCTCTTCATGACAAGAAAAAAAACCTATGATGATCATTAAGATTACCAAAATGTGAGCCCTCAAACTTAAGTGGCTGTAGCTTAGAAATGAATGTTAACTTTAACACTATAGAGCACAACCAAAACATGAAATTGGTGTCATTTTTTCCATGTTATTACAGCACATCTTAAATATCCCTCATGCTACATCCGTTGTTCATATAAATAAATACTTTAAGTTTCCACATGTTTTGCACTGAAATATAATTATTCAGTATTTATAAAAATGGTATTTATATGTAGTCATCTTTGTTCTACTTACAGAATAAAGAATACTGTTTGTGGAAAATGCAATCCAACTGGAAATATTCAGATTGTGGAAGCATGAGAAAAATCTCTCATTACTAGAATATCAATAAGCCACAAGCTCTCCTTCAACAAAACTTCCACCTAATTCTACTTCACTTTTGCTCTTTTTTCTTGGAAAGCAGCACTGAATGCATATTCTCAAAATAAAGCTACCTAATGGTGCTCATTTATCTTAAAATCACTATCTTTTAAATATGATTTAATGTTCTTTGGCATGTTTCATTAGAATTACATTTTCTTCCTAATGAGAAAGTGGGTCAAATTGTGCCTGGTTCTCATTTTCAGAGGTCACCTGGGCTCCTAACACCACAACACAATTCAGCAGGTGATTTCAAATAGAATTTAGGCAACTTAAGTGCATACACTTCAGTCACTTCTGAAAATAGGACTTAGAATTTTAAACAGGAGAAGTACTTTTGAAAATTATCCCTCAGTCACAAGACATTAACTCTTGCTACAGGAGAACATTTCATTTCTACTTTTCAGGCATATAATCAAAATTTACAACAACTGGATAGTAGTAGCCATTGGTATTATTGTGATGATGCAAACAAATAGGTTTATTAGATGACTTAGAAATTTTCCTCAAGTGCACATTTTTAGCCACCTTACATTGTGACTATGTCACTTGTTTGCTTTTCTAGTCTTTTAAACTGTTTGTAGCATCTGTGACTTTGGGCACTAATGAAGGAATGAGCATACCAAAAGTCTCTATAGGTTCCCCAAGGGTTTGCAGGAACATTCACCCACACAGATGAGATGATGAAGAGAGGAAAGAAAGAGAAGAAAAAGAAAAGAAAAAAAAAAAGAAGTTTTATGCATTTCCACAACAAACACATAGAAAACACAAATACATTCCACCCTTTCCCCTCCCCACTCAAGAACAGGCCCTGTAATAAACCAGCCCTTTCCCACACAGACAGAATGAGTCATGCTAAGTCACAGAATGTTTGAGCAAAGAAAAGAGGAAAAAAACCAAAGGAAGCTAAATTCAGTATGAAAAAAAGATGATGCATCACAGAAATAAGCACAGCTTACAAAACTTCAGGAGATCAAGTTGGCATCTTTAATAATTAATCTATTCCAAGACACACACATCCAAGGAACTGTTGCTAACAAAAGTGTATCTATCTTCATCGCAGCATGCTGGAACACAATAAAACCTGTAATTGGGAGATCTTCCCACTACTTAGCACTTTGTTGCAAAAGACAGCATGTGTGAATTGCATGGCATGTGGTGGATAGCACAGAAATGGCAAGCAGTCTCCAAAAAAAAAAAAAAAATTCACAATCAAATTTCAGTCCTGTTACCCAACAGCAGCCACAAAACCCCTTGAAAGTCTAAATTGCACAGCTGAAGTTGCTGTATACAAACTGGAATGCATACAGGAATCCTGTATGGCCACCATACAAGTATGATTTAATTTTGTAAGACTGTGGGAACAACAAAGAATCCAGGAAAGAGATGTCGATATATAGGTTCCCATAAACACTGAAGAGCAAGGATCACTCATATATGGCCCAGCAAAGTGAAGATGAGGGTGCAAGGAGCATATGCAAAGACCAGCAAACAAACCCTATTCAGACTGGTTTCACTGGTACAGTAGAAGCTGGAATGAAGGAGGCTGAAACTAAAGGGGGAAAAGCTGTTGCACAAGAAAGGAAGGTGCTGGAAGGAGAGAGCAAAGCATGAGTAACAGCACTTGGCATGAGGGCCACAGCCATGGTCAAAACAACTGGACACGTCAGGAAGGACAGCAGCTGGAACTGGAGAAGATGCACCAGTGGTCCAGAGGTCAGGTAAGCACAAACACACAGTGAAAGCCTAGCTCTTCATGACCAGCAAGGGCAATCACTGGAAGGAGAAGCAAGTCTTAGGCAATGCAGACACCCAAAGCATACAGTAGAGTATCTGGGGAGATACACAAAAAGGTATTAAAAAGTCAGGTAACGGCTGGGGAGTCACAACTGAAAGATTTCAGGCAGTTTTATTTCTTCCACCTGCTTCAGTTCAAACCCTGGTCAGAAGAAATGCTACAGGTGCACCCACAGCTGGACAAGACACAAGCTATCCTCTTGCGTATCACAGGTGGCATGAGACTTGGCCTGTGGAGAGCTGTACCCAGAACCAAGGCAACCTGGTGGTAAGCAGGAAAGTCTGCTGGAAGAGATTTCTAAGGGAAGTGGAACTCAAGATCCAGAGGTTCCTAGGAAATACTGGCATGCAAGGAGGTATTAAAAATAAAACAAAAAAACAAACATGAAGAAACTACCACACACAAAACCAAAAATCCCCTGGACCCACCCCTGAACAGCAGGGGACAGTTATCTAGCAGTATATTCACACAATATTTCTGTTTGTTTTATCGATTAACTCTTGTATGAAGTTAGCAGGTTTAGAAAAAAAATTGTTAACAAAGGGTACAGTACTCATGTACTATAAAGAGTACTCTGGCCCAAAACACACTTTAAGAGCAAGTGAATCAGAGGAAGGCCCCTGAAAAAAATTGAAAGGGTTAGGACCTCTCAGCTGCAGGGCTGCAGCGACAGCAGAGGGAAAGGGGTCACAGATGGAGCAGTCCTGAAGAGTTACCATGAATTACTTTGCCTTTCTCCCACCTCCCACATGCACTGTATTTGTTATTCTCAAGCACATCTCCCACAAGAAACAGCAAGCCAGAAATATTTATTTGGGGGGAGCGCGAGGAAAGTATTTGGATAGGATTCACGGCAAGAAAGCAACAACTAAACTGATTAAGACTAAACGTTGGGCACCACTACAAACGCCCATCTGTTGTGCTAAATGCCAATCTCTGCTTGGTATTTAAAATGCCCTTTATCAAAATACAATTCAATTTTTGTTCCAAAACCGTAATATAATCATTTAAAGTCTGTAATTAAATGGGCTATTTCATTAAGCCTCCAAATTTAATTTAATGGAAAAGTGAATATGTATGAAGAGATTCTGGTAAATATATATGTATATTTCATTTTTATAAAAACAATTACAGCCTTTAACATTATTGAGATGTACATAGATGCCTCAGTGAATCCTGTGGTTATGGTACCACATTTCAGAAGCAAGTGAGAAGTGTACAATTCAAATTCTAAGTCCCATTCTTATACCACTAACTTGTCATCTTACATTTCTTTACATTTCTGTTTTGATTGGCAATAACAACATCATAAGGCTTATAACAAGATTTCTCTACCCTGGCAAGTATTTGAAAATGAACACAACTAAGTGTTAAATATTATACACTCAGACGAAGTAGTGTGAGCACCAGTTAACATTTTAATAGCTGGGAAGCACTTCAAAACACAAACTAAAATGGTAGCACTGAAACAGACCGTCAACATGAACAAAACACTTTGTTTCTCACAATACGAAAACAGTGGGGAAAAAAACTCCAATGTGATATAAGCCTGGCACCGTGCAAGTCAATCTTGTCTTAACACTGCAGTGAGACACACTGGCCCTCCTGTGAAAAACTGACCAGCTATGATTTTGTCTGGTTTCCGCTCTAAGAGTTGCAAAGTCACTAAGGTTAGATTAATAACTCTGCACCAATTTAATATCTCATTTATCAGCCTTTTGACTTTGAGAGCAAGGTTTTGATCTTATATTTCTGTTTAAACACTAATTATGATAAAAACAGGTGATGCAAAGCAAACTAACTTACCAGCTGCAATGGATAAGAACCTTCCTTCAGTTAAAAAAAAACCAACCCACAAAACCCAGAACATATGGAGCAGTTCTGAAAAAGACATTTGTTGGAATATAAAACCTAAAAGTTCTTAGTAAATGAATGATCATGTAAGAATTATTAACTGCATAGAAGTTTGCTATTAAAATGGAAGCACTAATAATCTAACTGCACACTGCAAATACTTCTATGGAATACTGGGAAGGACTGCTAAGTAGTGAAGAAGACAAGGGATTGGAAAAACCATGGAGAAAGAGGGAGAGGAATGGGATAAACAGTAAATTAAGACCAATTACAGCTGCACTGCCTAAAGACTAGAAGAGAACACTAGGATCCGATTTTTGGGATAGCATATTCAGGAATTGATTTACAGTATGCAGTGACTGTAAAATAGAAATTGTTCTTATCCATTACAAAATTACACCTCAAAATCTGAACACAGGCAAAATCTTATTTTAATCTTGTCCACAATTTTGAAGCCTTGAGCTAGACAGTATTTTGTCAGTTTTATAAAAGCAAATTTGCAACAGTTAAGAGCTCTGTAAAAAGCCAGCTTTTATTTATTTATTTAATTTTATTTTAGTTTTCAATGCTACAGGGTATAATTTTAAGCTGTAAATTAAAGCTGAAGTCTTACTTAATGTTCACTTCTTTACTTGGCTGGCTAGACAGCAACAGCCTGCACAAGAGATGTGACAGATTTAGACAAATCAAAACAGAAGCCAGGTTTTCAGCTATCAGAGATAATACCTATTCTTTGTCGAATTCTGAGCAGTACTCTGCTGGATACAACCACCAGTCAAGACTGACTTCCTTCTTCTATTTTTATTAGAGATAATAAAATCAATTTTATTTCCAAGTCCTATTTTCAGTCTTTCCATCTTTGTTCTTTTTCTTAAATCATGAAGTACTGGTCTAAACACAGGTGGTAAACCCTGACAATGCCAGAAGTACAACATAACAGAGACCACTCTGGGGAGACAGGACCAAATCCAACTAACAGTCACTTAAAATGTGACTCCTTGAAATTTTTTTGGAAACTTTCAAATGTATAACGTAAATCAGTAAATTTGTTCAGCCACAAACAAAATCAAGTCTTGTACTAGTGCTGCTCAGCAGTTGTACATGTGTATATGTCCCGATTGAATAATTTTCCACCAAAAAAACCATTCAGATGAGATAAAAACTCAGCTTCCTTAATCTAAAACAGAATCCAGACACAATGCTTATTGAAATTTATTAATGAATACACCTTCACTAAAAAATGACTCCTCCCTCAAGATACACACAGATCCATGCCAAAAAAAATCAAAACAAACATCCAAAACCTATGAACCAAGCTGGGATTTATTATTCAAATCCTAAATTATGGATTATATACAAGACTTCCTCAATGCAGACAAGCAGAATAGCTCCATCTGAAGCGTGGGACATGACCTAGTGTCCTGCAGATTCCTGGTGGGTGAGAGCTGTTCCATCCCTTCGGATATTTCAGTCCTTCATGGCAGCACCTCCCTTTCTTACCCAAGCTTTCCTTTCAAATTAAAGTGTTATTAGCAACCTTTTGCTGATTGATTATAGAGTTGATTTTTTTGTTCCAGTTCTCTAAAGCAACCAGTTGGAATTGGCATCCAGTTAGCTCTGGAATATGTTAAAACTAAGCTTTGGCCTAAGGAAAGGAATCTCTTTCATACCTTGTTCCTGCCCTTGAAGTGTTCATTAAAGCGAGTTATTCCAGACTGCTGGAGAAAACACATTCGTAAATGCGCTTCCTCTCTTGCAACAACCCACATGCTTTGAGGCTTAAAAGTCCAAGAAATAGCAGTTTGGTTTATGAGGCTGCAGTTCAGTGTTCAGTATGGACTGGTATAAATAAAACCCCAGTCCTGTCCCTCCATAGTCAACTCATTCCTGCCTCTCTATCACGACCTTCCTTGAAAGAGCAAAAGCATCCTTGTGGCTGACTGCCAAACCAGGTCAGGGAACCAGGCCAGACTGAAAAGTAATGGACAGAAGGCAGGGGAGGACAAGGGAAGCTAATTTTAATCCACAGCAGTTCCCAGCTCCTTTCATCACATGAATGCTTCTCCTGGGGCAAGGGAAGGGAGAAGTGGCATGGAAATGGGCAAATATGTGGGGCAGAACTGCTCCTTTTCTGAAGAAGTGGCAGTTTATGTTAGTGTAACACGACCATGAAAGTATGGCATTGGACTACTGAAAAGGCTTCTGAGAAATAAGAATTATTTTAAGTTATTAATTTTCAATTATTTTATTAGATGAGTTAATAGAATTAACTTAATTTCAAATTAATAAATTGTAAGTTTAATACAATTACTTTCAAATGCAATACTAACACTCCCTACATATAAAATTAGTTTATACAGAAAAGGTTATGTGAAGAAATCTTAACATGTAAAATCCTTAATTATCATACACTGATGTGCTTCATGAGCAATTAGGAATTAAGCTTTGTCTGTGCAGTACCACCTCTGTAGCCTAGCTGAACTTTATCCAGCAAGTAATCTAAAATGTTGCAACTACCACAGGACCTATAGTGTAGAACATGCCTTCCTGTGTGAAATATAATAGGTGTTACTTTGCAAAGAAAATTGAAAACTGTGCAAAAATTGTGAAAATTCAAACACCTCTGGTTTCTGCAGTGTATATATTTCCATGGTTACCATGTGGAAAAAACAGACAAAAAAATAATACATTTTTTAAAAAGAGTTCCAAGAACAAAATTTTCTAGGCGACTATTATGAAGTATCTTGTAGATGTATCACATTCTTGAAAGAGTTTTTAGCAAATTCTAGTAGTTAAATACAAATATGCAAAATAATCAGACTTTCCTCTTACAGTCAAAACCACATACCAAGCAAAATGTTTACAGCACCTGCTGCAGTTTTCATCTAGTTAAGCTACCCTCCCCTCTGCACTGTTCAGATACTGGCTAGTGCCAGCTTTCCTCTCCATATTACTGCCCCACCTTCCCTCGTTGTAAAAGTTCAGTGACTAAGAAGGGTAACATATTACTAGTCAGCTTTCACAGAGTATGTTTTATGGTTAGATTATTAAAAACAGTAAGCATAAATCTGCACAGCTGGTATGATCTGCATATTAACTAACAAATTCCCTGCAAGCAGGCAATGCCTCTCAGGTCTATCAACACCAGATACATTCATGAACAAATACCCTTTTTCTGTAGAAGTAACCCAAGTTTTACTGAACTCATTTCTTCCTTATACTCCAAACTAAACAACTGTGGGGGCTGTTCACTGTATGGACGCACTTTATGAGTTAGTTGAAAAGAGGAACTCTTCTTGTGTTGCTTTTTCTTTTTTCAAGGATTTCATAGAAGGCATCAAAATAACAGCAGATACACCAATCTTGGTTTAAGTGCGTTCATATCTAAGTCCGTTTCCCACAAAGCTACTTTGCCCCAGCCCTTGCACTAGCAAAACTACACAAATTCTCATATACATGTGCTGGGATCAGTAAGACCCATCTTCACAGCTGTCAGGGTAAATCAGCAAAACAGCTCTTCATCTCTGCAAGATTTGAGCTTCTGACACATCGCTATACTGACATATCTCCCACAGAAAACACTTCCAGTATTTACAGGAAAGAGTTGCCTGCAGTAACTAGCCAAGCAGGAGAAGTTCATTTATAACCTTAAATAGCAGAGAGACTGCCTTCCTGAATAAGGAAACTTATGTAAATAAACATTTCGCAATTCAACACATGGAGTAACAACAAGTTCTTGTTTGCCTCAGGATTAGGGCAGGCAAAAAGTAGGTAAGAGTGTTTACTATCCATTCCGATAAAGAATCGGACTTTAGAGAGAAACTGGTTAGTCAATGCTTATTTGGATAAAAGGCAGGCATAAAACTTGCACAGAATTGAGCTGCAAATCCTGCAAAAATATTTAAATGAAAAAAACTAAACCACGTGAATTCTTAATGGGCTGGGGTATCTGTCAGCAACTAGAATGAATAAAGAAAAACACCAAAGTCATTATTCAAGTTACAAAACTGCCTGTAAGAACCTCAATAATTAAAGCTGGGAAACTGCTGTTGTGAACTTTGGCCTGCAACAGCGGTACCCGCAGCAACTCTTAGAGGAACCAGCAACTAATAATTATACGAACAATTCCAGATGTTAACTAAAAACCAAGAAAAGAAGAAAATCTGTCTGGTAACAAAATATCTAAGTCACAGTTCAAGAGATACAAGATTACAACATGCCAAATACCCTTTCCTTTGGAAGAAACTTCAATTTTATTAAACTAATTTTTTGCTAATACCCCAAACCAAGCTCTTTGAGGGACTGCTCACTGTATGGATGCATTTTAAGAACATCGTCAATGCAGCAACTCTTGTACTGCCTTTTCTTTATTCAAATATTTTGTAGAAGAATCAGAACAAAGCGTGAAACAGGTCAACACCTAAGAAATTATCCTAGTCTGCTCTCAGAGGCTAATGGGTAACATTTAGGAATTGTTGAAAGGAAGAAACCATTAGTCCTGTAAGATGCATATAGGAAGATGTATAGTTCTGGCACCTAGAAATTCTGTGGCATCCTTCCATTTTCTATAGTCTTTTCAGCAGTGGGAATGATACTATGTTCCCAATGCACATAACTAAGGTATTTTCACTACCTCCCGTCACCCTCACTCCTGAAACTCTCATATTCTCCCGCGTACACAAAGCTGGACAATAATTCAGCAGAGTCTATAAGCATTGGTCATACTGCTCCATCTGTTTCCACACACATTTGATAACTACTGTTGTAATTACGATTGTAAATGTCTGTATTGGCAATTACTTCTATTTGCAGTATTTGAAAAGTACTAGCCCAATCATGCGCTTGCTGATACTTGGGAGTATTAAGCTTATTCCTAGTGAAACAGAAGATCTAGCCGAGTAGCACCTTTCAGAACTGGGAGCTGGGGCTTTTAAAGTTACTTTGCCTTCCAGTTTTATCTGTTCAAGAACATTCTGCTGTTCAAAACAAAAACTCCAAACCAAATTAATAGAAAAATGGTTTTTCCTTCTTTCAAGTCTTTCCAGAAAAATAATCTCACATAACTGGAGCTCTCCTGGAAAGAAAAAAAGCAAACAACAACAAAAACCAAAAGAAAAGAAAAAACCCAACCAAAAAACCCACCCCACACAAAAAAACAACCACCAAGCAAGCCAATTGTACTTGCCATTTAAGAAAATTCATCACTTTTTCATCGAGGTTTCACTTGCATCTTGGCAGTCTCTCACAAGGAGAGCATCTGATTTTATCCACTGACAGGATTTTTGTCCACTGACAGTGTAATGTAACACTGCTGCAGTGAAGACAGCCACAAAGGCGCAGTGAAAATCAGAAGTGGTTTAAATGGGGAAATGTTTACAGTGAAGACTTAATCTAATCCTCACTTGATAGAGCAGGAGATAGTCACCTTTCCCTTGTCAAAATTAGACTTCTCATTCATAGAGCTTTTTGATTGAGAACTGACACTTGGTAAAAATTGCAGGTATTTATTTCTATTTTTAATGGAACCGGGAGCCTGGATGTCAAGATGAATGAAATCTACAGATGCAAAGTGTAAAATAAAACCCCAGGGAAAAGAAAACAACCAACCCCCAACACACACATCCCTCAAACCAAGAAAACAAAACACCTGTAACTTCTTATTCATCTAGTTTGTAAGAAATTTATTCCCTTAAAATGACTCGTTACAGAACACCAAAAAAACCCAAAACCATCCAAAGCAGCAAAATTCAAAATTCATAGAGCCGATTTCCACAAACCTTAATTCCTGTGGAAGCTACAACCTGACTGTAAGAGAAACAGAGAAAAAGGTGCTGGAAAACCCAGCCTGGTAACTGCTGAAAAGCAGAGACTTTCTGACCCAAGAGACCTCTCCATCAGTGGATGAAGGCAGCGTGTGTCATCGAGGAAGCGCAGTGAGGCTGTAGTTTCACCCTCACTTTCCACAGAGGCTGAGCAGTGGCAGGTGTCAGTGGGGAGGTCGGGCTGGGGCTGCCGTCGCATCCCTGTGGCACGAGCGCAGGTCAGCTGGGAGCCTGCGAGGCCACACCAGCTCCCGGCCAGGCTCCCGCCTGCCAGCATCCCCGCAGGGCTGCAGGGAGCACACCAGGGAGGCTGAGCCACCTCTTTCAGGGACAGCCTGCATTTAGGTTTACTTGAGCAGCCATGACACTGTAACATAAATCTCCATAATGTACGTACAAATTTCTGAAACCCTGTCTAATAACTGTACCAGTTTTGACATTTGTATATTGTACCTTTGTACACCAAGGAAATGACAGCCACACTTTTCATTCCAGGGAACATGACCTCAACACTTTAGTACGAGATAAGTATATATAAAGCTGATATTAGATAAGGCAGTGGGATGACTCCTCCCACTCTTTATCTCATGCCACATACAAAAGTGAAACCTTCATAAAGATGGTCCTTTAAATTTGTAGGATAAAGCAAAACCACACAGACCCCATATAAATGATCAACTGTTTTTTCTTTTCAAGCAATCTCTGTCTCAAGTAATTTTCCAAAGCTCCAGACTACCTGCTTGAAGCAAAAAGGAGTAATTTCAGAAACTATTATTTGCTTTTTGCAAACAATTTTCAAAGGATACCAGTTTCTAAGGAAATAAATGTAGAGAGTTCATATATTTAGTTACACCTTTCAATAATATTCCAAGTAAGAATATAGTACATCATAATTCCACTAAATTCAAAGTACCTTATAATAAGTAGTCACGGTGGTTTCAGAAAGCAAATACCTGCCTGATAAGTTTACTAGATCTATTATAGTATCTCACCTCAAATAAGACTCCCCTCCCCTACTTCCATGAATGACCTCAACTGTTCTGCTATCCCATCATTTAGAAAGAATAAAAACCTTAGAAGAATAAGCTGGTTCAGATGGAAAACAACAAAAGCCAATTTCAATTTTTAGGTGATGATTATAATAAATTCAGAAGGCCTCTCTAATTTGTATCAATTCACATAAAATAATTTATTATGAGTAAGACAGAAAATTACGTGAACTGACATGTATACCATTCAATTATAAAATTTTCCAAATCAGATTCTGTGCCTTACTTAATGATTCGTAACAGTTATTCCTAAAAGAAAGCTCTAAAATAAAATTTCAAGTACTAAATACCAGTTATGCAAAGCAAAATGTTTAATAAAAACTGCAAATCTTTAAGACTGGTTATTTTTAATAGAAACCCACCGAGAGCCAATTACAAAAACAAAGAGATCGGTACTCGATGCAGCTATGCAGACAAGAAAGGGAAACCTGGTAGATTTTTCCTGATTGTGAAGATGGAACAAAAAAAATAGTGTCAAAGGTAATAGAAAAGACTTACCATTCATGCTGAAAAGCTAGTTTTCAGAACCATATTGCTCCTAATATTAATCCAACAGTTGATGAAGTATGTTAATCTCCACCAAATCAGTGCTTCAATCTCTAAACACACTTACACACTAACTGGAAAGAGAGAGCACACAGAATCCAGAGAGCTGCTCTTCCTTGTGAGCTCCTTGTGATGCAAAGAACTATGAAGCACAAGATACCAGTAGTAAACCAAAATCAATATTCAGGACACGGGTACTTGGTTTTGCTCATTAACTACTACTGTTCTGACCAACGCTACCTATTCACGTCTAAAGCAACTCAAAATGGCAGGGGGGAAAAGCATGCAAACACCAGG
The DNA here is from genome assembly GCA_035590275.1 of Ibycter americanus. NCBI lineage: Eukaryota > Metazoa > Chordata > Aves > Falconiformes > Falconidae > Ibycter > Ibycter americanus. The sequence goes on from JAVJGI010000032.1 coordinate 19,695,529, forward strand.
AGGTTTTAAGATGTTCTCAATTATATCAAGCACTGGTTGTTTCCATGGCAACCTTAGACCAGCATTATCTGTTGACTTGTACCCAACTAGTAGTTATTCTAAAGCTTTAATCAATTCACAAGATGTACTCTGTACATTATTTCATATTTCACATGTATTTTTCTCTGCACACACACATACATAGTAATTATTCAGCTAAATCTCTAGAAGTCATCCCACTGTATTCGGAAGTATACTGATACTATTTTGAATCTGTTAGAGACGCATTCCTTTGCAATTTAGAGACTATAAAGACGACAGAAAGAAGCACTAGTGGTGACTCTCCTGACCATTTCAGTTATCCAAGCTGTTAATGTGTTCTCTTATTATGCACAGATTTGGCAAATATTTGTATCAGTTCAAGAATAAAAGATTAGCACTGATATTACTGTCTCTACATTCAAAACCAAACAGCCTCGTTCTCCTTTCCCATATTAATCTTTCAAAGAGCAACAAACTACTAAGAAAACAAAGAAAAATCAAAACGTAGGTTCCATATAGCTGCAAGTTGTCACAGTCAAGATGCCTAAACTGCGAATGAAATACATCGTTCTGATGACTGCCATCACATCCCCTTCATCCTTTGGCTGTGCAGCACAACCGACCTGGCTACCAGTTCAGGCTGTACAAATCACACGGGCACGCAGTCAGCTTTTTAAAACAGATTACAAGGCCCACAGTGCCCCAAGCCACCTCTCCCCTGCTGGATTCTGAGGATTTTACAAAACATTTGTTTCATGCATCAACTAAGAATCCAAGGCACATTAGAAAAACTCTTATGTTTTAGATATCAAAATAACGAAGCAAAGGTGTTATATTTCAAAATCAACCACTGAAAACTCCCTAAGGCCATACACCACATGGCAAATCACTCAAACCCACAACACCAGATGACTGACAACACTAAAAAGTTCACCTAACAAGCAGCAGCTCCTTCCCCTTCGGCAAACCCATAGCTTCGGCAGTAACTGCTTGTAAAAGGACATACGTAGAAACAGACCTGTTACAGTATTTCATTACAGCAGAAGGTACAAATATTAACTTCCTTTTCAAATGGATTCTATGTCAAGCCTAAAACAACAAAAATTCTGAGAAGTGACTTTTCAAACTTATTTCAGGAATTAGAGTGCTTTTGCCTCAAACTTCAAGAGTAGCTCACACTGTCTGCTATGTAGCTTCACTGAAAACCTTACACCAACATTTCTAAGTTGCAGTGCTATGGGCAGAACAGTTGAGCATATTCAAGTATCTTTACAAGACAAACACCAGGATGTTTCTAAAACACTGCTTATTCATAAAACTTTCTGTGAAATTAATCTACAACCTCAATTCAGTGACCTTATGCAATTCTATGTCATTGAACTCTCAGGTATTAAAAATAAATTAAAAAAAAAAACCAAAACAAACAAACCACAGCACCCTGTTTCTCTTTCATTTTTCACAAAGAATTTTCACAGATGATGTATTTTTCTAAAGATATAATTAGGAGTCAGTAGTAGACAGAAATACTCACTCCACTGTACTCCTTATCTTCTCTGTCACTCCTTTGGCTACAGTGGTAGTGAAATGAGAATCTTGAAATGCAGACTGAGTCCATGTGCACCTACAGTATTTTTATTTTTTAAAAATAATCTACAAATTGAGAGTAAAGCTTCAGGATAGAGATTCAGAATTTCACCCCAAAACCAAAGCTACATAATCAACCACCATTCAGCTACCAGCTCGGTAACTTTGGCTCAGAAAAACTGCATGCAACTACTGTGCTTAATGATGACTTAAAATAGCATTCGCGGAACAGCCATTTTCACCATGTTTATCATCAAGAGACACGACAGTCCATTTCCTCATCAAGCATGTCATATGAGGAAGCCTGTCTTAAAGAGGGGGGAGGGGGAAAGTAGAGACTTGTACACAAACAGGTCACAATTTGCAAGTGTCAGTAGGTCAATACCATTTTTTTCTTCATGTTACATAAACAGAAATGCTTCAGTGTTATTTTTTCAAATAGCTATTTACATAAAAAAGAGCTTCTACATAAACATGAGTATGCATCTATTTTTACACAAGCTGAAAATATTTTGGAGAAGTGGAAGCTCAGAATTTATGCACTTTCATCATTTATCTTCCCAACAAAACTAGTCAATCCTTTTCCATCTCATTTGGGAGACCTAGATTTAATCTATTTTGGGTCAATGCATTAACACCTTTTTGTTTCCATATTTACTGCTTATTCTCTGAGAACAGATTCACTCCCTACTCATATAGTATTTTAAATTACAAGCAGGGAGATATATAAATACTGATTTTCTTCATGGCAACATCGTGACGCTAAGCATTTCCTGTAAGGCCTATTTTCAACTGAAATAATTGTGCTATCTCAAATACATCAATGAATCTGAAATCTGGAACAAAATTATCATCAATTACCATATTGTAACATTTTAAAACAAGTATTTAACCACACAGACAACAACCACTTTGCAAAAAAAAAACCAACCCAAAAAACAAAACAACCCAAAACATCACATGTCACCTTATTTAGATTGTGATTTTTGAAATCTTTCATTTTCATTACCCAAAATGCAATCATGAAGTTTTAACCCATACAAATAATAGTGAACTGTTCACTAATTAAGAAATTAAAGCTGACAGTGAGCATTCCCACACTAAATTAATATGTAATAGTTAAAACCAAACAGAATTTTATATTGTTTACCACTTTGTAGAGTGTTCTGATGTCTATATCCCTTAAAATAAACCAATGGATGACAAAAAGCCCTATAATTAGAAGTTCAATTTGTGCAGCAATGTCTGCCTATTCCAAAGTTTAAACATTACAACCTTTAATGAGTTTTCTAGTTCTGCTGAACTAGCTCATTTGATTTGAAAATAAAGGAAGTAATTTAGAAGCAAAAATTGGGGTGAGGGCTTGCCAAAACAAGTCAACTGTGCTTTAAGTGAAAAGAAGGGACAAGGGATAAATTCTTCTGCCAGCCAACAGTCCATGAACCAGCCCCCCATTTTCCCCTGCCTAATGCAAAATGCTATTCTTCAAATTAATACCTTTAGGTAATGAATTGTAAAATTGCCCCCAGAATCTATCACAGATCTGTGTTCGTATTTGATTACAAACGTGCAAGTTCTTCACTTACTGGACAAACTGAAGAGCAAGTATCTGTAAAACAAACAAAAAACCCCTACTTACTTGATTTGTCCCACAGGACAGCAAGTTCAGAGCAATGATGGCTCTCATTTTCCAGAGCCGTTCTCTGTTCATGCACACCACTCTTCGAATGCCTATGGAAAAGGCGATTAGCAAAACCTTCCAGTCTCTGCAGCGCTGTGGCCGTCCCTGTGCACTGGTTACAAGGTACCTCCTTCTGAGCTGCCATCTATACAGACCAGCGACTTTTACAAAAGCAAAAGAGAAAATATCTAAAGGGAGCTGGACAACCCAGAGCCACTAAGAGCTATGCATGTGTCAAGCTTCCTGTATGCAGTGTTTTCTAACCACTACTCTCTTCTACTTCCTGTTAAGAAAAGCTCTATAATGTACTGGTTTATACTGCCGAAAGTCTCTTTTCATGTCAATTGAAAAGTGATGTTTAAAAAAACCAAACACACGCAATAATTGCTCTAGTATGTGTTTTCACAGCTTTTTAATGAATCACATTTTGTATTTAACTGTAATTTTATGTTCAAGTATTGCAAACAACTTGTTCGGAAGATCAGAAGGCAGATATATATCTATTTTTTTAATTTACCACAACCCTGAGTGAAAAAAAGAAAAGTGACTGTTCTGCGGTGCTTCCCCTGTTATTAAGATGGAGTACCACCATCATCGCAGCAAACAACCAGCTGTAATCTAATCATTACTAATCTCATGTTTTCAACTAAACAATATTAAGCAAAGAGGTTACTTGCAAAAACTATGGAATAAATATTTTATTATTGGGGGGGGAAGTATTATTTTCTTCCTTTGAGAAAAATCAGACTTTAGAAGTTCAATTCTAAAGTACATACAAACATAACTGCATTATACTTATCTAAACTGGGTCCTACTTAACTCCAAGCACGAACCAAATGCATCTACCTTTTTCAGGGATAAGGTACCAGAACAACCAGTGCTGACAGATCCTTATCTAGCAGCATGCTCACTCTCCCAGCTCCAAAGGCAGCTGGAAGGAGAGTCACAAAGTCACTGTCACCAGCTCCAGACACTGCTTGTGTAAAAGCTTTGCATGCAAGTCTCCTGGAATTGCTAAGAAAGTTTTTTCATTCACAAGAAATCAGAGTATTTTCCACTGTAGAGTTGAATGGTGTATAACATAGGGAAAATAAATTGAAAGCTGTGTTTACCATTACATTATATTAATTTGCAAAGTACGTAATTTTGCATGCTTACAATGGGTAATACTAAATATTCATTTTTGTGAAAATGGAAACACGTACATTGGGCAGGTTTCCCAGTATAGCCTCTGCACATATAAGACGTGGCTTGTTAAAAATTTAGGCTATTCTTAAGAAAGATTGAAATAACTTTCCCACAATCTGTCTCCTGTCTTACAGTCAACATGTGTTGAAGACATACCTCCCATTTTTCACCACCATACTTCTCACTGAATAGTTTTCAAATGCTCGCAGATATCCATCCTTGGACATTACATAACTATTTCATAACAGCTCTGTGCTTCAGAAAAAAACACCATGACAAACCACCTATAATAATGCAAAAACAATAAAAATGCCAGTGGGCAGACTTTACAGATTTGGCCACACTCCTCCTAACATGCACTTTTAGACTTTTTTTAATAGGCCTCAGTCAACACAAGTTTAAACTTCTAGACTCTACGCAAAACAGAGAAATGCCCTTTGCTTTCAGGCTCCAGATATACTCAGGAAACATAATTTCTTTCTCCAGCACCTTTTGGTTCAAAATTTGAAACCAACTATTTAAAAGCCTACTTTTTATACATCACTCTGCAAATCTGGATGCGCATCTGCTATCTTGTTGGTGACCAGGCTGCTCTCCCTGGCCAGGGTCAGGTGCTGCAGCCCACCTTGCATGCCAGCCCATTACAGGTCCTTTTTGACCTTACACCGTCCAGCCTATCCCCTGCTTTGTCACAAGATCAATGCCGACTTCCACAACATCTCATCGGTTCAAGGCTCTGCTGCCAGAAACAAGAGCTAGCGAAGACCGTGGGGATCCGTTTGCCTTATCAGGAGTCACAAATTGGTAGAGGGAAAATATTATGTGCCATATATAACCAAATGCTTCATGATAGAGTAATGCCACCTTCCATACAGCAGTACAAGAAATACTTAGACAACAAGATGATGCTTATTTCCCTGCCTGGTGAAATTTCTGGGGCTGGAAGAGCCCCTCTGGAATTGTACAGCCATACCTCACTGTAACTCACCACAAGTTTCTGGGCATCCAGGGAATCCTTCCAAATGACTATTATTTTCTCTGACCATGGCTGTTTTCTCCAGTAAACAAAGCCACCTGGTATGATGGCATACTTGTCTTAGAATCATAGAATCATTTAGGTTGGAAAAGTCCTTTGAGATCAAGTCCAACCATTAACCCAGGACTGCCAAGTCCACCACTAAACCACGTCTCTTAAGCACTGCATCTACGTGGTTTTTACATACCTTCAGTGACAATGATTCCACCACCTCCCTGGGCAGCCTGTTCCAATGCTTGACCACACTCTCAGTGAAAATTTTTTTCTTAATATCCAATCTGAACCTCCCCTGACATAACTTGAAGCCGTTTCCTCTTGTCCTGTCGCTTGTTATCTGGGAGAAGGGACCAACCCCCACCTGCCTGCAGCCTCCTCTCAGGTAGTTGTAAGGAGCAGTAAGACCTTCCCTGAGTCCCGTCCTCCCCAGACTAAACAACCTCCGTTCCTTCAGCTGCTCCTTATAAGACTTGTGTTCCAGACCCTTCATCAGCTTCGTTGTCCTTCTCTGGACACGCTCCAGCACCTCTACGTCCCTCTTGAAGCGAGGGGCCCAAAACCGAACACAGTATTCGAGATGCAGCCTCACCAGTGCCAAGTACATGAGGTCAATCACTGCCCTTGTCCTGCTGGCCACACTGTTTCTGACACAAGCCGGGATGCCATTGGCCTTCTTGGCCACCTGGGCACACTGCTGGCTTATGTTCAGCTGGCTGTCACCAAGCACCCTAATGTTCTTTTCTACCAGGCAGCTTTCCAGCCACTCTTCCCCAAGCCTACAGCACCACATGAGGTTGTTGTGACCCAAGTGCACTTCTCCTCCTTGAATCTCATACAACTGGCCTTGGCCCATCGGTCCAGCCTGCCCAAATCCCTCTGAAGAGCCTTCCTGCCCTCCAGCAGATCAACATTCCCACCCAACTTGGTGTCATCTGCAAACTTACTGAGGGTGCACTCAATTCCCTCATCCAGATAGTCAATAAAGATATTAAACAGTACTGGCCCCAGCACTGAGCCCTGGGGAACACCACTTGTGACCAGTCACCAGCTGGATGTAACTCCACTCACCACCAACCTTTGGGCTCGGCCATCCAGCCAGCTTTTTACCCAGTGTAGCGTACACCTGCCCAAGTCATGAGCAGCCAGTTTCTCCAGGAGAATGCTGTGGGAGACTGTGTCAAAGGCTTTACTAAGGTCCAGGTAGACAACATCCACAGCCTTTCCTTCATCCACTAGGCAGGTCATCTTGTCGTTGTCAAGCAAGACCTGCCTTTCATAAACCTGTGCTGGCTGGGCCTGATCCCCCAGTTGTCCTGCACGTGCCATGTGATGGCACTCAGGATGATCTGCTCCATAACCTTCCCTGGCACTTAAGTCAGGCTGACAGACCTGTAGTTCCCTGGATTGTCCTTCCTACCCCTCTTGTAGATGGGCATCACTTTGGTTAACTTCCAGTCTTCTGGGACCTCTCCAATTTGCCAGGACTGTTGATAAATGATGGAAAGCATCTTGGTGAGCTCTTCCACCAGCTCTCTCAGTACCCTCAGGTGGATCCCACCCAGTCCCATATATTTGTGCATGTCTAAGTGGAGCAGCAGGTCACCGTATCTTTCCTCTCCCATGGTTCGGAGCCTTTACACTACTGTCATCTTATCTTTCATGCAAGTCTTCAACTAAACCGTTTTGTTTCCCTGATCTGAAAGAGGGTAACTTACAAAATTCATATTGCTTCACATTATGTAAGTTAGAGCCTGCCAACCCTCTAGAGTCAATGGGGGGATGTGGGAACTGTCAGAGAGCAACTCTGCCCACCAAAATTCAGAGCGTTGAATGCACCTAAGTGACTAACCTGGATGCTTGAATTAGGTGCCAAAAAGAAGAAGCAGAAATATCCATCCTCTGAGATCACAGAACTGAACTTGTTTAAGTGAAAACAGGTTATCAAAAACAGACTGTTAGAAGATATCCTAAGAGAAAACTTGGATTTGCCAGAATTCTACAAACTACTGCCAGCGAACACTGTTACAGAAGCTCTCCTCCACATGCAAAACACGGAAAGAAAGTACTAGTTGTATTTTCACACAGATAGCAATACACTTTCCTAATCTAGGAAATTTTTGGTATTGATTGGCATTGTCCAATAATATTACAAAATGCTAGCACACTGACTTTCTCTGAAGCCCACATCCCACATGGACTTCAATGTCTTCAAATTAAGTCCACAATTTTTAAAGGTGGAACCTCCATTTCCTTTTACTTAATCTTCCATCTTATTGACATACTACTGTTTCAAATCTTCGCAACATTAGTTTATCGACACCAATTATTTCATATGTTATATATGAAGCACAGGATCCACAAGCTTTGACATAGTATTTTACTGCCTAAAAGCTCATTAATCAGCAATGGATGGTGCTTTATCAAACGCAAAATTCTGTGGCTCTGCTTGTTTTAGGATTTCCACTTGCTAGCCAGTACTGCTCCTTAGAACATGTTTTAAATCTTTACATACAATTCAATGTTTACACAGATATATGCAAACAGACTTGAGGTCATCTTATTCATGATCCAAGCTGGAAGAAGAACCTGAGCCAGCTCCGATCTAAAGCTGTGCAGTGCTTGTGGTTAAGCTCATACACCATCCCAAAAGAGCAATAGCTATCTGTACTCCAGCCAGACCATGAACATCCAGATGTTCTACCCACTCAATGCTACAAAAGTCAGAACAGGTGTATCAACCCCTGTGCACTGGTATGACCCATATAATATCAGGCCTGATTAGGATGCATTTAACTTCCACTACCTAACTTTTACTCTACAGTCTCTGTGGCCTAGGAAACCTTTCTGTTACAAAAAACCTGCTTACTTCAGATCAGTTATTTAAGAAACAATTAATGTTTGAAGACATTAAGACTAGTCGGTTACCATCCAGATCTCCTATTAGCTTCTATAGCTGGGCAGTGCTGAAAACCCCCTCTGTTCATATTTATTGCAAAAAACCCCCAAGCTACACAGTGTACGTGCTACCTGGTGTATGCCAAGCAGCTCACAACCCTGGTTCCTGACATCAACATCAGCCCAGGGGCTCAGTGCCAGCACTGTGGTGCCCTTTGCCTGCAGAGCTCCACCTCTTCCAAAGTGCTCCCAAATATACTCCGATCAAATCAGCTAGGCATACAATTTAAGAAAAGTGTTAGTTACATAGAAAAATGTAAAAGAGAGTTGCTTCAATGTTTCAAAGTGGTTTCTCAAATTTCTGTTCTATAAGAGATAACAAAGTTCCAACTTCTCCTTGCAGCCAAAGTCAACACTGAAATGATGAGAATTTCCTTTAGGCAGAAATTTTATTTTCACTGAATTCTAGCCACCAAATCTTGGCAATATATTGAAACACATTAAAAAACCCAGAGTGGTGGGTAAGAGATTCAGCCACGAATGTGAACATTACACGTGTAAGTTACAGTATTTTGATAAATAATATTTCAGTAAATTCTTCAAGGTACTCTCCCACAAATTTATAAAAACAAACATAATTATGACAGCCATAGAAAAGGGCTAACACTGAGGTAACAAAACCATTTACACTTTTCCTGATGGCCAACTCATAACCTTGTGCACATTTCCCAGTGGCTGATGCCCTGTGTATCTCTCTCAACCACAGTTAACAACACACAGCACCATAACCCAGCCACAGACTCTTTCAGCTTCTTGCTGAAAAAGGATCAGGTATAATGTAGCCATGTGGACAATTTCTTTTTCATAATCTCTGCTAAAATATCATTTCTCATCTTCTAAGAAGCAATTCTACACTACCAGTCAAACCTTAAAAATTAAAGGATTAAGAAAGAGAGCACCCTCCTTTCGTCAAAAGAATGTAGATGGTTGAGTAACAGCACGATTTGGTCAGTCCTGTCTGAATTGAATACAGAAGAATGCACACATTATCATTTTAAAGTATTTTAAATGTCTCCCAAGTAAAGTTATCATGAAATTCCTGAACTTTAAAGTAGTACAAAATAGAAAAACATTTAAAAATACAGCACACCTATGTATCTTTGAAATGTATTTATTTTACTCTTAAGATCTAATGCCATACTACTCAGTTTCATACACAGAACTGAAATTCCCTTGCACTATGTCAAAACTGGGAGTGTCTTCTCTTGTGTTTAATGAAATTAACCATGAATATCTTGCAATCAAAAATATAGATGAGTTTTTAAGACAGTTAGCTGTATTCCTTGACAGGACTCTGAAAAATGGAACCATGATGCAAAACACATTTCAGATCACCTTCAGCTAAGTAAAGGTTAGGTCTTAATTCCAAATCTTGAAACCTAGTATTTTCCTGGTTACCTATGAAGCCAACTCTCAATCAGCCTGTTTACATATGTTCTACTTCTCTTTAAGGGCCAAATAAAAATATGCTTTTCTATCTTCTTATTTTAAATACATAAAATTAGTATTTCTCTTTTCAGTACTGGCCTTCATCCACAAGTAAAAAAGACATACTGTGACATTTCCTGCATATTTTGTTGTAATCTATGGAAAAATAACTTTAAAAAAAACTTATAAATGAATAATAAAGAATTTTTCCCTAGAGGTTAAAGAAAATTTATTTATTTGCTTTAAAAACTGATGGCTTGATACAGCACATCTTTTTCTTTATGCATCAGTTGTTTCAAGAATGAAAGTCCAACTTCAGTATTTATTATTTATTACAAAAGGAGTGAGCAATTATTTGATCTAAAGTGTTAGTGAGGGTTCCTCAATTTGTAAGAGCTTGACGGTCTTGCTGAATTTAGCAGGTCTCTTATTGACCAATAAAATATCTCGTCAGGTTGAAAGATGCAGCCAACACATTTAATAAAGATGAAATTAATTGTCTCATTTTGAATTAGAAAATACTAAAGTTTATAAACATATAATGACTGCAAAATTTGTTAAATAGTACATACTAAAGAACCTAGAGCATTCCGTGCTATAAGCTTGAGGAAATATGTATATTTTTCTAGTTGTTATATAAAGCTTGAGAGAAAAGGATGTAAAAAAGTATACAGAAAGCCACTTCATAATTTAAAAAAATTGAAGAACATTTTCACCACAAATTATGTAATTAAACACGATCCATTTTGAGTCTTGCCAGGCATGCATATTTCACAAAGAATTATGGGTAGAAATACAGGCAGAAAAAGGCTCTTGGAAAAGCAGATGTATTTTGATTTTCACTACACATGCAGCACTATGCCACTAGCTTGCATTTCTTTTTAAACACGCAGAAGGGAGAAGCAGTATTTGCTAATATCTTATTGATTTACTGGCTTTCCATTTTGAAACAAAGATTTTTCAAAATGTACATAAAATAAACATACGCAGTAACTTCACTGTTTTATTAAACACAAGAAAGTAAACCCATGCAGTCTTAGTGTACCTCTACACGTACATTTTTTCTGAAAAGGTTAACCCTTACTAGAGAGTCCCTCTGAGAGCAGTACTAAAGCTGGGACTGCAGCACTTCTATAAATAGGACTGCCAAGAGGAAGTTGTTGCTATGGAAATGCTGGTCATATTTCTATTTTGACTCGGTAGACCTCTACTGGCATCTACTGTACACAAGCTTAATTGCAGCAGACATCTAATACCTTCATCTCTCATCAGGAAGCATAAATTAAGTCTCACATGGTCCAACCACATCATTTATTCTTTAGTCTCACATGGTCCAACCACATCATTTATTCTTTATCCACGATGATACAAAAGTAACAAACAAATAAATAAAAACTGGGGCGGGGGGGTGTGTCAAATTCAGTATTTGATTTTTCACATGCAAGCTAAAAGCTCTCACTATTCCCATCAGCTTTCTTGTCAAAATTTGACAAATTCATCATCAAAGATGATGTGATTTTCCACATACACATACCACAGCAGCAGATCAAGTTTCCTCATTTCTATCAACGCATTATCTGGCTATTTTGAAGTCAAATAGCTTGTAGGCATAATCCCAAATTTAGTGTTGAGAAGGGGACAGAGAACTCTTTCATTACAAGCCAAATCTTCCACAAAACTGTCCAAATCAAAGAGAGCTGGACCACTCTCCTTTCTGACATGGCTTCTTCCTCCTTGCTTTCATTACAGCTTCCTTCAAGATGATGTGCTCACTGGGGCTTACGGTGTGGACCGACTGTCACATTGCAGGACAGAGGTTTTCAGAATGTGAATAAAAATTACACAATCGCTCCATAATAATAAAAATTTAGCAAAGATTCATCTTTGAAACAGCTGCTTTCATGTAAGTACAAGAAATCTTCTGAAAGTACTTGTAGAAATGTTTCGTCCATGCCCTTCCAGATCATAAGCTACTCAAATAACCCTCCGTAGTTACCTCCTAACACAATCTAAGATAGTTCGACAAACAACCAGAAGTTCTGTATGAACCCTGTTACTTTTCAGCAAAAGAGAAAGTACCCCAAGACCTGTGTAAGTGGTTTTTGTTATACTTGCATAAAACAGTTGTCTGCCAAAACTAAGTAAGGTGTTCTTGCTTTTGGACAAATGAGGTCTAGAAAAAACAGGTAAGTGTATGGGCTTATTTAAAATAAAACCCGAGGTTAAATTTTGAAGAAATTTAGCATATGATTTCAGTAACTCTGTCTCTCTGAAAAAACTAACAGCAGACATAGCTTTTGGTCCACTTAAATTTCATCAAAATAATTACTACTGTTGATTAATAATGAGCACTGACAGGCTATCCAGCAAAATGAGTAAGATGAAGTTGCTGAATTAAAAGAAGAACCTGGGCATTTTGCTCAATATCTGACTGGGTTTAAGGAGAAGCTACCTGCTTGAATTCTGGCCAATTTCTCATCAGAACAATGATGCTGAAGATCTGGCTCTCACAGACATGGTAAAGGCTCCCGCAGGTAAGCAGCTGCTGTGGAGGGACCTTGGCTACAGAAAGCTTTGGGTAGAGGAGCTCTACTTTTTCTAGAATCTGCAGGTTTGGTCTGTCCTTCCTCAGTTTAGCCACTTAGCTATATTAAGGAACTGCCCCATAAGAGGCACATTTATGTTTGAAAAACTCTGCTCAGAACAAATTAAGCGTTCTGTGCCCTGAGTCAAGAGCGCCTCACATAACAAATGATGATTAAACCTAAGAGATCTTGAGTCACATTTAGAGCTAATTCTTGATATGCAATAATGGGAGGAAGTAAGAGAAGGGACAGTAGTAAAATGCTCACCAAAACTGAAGTCTCATTCTTTACTATATTAGTAGCTACACTCTACTACCAGATTCTGTGTTGTACAGTATAAGATCAGAATGATAAAATACTTGAGTAACTAGAATAATTTTAGGACCTCTTTCAGGAAGCCTGTCTGCATTTTAAATCACCAGCAAATTCCCTAGAGAAAAAAAAAACCCCAAACCTAAACCAAAAACAACTCCACTTTGAGCTAAATACTTTAAATTCATACTTTTGTTCGCCTCCAAAACTGGAGTGTTCCTCAACTAGGTTCAATTAGGAAAATATCCAAGTAAATAAGCGAGCAAAACCAAAGTTACATCATTGGAAGGGACAGTGCTTTTCCATAGAATGAAAAAGAGTACAGAGTGTGATTTATAATACAATAGTGGCTTTCATAAAGTATGGTCTGAAGAACCAAACATTTGGTTAGGTGATGTGAAGATGAGCATGCCTCTACTTGTATTAGGAACAGATCCTGTATTCCTGTACCTTACCGCTAGACTACAGACTGCCCTAGAGAGCATCCTGGTCCCTGCACTCCTACCAGCCTGCCGAGCTTCAGATATTCTACTTCTGACTGGGGGAAGACTGGGGAAGGGGAAAGACTGAATTAGTATAGATCTAGCACTATCCCCCACAGCAGCTTAGATTGGAAAACTGGCATTAAATGCCTGAAAAGTAGAGGGGATGCTGCTGGCCCAAGACAAGAGGCTGTAGAATGTGTAAGAGGGTATTTCAAAGTTTGTTAAATGCTCCTAATACACATGGTGCTAAGCAAGCAGCATTCCAGTTACAGGAACTTGCATGAATACAGAGGCATCAGAAGTACAGCTCAGACAACAGGATTTCTCTACATACTGAAGTTAATTACATTTCGTTTACCAAATTTATGGTTGTCTGCACTTAAATGGGAGTAAAAAATGCCATCTGCTGGTTTAAGACCAAAGTGTGAGGTATGAAAACTGTGATACAAACAGTAAGTTTTGTAAGTACTCTGATTCATCTGTAATGTGTTCTACAAACACAACTAAATATCTCAGATCGTTTAAAGGGGAAATAATTCACAGACCAACTTTCTAATTACTGGCTATTTTTCTTAGTGAGGTAGCAGCAAAGTGCACAGATCTTTTTTTTTCCCCCTACGTATGACAGGTTTTCATTTATAAATTATAATTTATATCCAGTTTGTTGCATGTAAGGTGAATTTATTTATTAGCAGTCTGGACGTATTCTTAAATAGCATTCACATTTAGATATAATAGAAAACATTTACCAAGTTAAAAAAAAATTACTTGAAACATTTTCCTTTTGCTATTTATGAAATGTGTTTTTCAGCTACCAGTAAGCAAACAGGCACTTTACTTCTCAGTCCACAGCATCCTTTGGCATTCTCAAGTATTACTTCACAATAAAGGTTAAAACAATTACAGCTCAGACAGGTATCTTGAAATTGAGAGAACTTTTTGTTGCAAGATGCTACTGCCAGTAGACAGAATGGTCAGAAGATCTATCTTTCAACCTTACACGTACTAAGAATGAGAAAAATACATGACTACAAATATATTTAATTTATTCTAATATTTGTTTAAAGCATAGAAGAGCAGAAAGCACTTTCCATGGATAGAAACACTACTTAAACGCATAGCTATCTTTTCCTTCTTTTTCTTAATGTAAACCTGCCAAGATGTTGTTTCACTTGATATTTATTAATACAAGTCCATTTTAAGAATAATAATTAAGAATTCATAAAACGAAATTCTAAATATTGCCATATAAATCTCTTTATTCAAACACAGAACTCTGATAAAAGCTTTAGAAGCAAGTATGGATAAAATACACCATTATGTGTAATTCTCTGAACAAAATCAAACGATTCACATGGCATAACAGCTCCACAAGCAGTATGACTTACAGCAGAGAAAAGATATAATTCCTCAATACTGTATCCTCAAGCAGCCACAACCTTGCAATTGTATTTTTACTCTCAAAGCAAAATGATCAAAGGGTTTTTTTTAACATGATCAAAAGAAACTAGTGATGCCCTTCACAAGCTGTGCTGAACATACAATCTTTGCTTGGTTTTAGTGCAAAATCGGTGCTTGCTAATATATAACATCTTTATTCCAAGAAGTCTGAGAATTCTGCATTTTGTTTAAAAATCAGTGATCTTCCTTCTAACAAGCAGGATCTCATTATGCTGCCTGGCTCTATTATAGCTCACTCTATTAGACTGCACAAAGAACAAACTTTTCCATAGTTCAGCATTACTTACATTTATTTGAAAACATTTCTCAAGTGCAGTATAAACTTTTAACTGACAGGTAAACCAGTAAATCTTCTTTAAGTTATTTTTAATTAGATATAAGAATGTCCATTAGTTTTAACTGTTTTTACCTTTAATTTGCTTTAAAGGGAAATAGGAGCAAACATTAGTTAAAAATGCATTCTAAAAATCACTGTATTTCATACTGTGAAATGCCACTAAGTGCAGCTTTGCTCAGTAGGTCACCTCAAAGCACTAACAATCAACTCCATATTCTCCCAAACAAGGATATTATTGCAAGACTTTTCTATACCACTGTTATCCAAATACCCCAAACTTGTATTTAAGCAAAATCTGACCATGCAGTGATCTTTGCCTTGGCTTACCGAGATAATGAACACACTCACAGTAAAGAAATTTTTGCAGTATAGATCCAATGCATTTGATGGTTAACACTGTTCAGTATCACAGTTCACTCTCCATCTTTCTTTCCACCGGCTTCTATTTCTGATATTTGAAGATATGAAATGTTCAGGACAATATAAGTCATCTCAACATTTACACACCTGTAACTCCATTCTCACCTCAGCCTCAGAAGCCAAGAGACCTCTCCAATAAGAAATGGCTGTCACAGACCCAAGAGGTAACAATTTCCAGCCAAAGAGCTTTGAGTCTTGCTCTGACCTTCCACAGATTAACTATACATTGTTTAAGCTTATTATGTGATGACTGTATGTATGAAAGCAAGCCAAGAAAAACAAGCAACTGTTCAAAGACAGGTTTTTGGTTTGCTTTGGAGAGATGCCATTGGTATTTCTTTTGATTTGTCCTATTCAGCAGAACTCTTGCAAAGAAAACCCACCCCAAACAGCACACAGGAAACCTACACAGGTCAGAATTTGTGAAATGCAACAAAGACAAGCATCCAAATATTTCCATCCCTAAATGACACCCCTCTGTCAAAAAGTCCACAGTCACAGAAATGTGTATGTCAAGTATCTGACAGCTTCACCACACACCTCCACTGCAGATTGTACACAGGGAAAACAGACAGCTTCCCTATGCAGGCTTTACCGTGTGTGGGGTTCCTGCTAGTAACTGGGAATGTTATCCTTAATCTTGCAGTGATATGGTTGTCCTATCCACAATTGCTACTAAGAAACCTGTTTTGAATATTCCTATTTTGAACAGGTAAAGTCTACCTTATGATAGCATCATGCAGGCCCTTCTAATTTCTGGGAAGCAAAAATCCCTCTCATTTGGCAGAGCTGGAAGGCATGCTAGCTCTTGAATTTATTATCTTAATTTACTTGAATCATTGAGAAAAATGCTTAAAATTTTTTAACTAGCCAGAGGCTTCTGTTCTTCCTCCTGGAAGAACAAACACATTTCACTCAGAGCTGGTCTCAAACGCTCATAACTTTTCCTAACAACCTCAATACAGAGTTATTTCTGGGAGTCACATGTCATGTGGGAAGAGTCTGGTTTTCTTCCAGCTCCTCTCAAGTGAAACTCTACCCAAGAAAACTGCCAAAATGAGGTACCATTTGCAATACATTGGTGAATTTTTAGATTTATTTCCACTATAAGATCCACCTTCCTTCACTCTTGCAGAGGCGGGGTGGGGGGGAGGAAACACATGGCATCCTTTTTAAGTGAAATATCAAAATAATGAATGAACTTAGCAACTGCAATTACTGTGCCCTCTCCTCACCTTTCTTATACAATAGGAAAAACCCAATACTCAAATTATGCAGAAATGAAAGCCTAAATAAATACTTATATGAAGTGAAAAAGACTGCTTACGTATTATTAGGTAACCTATTCTGACATTTCCATTCCCTTGCTTCTGTAAAGATGACACTTTCAGAAGAAAACATCAACTAATTTATCAGCCAAACAAGGCAAACAATGTATTACTGGAATTTTTGAAACACCACTGGTACCTAATTTTTCTGAAAAGTTGTGAAAGGTTAACAATGCTAATATGCTGTCTAATGCAACTCTGTATGGTTCCTGGAGGGTTTGTTGGGCATTCACCATGTCAAACACGGCCCAGTTCTGAAGATGAATGGCTTTTGGGACTCCACATTGAATGCTATTGTAAGTTCTACTCAGTTTGAAATCTATACTTGAATTACTTTTTCAGGTACATCTTAAATCTATGCAACTCCTACTATATCCACAGAAATAAAATACTACTTTGGCACACTGAATACAGTTCCTTACAGAACTTTTCAGAGGGCTAAATGAATAGATAGGTCCTGGAAAACACATCAAAATGGGAACATACTACTATAGTCCTGTCCTTAATGGTCCATTTCCAAACCTAACAAGGTACTAAGGATGTTGTGTGGCTAAAATGCAGATATGGAATGATGGGTAGAAAGAGAAAGGAGGAAATGGGCTAAAGGCAATCATAAAGGAAATTATTTGAACTCACTCAAATCATGCTGCTCTTTCCTTAGTTAAAAGGACAGCAGCACTAGAAGATTCATTATTCATCTGGATTTTGCTAACAGTTTATAACCTGCTCACTTTTTGCTCCTTCTGGAGATTCATTCACTTGTAACAATTACTGGATTAACTACATCTCTTTACCTTCCTTATTATCTTCAGGTATATGTTCACTGAGACCTCTGCCCATGAGCTAATAAAGAACAAATCAAATACAATAGTATTCCATACTCCATTAATGCCATACTCCATTAATGCCAACTGCTTCAGTAACCCTAAATTACATTCAGCAGCAATTGGACTAGTGTGCAGCACCAGCCCCTATGCAGAACAGTATTCCAAACCCAGCAAAAATACATCATATGGATGTCAAGCTCTAAAGGTATCTTATCTCCTTGTTTTGTGTAGGATAACCCAACTCATGAACTCCAGGAACAGAGCAGCATATTCTACCCTTGTAATTGAAAAGCTACACCACTAGTTCAGATTCAAGAACAATCTTTATTAAAAGCATCTCATTAATGTTCATCGTCATCTTCCACCAAGACTGTAGCATTTAAAATTGTATATAGTTCATCAATCTGTTATTTCACAGAATTAACAAAGAAGACTTGGCAAATTGTCCAAAAGCAAATACAGGATACCAAATTTGTTTCCACCTTCTCTTATGCTTGCTTCACACACGTTCACTCGGATTTAGCTTATAGAGTTCCTTCCTAACACTCTACACAGCCTACGCAGAAAAGATTTATAAGTTTAACCTAAAATCAGTTTATCTTACTCCTTAATTACAACTTCAGCTTGAAGATCAAAGCTTCATACTTTGCTAGAAAACTTGCAGCCTCATAGAAATTCATGTTGAAACACAAAGTTTCTCTTCCTTTCTCTAAGGAAAAATGGGTATGTACATACTTACCCTAAGAAAAGCTGATATCCTGGGTACAAATTTTGTTCTACTGAAAGCAACCAGCCCAAGAAATACAGGAAAGAAAAGCATACTTGGAGTGGAATTCCAAACAAAACCACAACAACCCTGATAACAAAATACCGCAGTCACCTAGAATAGGTATGAATATAGCAGGGCAACAAACTCAGCATGAACCTTTAAATCTTCTCCTTGTCTACAAAGAAAAATTCTTCTAAATATTGTATATATATAAAAATGCAATCCATGTTTCTTGGGAAATAGTCTAATTCTGAACTTCACATAGAGCATCATTATATGAATATATATGTTACACAATGTTTTTGAAAACCAGAACCTCTCTCCCCTTCCTTCTCATTTGGCCAGTTTTTATTGATATTACTTGTTTCACTCCCTTAAAAGAGTGAATTCACATCTAGATATACAAGTACACACAACACCCCCACACACCCCTGGGATACAGCCATTTGGGAGACAAGAGGCCACGTACTTGTATGCTGTATAGTGAGGCCAAGCTCAGATGTTCTCTCTGCCTTTATTCAAAGCATCCTTGTGCACCCTTGGTCTTGCAATCAAGTAGCTCTTTGATATAATTTTGTCCCACATAGTATACATTCAAATATTTTTCAATTCAGCCTGACTGCTCAATATGTCAAAATTTCTAATCATACATTCCATCTGTTTTCATTAATTTACAAGTGTAGTCTAAAAATATTTGGTAGCCTGAAATTTAATATAAAACTAAGGCTTAAATATGGAAACAATTTCAAATAAAATTGACCAGGTTTTGTTTAAATTAAAAATAATGTCTTATTTTAGTGTTTCATATGCTTAAATTGGCATCCTCAAGTTCAAACGTTGTTGTTATATTTTTTTTCCATCAGCCAAGAAAATGGATCAACAGCAGACTTCTGACAGTAAACAATTTAAATTGGCCGACATATTACAGATTAAGAGAATAAAAAGTATACAGAAACAAAAGCCACATTTAATAAGGTCTGATTTTTGTCCTAAGTCAAATAAACCATGAGCTGTTAAATACACAGCTCAAAACTAAAATATATTCCGATTCTCTGTCATTAAGTGTCCACCTCTGGAACAACCATGATACAAACAGGGAATGTAAGATATTAGAATTCACCAGAATGTCTCTGACACTCGGTCATAACCAAAAATTTTGCAAGGAGGGGGGCAGGCGGTGTGGGGGCAGGGTGAAAAAAGCAGAGGAAGGGCTAACAGGCAACAAATTGAGTCCTGATGCAAGACCACATTAGGGAGCTGACACAAGACAGAGGTAAAACTGAAACAAGGAGCTAAGGACAGGATGAGGGCTCTACATCTGAAACAACTACTGTCAGTGGAGGGAAAACCTGAGTTTGAGTGTAAGGTACAGAACAAGAAAAGGCATCTTCACCAGTATTTTCCCAAACAATTGGAATAGTTTTATTCTCTCATGTCAAAAAAAAAAGCGTCAGGTGCCAACTATGGCCTCAATAAAAAAAGCAGACAAAAAATGAGACGTTGTACAATACAAGTCCACAAGAGCACAGGCAAAATTTTTCTAGATAGAGAGGGGTCTGGCTTATCACCGTTCATCAAGAAGAAGAAAAAAGCCTAATACCTCCCTGCCCTATTTTTTCAGCCATTTAAACTCAAAGGACAACATTTCATGACTACATACAGTTCCATCCTTAATTCTGGTTTAGATATTAATTTTAGAAGGTCAAAGGCCAAAAACTGATTCAACACAATCTCACAGTCTCAACTCTTTTCATTTCAATTCTCAAACTGAAATTAAAACTGAATGTAGTTACTGACTGCCAACTGTGCATAAATGAAAGATGGAACACCCACTTCTTTAATATTCTTCAATATTTTAGCAACCCTGACTTAGCAATAGCTGACTCAGGATATGAATACCAAACTACAGATACACTTTGAGCATGCTGAGAAAAAAGAACGCCTCAAAACACTAGTGTTTGTTAAATCTGTTTCACTATTCTCCTTAATTCGTATCTGATGTTACTACAGACACCGACTGAGATGTTTAAGTTGTAAAACTCGGTGGCTGCAGCGTCACTGCCATGTTGACATCTTTATATGAAATTAAAATAAAAATCTGACCTTGGGGTGCTATCTCTTCAGCCAGAGACAAGACTGCAGCATGAAGGGTAGCTTCAGAAACCCCACATAGCACTACTGCTATTTGGCTCGTAGGCTAGGCAATGAAAATACGCACAATCTATTGTGGATTCTGTTTGTCAATGTTTGTCACCTAAGGGTACTCCCTCGGATCCTAAATTATGATGCAGTTCAGACTGCAAAGATAATTAATGCTCTATCGTGTTTTCTTAAATACTGATATCATCTCTGTGGTGCTGCATGTCGTTGGAATTTTTCTCTTGGTAACTCTCAGACTGAATTACTACAAACAGCAATCACACAGATTCACGCGCAAAAGCCAAACTACCATTAGCGTACAACACAACTGCACACTCAGATGCAACCATGGAACCGACCAGTTCAGTAACATTTCATCTCCTCTCCTTAAATTTATCTGTCTTATTTTACAGCTGTGTTCAACCTAGAAAATACTAAAATTCTTCACTGCCTTGAAGATTCTCCCTTTATTCATTTTCATGACTATGACAATTTGGTGAGGCAAGATCCTGCTAGAAAAGTCCTAATGTTTAACTTGGACCACACGCAGTGGAGATACAGAAATCCCAACTGACCATTACAAAAGAAGTATTAACTTATACATAACGTTTGAGCCATAGCTGCATGACTACAGAATAAGAAAGGTGAAGACTGCTTTCCATTAGTCAACAGATTTTTAATAAGAGACATTTAATACTTTTTGAAGAGCTTGTAATATACACACCAGGAAACAGTAATTATTTCTTTGGTGTTGAATATAAGTTCACAGAGAAAATGTTTACAAAACAAAATACCAAAATATAATTCTGAGCTCATGACCTACAGTATACACCTCATTTTCCTTTGCAGTATCAGAACATTGTCAGCACTGAAATGAAGAATATGGAGTCTCCCCAGCATGCTCATTTTGAAAAAGGATTTATACAATTCACCTGAGTTATTTCAGTTTTTTTGATTAATAAACATAACAGACTTGAAACATGGCTAGAAAGACCAATGGATAATACAGGACCCCATTAGGAGGCACTTTACCCAGAAATACATAGGAAAACTACTCTGCAATAGAAGCCAAAAGTTTGCAAAGTACTTTCCCAGAGTCCATTTAGATTTAAAAATAGATATGTAGTATTATGATACAGCAGTCACATGTGGTACATTTGATCTATTTTGAGCTAAAATTAATAAGCACTTTAAGAATGTGAAGTAAATTGATATACTAATTGCCATAAAATAAGGCATAGTTTTCTCTCTAAGACTCACCAATTTAAATGTATGACTGGTGAAAAATGAAGATACACATTATTTTAAGTTACTAGAAGCATTACTATAAGCCTATGGTAATTACAAGAAGTCACTTCACTGTATTGCTGTATGCTTAAGTCTTCTAAAAAGTTAATTGTTTAATAAATATTTGCAGTTACTTGCCAGTTTTCAGAAGAAAGGTGCTTAGCAGTGCTAATTAATTTCAAAAAGCTAATAATTTTCCTAAAAGCTATACTTTCCCTAACAGAAATTCAGAAATGGTTAAAAGCAATGAGACTGTTAAGCCTGATTGCGTTGCCTCTGCCTTGTTTTTCTGGAACATCGCGACTGAGAAGTAAGGATTTAGACAATCATATGACTCCCAAGTTTAACAGCCCAGATTTTCAGTGCATCAAGCCCAAGTAGGAAGGTCAACAAATACTGTGGTTTGACCTTGGATAAGAGCCAGATTGTATCTACAAACAATTTTCAAACTGCGATACCATAACCTGACACATTTCTGCTATTCTCACAAAACACAGAAGGGTGGACTTCTAATAGGGTTTTTAAGAGCACTTCTGAGTTTAGTAAAAGAACTTCCTGATAGTTCCGGTGAGCAAAGGCTTATCACTAGTACCTATTCCCTTCTCACATCTCAATTTTTCTTCGTTAAACTTGAGATAATATCTACACAAATTGATGTCTTCTCAAAATTTTTTAATAACTGTCTCCAACTCGGGCATCAAAACATACAAGCTACAAACTTTGTCACTAAAAAAGCTACTGTATTACCCCTTAGTTTTACTGTACATTTGATAAATAATAAGCACAAATTCAACTGACGTTGGATAAAGTGAATTAATCCACCATCAACCCACTGTCATACTAATTATGAATAAAGACTAACTAGTAAACGGTGCCACCTTTTTATAGGAAGACATTTACAAATCCAACTGGATAAACAGGTACTCGTATGTAGCTTACTTCAAACAGAAAACTATGTTTTCAAAACATTATTTCATATTTTGGTATTCAAAAGCATTAAACCCCCCAGAATTAAATTAAAAACGTCAGAATTAGCATCATTTCAGTAACCTCAGCATGGCCCTCTTTTACATATGCTTTGTAACAACAGATCGAGTCATGTATTCATTTTTCCACGGACTGATACATCCTGCAGCACAGTGTATTGAACTGCCCTGGCAGTAATTCAGAGTTAGGTGTTGAAGGAAATGTATCTGCAGGGCTCCTTTATGCAGGGTGGAAAGATATACACAACTCTGGGAAGCAGATGATGATGATGATGGCGGCTGCTGAATGCCACCCTTGAGGAGCGGATACCATCCCCGCCCTGTGACAAGTTCCTTAAACTATACTATTTTCAGCTGCATGCACTGCTGCTTTTCTATCCCCCATGATGACCAAATGGTATTTGGGTGCCTGTTTCACAAAAAGAAATAATTTTAACTGCCACCAAAATGTATATAAACAGCACCTAAATACTTTAGAGGATTTCATGCATTATGTGCCCCAAGAAATAAAGCCTTTCTCACATCAAACAGGGCTCTCTAAATAAACAGAAACATTTTACCTTCATCTCTCTGTGCCTTAGTTCCCCATTTGTAAAATTGGAATAAGAAAGCCTCCTCATTTAGCAGGATGTCAAAACATTGGTATACTAAGATAATGTTTTGTGTAAAAAGCTCCTGAGGAAAAGAATCATGTGCAGTAAGGCAGACAGACACGCACTGAAAATAAGAAAATATAAATAAAACTTGCTTAGTGAGTACAGCTCAGTGTCCTGTGCATTCAAAGTAGCAAGATCCTTTGAGGGTGGGGGGGAAGAAGGAACACGCCATTTTCTCTCTTACAACATAGGTGCAAGGGAGCTAAAATACAGTTACCCAGGTAATTTTAATTCTGCATTACCTGCCTTTTAAAATTTGTTTTTGCAACATTACTATATTTTTTCTTTCTTTCTCATTTTGATTACAGAAACTTAGAGGTTTTTAAAAAAGAAACCTAACAGCCAAGCATCACCTTGTGGCATCATCCAGGTGGCTCATCAGTAGACCCTCCCATAAACCTCTGTCACATCAGCTACGAAAGTCTCTCTCTCAAAAAAAAGTTGTCAAACAGAAGAATGGCAAAATTTTGAAAATACTGTGTGGGTACCTCTCACATTTCTGATGACAAGCATTTCTATTGATGTCCTTGCTTTCCTCTCAGATTTCTTCCTAATCCTTACCTTTACTTTAGCTGCACTATGGTCCTGAACGGTACCCAGTACATCTACAGTCACAGATACAGAATCTTACGATTCCCCTATTTGTAACAAACACAGGAATAAAACAACGTTTTAGCATACCAGATTAAGAACTCTGCAACGTCAAAACTGGTAAGATTTCAAGGCTACTTGAACATTTCACTTTATAATTACAATGGAGAAAGTTAGTCCAATACTGCATTTAGGAATTATTTTTTGTTCCGCAAAGTCATTAGAACAGTAAGATCATAAGTGGGGAGGAAAATTTGGTTTCATTTTATTCTCTATCCATTGTATTGCTAAACTTTTGGTAACATATCAAATCAGATAACTTTCACATAGAACTTCAATAGAAAACAGTTTGAAGTGGGGTGTGTGTTACTGTATAAATTCCACACTGAACAAAACCATAATGGAGACATTAAATCTTGCCTAATAGATTTAGACAGAAAGCAAGCTTGAAAAAAGGTGCAACAACAAAAAAGAAAAGGTGTGTCTGTGTGCTAATTACATATGAAAGAAGATCAAGAAGAATACATAGGAATAAGAGAAACAAGTTCAATTCCTTAATAAAAACCCTCCCCCTCCCCCCATGATACTGATTTTAATTTGCCCAAGCAAGGAATCTCTCAGTTGTTATGAGAGCTCTATGACCATAAAAGTTCATTTTTAAGCCAACTCTTTATTCATGGACAATAAAGGTCTGACAGAGCTGGAAGAGCTGCACCGGAATTTTTTTAAAGCATACAAATTTATGTAAGAATCGCAAAATTTCTTAGCAGCAAGAAAACATCCGTTTTGCCAAATAAACTGATGCGCTGTGTATCTGGTAGCATGTGAACACAAACTCTGAGAAACGGTTTCTATAGAGAAAGCACATATTGGTATTTAACTGCCCAGGTAAGGAAACTGATAGATGAGTTGAGAATGTATGGTTTAGCTTGTTGATATAAAGAATAAAACATAAACCAAAAGCAAAGAAATATGACTAGGTAGTACAGCAAGATCATCTTCAGGACAGCACATATTACAGCTGTAAGTCAGTCAAGAAAGAAAAAACCATGCCGCTTACACAAATGGACATTGCTACCTACATGACCTGAGCTGGTTATCTGTTTCCATCATCCACTCACCACTCGAACAGAAATAAGTGAGATGCTGCTCTCTACAGATTATCTTGATTCAATCTTGGGTATTTACAAAATGTGTAAAAGCCTACCTCTACAAAGAAGAAAAGAACCCGAGAAGTCCATAATAAGGCTTCTTTAGTGATGCTCAGCCAAAAAATACCTTGCTATGTTTTTTCACAGGCCATGTTCCACTGCTTACTCAAACTCTGTCTGGCGCCTTCTTGCTGCATCTTTGATTGCCCTCAGAAACACATATAGACACATCTTTACCAAATGATATTCAGGCACGCTCCTCAAGTGCTATAGTTCTCCTTCCTGAAATATTTCACCAGTGTGCTGCCTGGTTTTTTTATTTGAAAACATTTGATTGGTTTCAGTTTTGGTGGATTTTTAAAAATTTATTTACCAAGACCAGGAAAGCTGCATTTCCATCCTTCACTTTCACTAAAAATTTATCTGACCCATAATACCACAGGTATGATAGCAAGAAGGGGCAGCAAAAGAAACGTACCTCCAAAGGGCGTGAATAATACTGTTCTTATCAGGCTAAGTAAGATACCAAAACCCACACTGAAATAATGTAATCTTTATTCTAGGCAAAGCAAATTTTAACTAGCATCTAGTAGTTAAAAATATTAAAATGCAGTTTTTAATCTGAAATAGTAAACACTGGTGTCGATTTCAAACATCCTGAAATATGAGATAATGATATCTTCTTGAAATACAAAGAGTTAAAAAGTACCCTATGACACCTTGTTTCAACAAGATGTGCATGTCCTCTATTTTTAAAAGTGGAAATGTCATCTTGATTACTCGAATAGGTGCAGGATTTGAGGGGTAAAGTTCAGTAAGAATTACAATCTTGGCAGCCTACAGTAATTTCTCTGCTAGATGTTAGAAGACAAAAGCCAAAACAGGAGACAGACACAGGGTGTATAAACACCTGTTAGCAGGAAAGATACACCCCATATTCAAAATATTTTCTTTTAGTGAGAATACTAATACTGCTTGTAATTAAAATCACCTACTGGAGGAAAATGTAACAGAAAATACTCTTTAATGAAGAAGATATTCATGTTTTTGATGTTGCTACATGTGCTAAAATAGAAACAGTGAATTAAGACAAACTCTCTTAATACCCATAATTTGTTCCTAAGCTAAACTCAGCTAATAAATCACCAATACTGCATCATGCATCTTGAATTAATGAAAGTGTTGTACTTACATTGTCTATCAGAACACCGGAATATCTGGGTTTATTGTATTAAGCTTTTCAGCTTCTTAAAGTGAAAATGACTTCTGAAAAATGCTTTTGTTAAAAGGCTAAAAAAATTCATTGAGGTAAGAAAAAAAATATTTTACCATACTAGCATGAACAAGTGCAACAGAAGAAAAGCAGATCCCTTACTCATTAATGAAATAATTCTAAAAATTCAACTTTGAATAGAAATGTCCAATTTTTTTTCTACCCTTAGACAGACATCCTAATTACAAAATAACTACCTTACCACCACCACAAGACTGCCAGTGATTTATGGCCTATTTACAGGGAGGTTAAATATATACCATTATCTTCTGATCAAAATTACTGCTGTTGGAACAGCAGTATCATCCATACATTGAAATTAGAATGAAAAAAAATCTGTAAGAGTATATTTCAAATATTTATATAAAATAAAAGGTAAGAAAAAATAAAGGGTAAGTAAACCAAATACACCCGATTAAAAACAAACCCACAACATATTGAAAGACCCTCCCTTGAAACAAGCTTATCATTTTGGTTGCTTTGGCAAAGTTGATGACTGAAATGTGAATGGAACAACAACTGGCCATCATCTCCACTCTTTTGTGCATTTACTTGAGAAAAGCTAAAGTGATCTCCAATTTCCTGTAGTATCTCACATAACTCTACAGAATATTAATGTGTATTACAGAATTTTAAATTATTAATGCATGAATGCTTCAAGCTGTAACTGCTGATATATTAACTACCATTTCTTCCAATTTTTCTAACTTCAAGTCAAATGTATCTTTCACCAACATGGTATTTGTCAAAACACAGTAAGATGTTTACAATGATCTTACCTGAGGCATATTTGTATTTGTTGTAATAAAACTGTTATTCTTCTCCTCACTTTCTCTAACCTGAAAAATCAAGAACTGGGGTGGGGTGGAATTTCTTCTTCCCCCTTGTTGAGAGACTTTCCTTCAGTTAAGTTAATTCCATCTACACATATTGTACACGCACACTTCAGCGCAAAGATGCTATAAATATTAGACTACTGTTATGACTACATTTTCACCTTCTTAAATTGTAACAACTTGAAGGACCAGATTTATATCTGCTTGTAGGTCATCTTTCAAACTGTTCTAATTTTGTTGTCCCTTTTTAAATACTATCACTACTGAAGATGTACTTTTTAAACAGCAACAATGTCTAATTCTAAGCACTGCATTTTAGTACTTCACATAGCAGTCCTCTAAGTTCAGTTCTAAATTATCCAATGCTGTGACAATTAAGCTGTATTTAGACCACAAAACCACACCAGTAAGAACAGACATCTATAAAAATGAAGTATTGTTTTTGTTTCTGGTTCCAGATTGTCTCCTATCAAAGGATACTGCAGTTATTGCTGCTGCAGCAGACAAGTAATTATGATTCAGATAACCCTTCTCCAAATACACAAAGAAACAAGAACCTCCCAAACAGTAACAGATGTTGGCAGCATCTGCAATTCAATCTTTCATGAGAGAATATGCTCTGCCATATGATGAAACTTCAGAAAAAAAATTCAATTCTACCTTTTATTCAATGGTTCTTGAAGTAACCGCAAATAGGGAGATTTTCTGTTTTATCATATTCTTGGAGAGCAAGTAAAGGCCCGATGGCCTCTTCTCAGCAAGGAGGCAAGTGTCCCAGAGAAGAGTAACATTAAGAATTTTGTGTAACAGAGGATGATCAGACCTTTTTTCCTACCACATCAAGAAGTTAATGCTCCTTATTACCAATACGGAAAAATTTGGCTTTTACATGTATCAACAGCGTGTGTGTATATATATATATATGTATTTTAAAAAAAAAAAAATTATTTTTTCAACATAACACTAGTGTACTTCTGTATTTTGGAAGAGGAAAAATATTTCTCATGCTATAATGCTACTGCTGCTACCTGTATCATCAGTAAATAGAGACAATAATACTATTTATTTGTTCTCTTGCATCTTCCTTCTTCAGTATTTACTACTACTATGACTCACAGAAAACTGCTAATATTGTGTCTTACACCTGTAATACTGAATATATTCTCTTTTGCAACTGCAGCGTGCCTTCTTCCCAAACTCACTAAATGTCTCTCTTTTTCATGATTAAATGTAAATTCAACAAGAAATCAAACCTGCTTTTCATATAACTCTTGCCCCTCTTCAGACTATCCAACCACCACGATGCCATTTGAGAAAAATCCAACTTCTCACTACTACTCTACTTCTCATAAATGTACCTGATCTCTATTCTCTCCTCCCCATCTGCAGTCACTTTCTATAAACCCCTGTCACGTACTGCAGAAGTAACAATCTCAAGCCCAGCAGACTTGCTTTGCTACTCAGCTTCTCCATAACACATCATAAAATACCAGGTTGGAAGGGACCTTAAGGATCAACTGGTCCAACCAACCTTTCTTGGCAAAAGCACGGTCTAGACAAGATGTCCCAGCACCCTGTCCAGCCCAGCCTTAAGTGTCCAATGCAGTTGAATCCACCACTTCCCTGGGGGGATTATTGCAATGGCTGATTGTTCTCATTGTGAGAAATTTTCCTCTTCTGTCCAAGTCTGAAGGGACTGCACGTGAAAGGCTTGCATTCACATGCTTTCCATACCGAACATCTACTACTCCATTTTCCCAGGCACTGTATTTTGGGCTACTCCTCTTAACAAGACGACTGGCAGCAGAACAAGTAAGTTTGTATGTGTTAGTGGAAATGAATAAGTCAATTTAGTTGGTGGAGAAAATTACAATGTTCTGAATAGAACTGTGGAAAACCAGCCAACTACTATTTTCTATTTGGGATTATTTTCACACAAAGAAAGACAAAACTACCACAAGTTATCTTTTGAAAGAAAGGGTGGTAAGGCTACAAACTTTGTTTTCACTTTAAATGAAAAACATATCCTGCAGAAAATCAGTATCTTCACCATTAAGTGGAAAATACAGTTCAACTGCAGAAAAGGTAAATGAAAGAGATGCCTTTATTTTTCTTGTCGAAGATCATACTAAATTTGCAGTGCTTATACCTCTAGCCTTACTGTACCACTTAGGCTAGCTTTGATACCTGGGTTCTTTCACATCTCTCATTGTGCTACTGCAAAGATCTGCATGTCTCTCTTCCTCCTGTTATTCTCTACTCACATACTGTATCTAAAATGAGTGTGTATGTATTAGTCATCTTCCAGTTTTATTTGTCCTAACAAATACTTGAGTACATTCTGGAGTAATTAAAAATATGAAGAGGGAGGCTAGTGATCCTTTTAATAACTTTGTCAAAATAAATTTTGCTCTGATGGCCATGAGGGCAGTCACATTTAACAGAACTAAACCAGTACAAATACTGGTTTAGTCTCAGTAGTAAGCAAAAATAGGACAACTTTTGCTGATAGTATTTGAGAATGGCAGGGTGATACATATTGTTACAGAAGTCAGTCAGCAGCACCTCTAGTCAAAGGAAGGCTCCAAAGAGCCCCTCAAATTAAAAACCGTATCAGGTTAACATATCTAAAAGCTTAGATCAACACTGTGCAATTCTTGCATTTTCTCCTTCCCTTCAGCGAAATGCTTAACACATTTTCTTAAGTCCCCAAATCCTCTTAAAATGTTTCAACCTTTCTTTCTGTCGTGGTTTCAACTGGGATGGAGTTAATTTTCTTCTTAGTAGTTGGTGCTATGCTGTGTTTTGGCTGTGATGGGAGAACAATGTTGATAACGAGCTGATGTTTTCAGTTGTTGCTGGGTGATGTTTATACTAAATCAAGGACTTTTCAGTTCCTTGGGCCCTGCCAGCCA
>JAVJGI010000032.1:19738745-19757602 GCA_035590275.1 Ibycter americanus
TGCCGACCGCTCGCAGACTGTTGTTGCGTGGCTCCACAGGCTCTAGAAAACACACGGAAAGGCAGAGAGCTGCCAGGAAAGATTTTTTTTTTTCTTGTCCTCCCCCCTTTTTTTGCTGCCACTCATGTCATAAATAGCTCCCGCTACGCGTTTTCGAACGGTATTGTGACTTTCAAGCTGATGATAGCTCTCTTTGAATATATATATTTACCATGCTAAACGCTTCGAGGGTTTTAGCTCTGGAAGGAAACGCTCATCAAAAGGCAGGCGCTATTTTTTGTGCCTTCACGTGGGGAGAGCGGAGAGCAGGCGCGGTAATCCCGGGGATCACAAATGGCATAAATTTTGCCAGGACAACCGATGCGATACCCAGCCCCTTCTGGCAGCGCTCTGCCCCGGGCTGCGGGATGCATCCATCGTCCTGGCGGCAGCCGTCCTGGCCACCATCTTTCGCAGGGGCTATCGGAATCCCCTCCTGACACCCCGGGCCGCCTGCCAGCCCAGCACACGCCCTCATGGCCTAATGCCCACTCCATAAGACAGGGCTTTATGCACACGGGCTAATGCGTGCTAAAGCAGATACCTCCGGGAAATTTCCAATCTCCTGAGATTGTGCAGCGGAGTGCACCGCACGTGAGCGCCGAGCACTTCTAGCTAGCGTGTGGCTTTACTTTGACAGTGGTACAAGCTGCCCAGATTATCCAGCTGCAAAGTTTTGGGAACACTTAGCTGAATTATCTTGATGTTCTGTAGGTTGAAGTTCTGTCAATGAACACTTCAGTTAAGGGACTTTCTCTGGATTGCCACCTTTTCACTTGCATTATCCTGATCTGTGTGATACTGCTCACTTCAGAGGAATACCTGTGTTTTTATGATTAAAGAACCAGTCTCTGGGGAAGCCAGGTCTATATTGCTTTGAAGATTAGAAACATAGACATAGTGAGGAAATAACCTGCAAATCACTGGGGGCAGTGAAGCTGCTACTGTTGAAGAGGGCTGTCTCATTTTGCCAAAGCTGAAGTCTCTGCATCTTTACGCACTTGCCCAGAGGTTCAGTGAGTTACCAGTAATTCACTCTGCCAGGCAAGGGCATGTAGATTGCAATGGCCAGATCTGCACCGGGAGGTGAAGTTAAGCTTGAGAAAGGAAGAGGGTACTTCTGCCATCGACCATCTCGATCACTCAGACAATGACAAAAAAATGAAATCTGAGGTGCTGTAGTATTTAAATAATCGTCTGAAGATGCTACCAGGGATAGGTAAAAATGTTACCCCAGTTTTGAACGTTTTCCCTGCTCCAGCCATCATAATTTTCATTTTGGCCGAATTGAATCTGAGTCAGCTGATTTTCGTCCAGGTGCTGACAGGCATTTTGATATCCTTGAAAAGACAGCAGCAGCATCACTAACAAATGAGATATGCTGCGGCATCTTTAGCATATTATTGGCATTACAGCTCATCCCTTCACTAGCAAATTGTGCTGCATAGGCTTCATATGTGAGGATCCACCAAGGTCCAATAGCCATTACTGCCCTTTGGGATTTGGCGGACCAGAATCAGATGGTTGTTGCACATACTCCAGCAAAATCCGATATATACACTCACAGCACCGCGTATATATGTGCAGCAATGCATGACACTAGTTCTCAAAATAAGCACATGCTCTGAATAAACATGCAGCACTGATGGATTTGCATAAATGCTTATACCCAAACATTCTCATAATCAAAAACATAACAAATATAAGTCAACAGTGCTGTAAAACATTAAATGAACCACTTTCATGATCCTGGAATTACATGTGTAAGTGAAGATAACAGAAACAAGGACTTAGGGCTGGACATTTGCATTCTCATTCATACCATTTACACAACGTGTGCCATATTAACAAGTTAATTTAACTGCAGAATGTACCGATGTAGTATAGATCATATATATTAGGTATGTATATTACTTTAGCATCCAGAGTGTCAACTCTTTTTCTAGCCCTAATCTTCAGTTTGCCTTCATTTTCTTATATAAAATCCTTTGATGCTGAAATGCCTCATATCACCGCTCATACAAAAGCAGTTTGTCTTCTTTCTTTCAACACCATTGTTTAAAAAATCAAATCACACAAACATGAAAAATGTTCTGCGGGGTATGTTAGAATACTTTAGTAACGGTGCAATCTAAAAAATTCAGATTTCATTTGTTTTGCTGATCTGTAAAAGATTTTTAAAAATAGCTATACTCCAAGAAAGTCAGCTCAGCAGTTTTAGAACTATACGCATTTAATGATGTAGTTTCAGTGTCTCGCAGTGGGTTTTCATCCATTGTTCTACATATTTGTTGGGAAGTATCGATTAGGAATATCGTAGCAA
Organism: Ibycter americanus; assembly: GCA_035590275.1. Classification (NCBI taxonomy): domain Eukaryota; kingdom Metazoa; phylum Chordata; class Aves; order Falconiformes; family Falconidae; genus Ibycter; species Ibycter americanus. The sequence goes on from JAVJGI010000032.1 coordinate 19,741,108, forward strand.
GAGCAATCTTTTCCTCTGATAAAGCCTAAAGCTCTGTAGCAGACATATAGTTCCCTCATGAAACTTGTCTATTTCACTCTATGTAGACTCAGAACTGAAAATGAGAGGGTCGTTTCAGGACAGAAAAGATAAATTTCTGTTAGATCAAAGGCTCTCACGTGCTTTTAATGGAAATCACTTTTTCATAAGGTAATTACTTCTGGAGCCACGTATCATTTCACTCCATACTCATTCCAATTTCTAGATGAGATAGCAGCATTTCTGTAGCAACTACAGAAGTTGTTTTCAATACACATTTGAAACAAGTCACTGAATTTAAATCATTACAAATCTTAATTTTCTTCCCTTGCATTTAAGGTGTGCCTGCATTGCAAGGGATTGACATAAATAGATTGGTGGTTTTGCCCATCTGTACTGATAATTCTTACCCTGAGGATGTAGGCTCTGCTCAGGTTATGAGTATGTACCTGCCTTAGTTGTCATTCTCTTCATATGGCCAGCCTGCCTTACCATTGCAGCAGTGCCTGTAAATTGCAGGGTTTGAATACTAGATTTGACTGCTCTGCCCCCAAATCTCAGATTCCTGCATCTTTGAATACCCTTGACAGCTTTCTTCTCTACTCCTAAACAGACTGATATATTTGGCATTTAACTCTCTGTTTTCCTTTTAGGTTGTTCCAGACTACTGGCACATTTCCTGCTCTCAGCTAACCCCTGCTCTGCCAGCGTGGGATGTTTTTCTAGCAGGTTGCTAACGTGCCAAGAAGCATATGTATCTCTTTGTGAATATGGAAGTTATTTTCCAAATTTTACAGCTTCTGACCCAGAAACAGGAATATTCATCACTGCAGCATAATTTCAGACCTGCCAAGAATATATCAATTTGTCATGTAGATGTGCTAAGAGAAAGGATTAAAGCAGAAGTATGGCAATTCCCCCTGCTCCCTGCACTAGCTACACAGACAGCGATGAAGTACATCCTTGTGCAGGTAAGAGCAAGTCCACTGATGCCCAGTTCATTTCTGCTGAGGACCCATCCTCACAGAGGGGAGTGAAACGTCATGTTTCCACAATATCTGAGACTGCCGACCTCTGAATCTACAATGAAACTAGAGCAACTTGGCCAACAACTTACTCTGCCAGATCTCCTGAAAAGCGTTCTTCGATGCTCTCTGACTATGAATCCAGAAGGAATCTGGAGCCTCAGGAAAGCATTCTGTACACTGTGACTGTTGCAATTTTGAGGGACATTTTGGTTCAAAGGAGAGATTCTTAAGAGTAACTTGGGCTTTCTTCAACGTGACTAGGTACACATAAAGCAAGAAGCACCAAAGTAAGTTTACACCAGCAGCCAACACTTCATCACTGCCAGCCTTCCCTTCTTGGCATTAGATGTTTCTCATCCGAAGATAGCCATCGGTCAAAAAAGCCCATGCAAACACAGAAGCAAAGGGTTTATATATTCCCTTACTGATTTTTAACTACGCTTGTTTCACCACAAACCTCTGAAGAGCCATGAAGTTTCAAGGTGGAATTTTTTCTGATGTTTTAAACACAATTTCAAGAAACAGCTATGTTTGGGCTATGGCTTTTGCCATCAGTATTGCCCCTTGACGAGATAGCTATTGTCAAATCTTCTGTGGATAGCAGCTATATATTCATTCGTAGGAGGTGGCAGGTCCTGTCTTGTGATCAGTGTCCTGCTGAGTAGACATGTTTTTTGCAGAGATAAACTACAGACTTCCTTAATGGGCAAATCCAGCTGCTCAGTTCTTGGCCTTTATCTCCTACAATCGTTTGGGAGAGGGAGTGTAGTCTTTTGCTATCAGCCGAGCAGCACTTTTTTCAGTTGCTTATAATTGTTCTGCAGATGATTCCATATTTGTAGAAGATACTGCCTGCAAATTTGTGATTCAGAAGAAATTGCTAATTACTGTTAAAGAAAGTTCCTACTAACCTGCCCCTATAAGTGACTTTGTGATCCTGTTGTGGGTATCTGGCTGCCATCAGGCTCATTTTAAAAGTTTCTTTATCCACACTGGGAGAAGTCCTTTGCTTTTCTACACAGGTGTTCCACATTGTTTGAATCTGTGATAGACTGCTTAGCCTAAGAAAACCAAGATTATTTTATATTATCTTGATTTGCTGCACTTCTGAATAGTTGTGTATAAAAATTGAGTAGAGAAAAAATAATCAACAAAAAATTTCAATTGCACATTTTGTTCTTGTATTTTTAGTAGTTCAGCAATGTATTTGGATTGCTGTACATGAACTTCAGCAGGAATGAAACAAATCAAAATTGATGGTATGGTTGTCTGACATTGGATTGTAGTCTAGTCATAGAGATTTGAATAGAAATAGTACTTGCATAGTCAAAGTTACTGAAATGCGTAGCTGTTTAAAAAACTATATAGTAAAACGCTTTCAGGGTAGTTGATTTCATTATCTGCATGGTTACCATAATTGAAAAGTGATCAGTATTATACTGATGTTTGTTTGTTCTTACTGTATATTGAGACTGAATCACTTACCTTTTACAGAATAAAGAAGATTAAAAGCAAAAATAGCAGTGTTTTTTAATTTCTCTTTTTAGGCCTTTTCTACAGAGATCTCCAAGTTAATTACAGCTGTTAATTTGAAGTAGACTAAGCTATATTAAATGCCTCAGTATGTATTTTTCTTCAGAACTAAAAATGCCCTTGATTCAATTTAGCCTAACTCACTTTGGAAGTGAAATAGGCTATGTCAAATGAAGGTCTTTAATTCTAACTGAGAGAGTTCACACACAGAGTTCACCAGGCTTTTGTACATACTCTGCACCCAGTAAATTAGGAATGATGAGGACCAGTAGTCGCATATCTAAATCTAAGCTTCACCATATTCTGCTCAAAGGCACGTCCTGTAAATTGTGTCCCACTGTCACATGTCACTGTATTGGTTAAAGAAGTGTAGCTAAAAAGGTTTTTAATGCATAATCAGCTCTTGAGCTCTAATATCTTTAGTAGTGGCATCTAAAAATAGAAAAAAACAGTCGAAGATGTTTTTCCTGGTTTATTATTTGTATCTAGAAGCATATTTTTTAAACAGAAAAAAAATCACTTTCCTAAACCTGGAATTTTACCTATATATCTTTCTACAACCTGTTGATTTTCTCTTAGGGTTACAGCACAGTTCCTAGAAATACTGGGATTTGTACACATATGACTAGTTGAAGGTAATACGTCCCATTTGCTCTCATGGTTATTATTTCTTCTGCACACACCATCTTTTTCTGCAAGTGTCCTCTGTTCTTAAGAAAACAGTCGTCCAAGGCAGAGGTGCCAGCAACATGCAGTTTATTCATGGTTCAGACCCCTGGCGCTTGCAGTCAAATTAATACAGGCTTTTGATTAACATTCAGCTTCTCCCATCTGCTTTATTTGTGTTGTTATTCCTTGCTTAAGATTTCAAGCTCTGCATGCTTTTCTGCTTCTAATATCTTTGTCTTACGCTATTTTGAGCTCTTGGTCATATCTAAGGCAACAGAGCACTCTCTAGTCCAACACTTATTCAAGTACTAGTTTCTTGGCAAAGTCTAAAGTGCCTCATCTGGAGTCTGCTTCTCCCAGGAATCTATTTCTGTGTTATTTGCTCCACTTTCTGTTGAAAACCAGTGGCTTTTTTAAAGTCGGAAGGTGGTGGGTTTTTTTAATCCATGAATCTTCATTAGATCTTGCCCTAAGGCAGGCTAATTCCATGCTTTATTGTAACACCTGTAACAGATAGAATTGTCTCCCCAATCTTATAAACTACAAAATATTTTTAAACCTTCAGGTTCAAAGCATATAACTTTCATGTGCTTCATTTTTATTTAGAATGCAATACTACTCAATTTTCTGTAACAGCTTCATGAATACCCTCCTTTGCTTGGATTGCTGAAAACTGTTAAATATGCCAAATGCATCAGCACTTGCTATTTTCAGAAGGAAAACCTCCTTCTGGTTGACTTGCTTTTAAATAACACTTACTGCTTCCAGATGTACATTGAAGTGTTCTTGTCTTCTTTTCCAGTAGTTTCTGGTATTTCCAGAGTTTGAGCTTTTAAATGCTCTAGTTTGTTCTCAGTGTCTTTCTTTGATTTCTGTTTATTGCTAGCACCATGAATGAGGAGTCGTCCAGGCTCAGAGGATTACAGTAGATGTTCTTTAATCCTGTGTGTCTTCAGTGCCTTTTCTTCACACTTGCAAGCCAGAAAACTAAACCTCTTAAAGAACATTTAGACCAGTAACCTTTCATTAGGAGAAAGAATAAGTAAAAGAAAATTATAGTATCATATTCATAGGTGTGAATTTATTAAAAAAAAAAATCCACGCAAGAAACAAACAGTAAAAGTCACTTTGCATCTGAATAAAATCAGCCAAGAAACCAACTTAGAAAGTTTATTTAATATTTGCAGATCTATTTTTGGTTTGTGTTCGACCAACAAAGCTAGAAGGAGAAATATCTATGGTGCTAGCCAAGAAGAACATATTAATCCTCAGCAACACAAAGAAGTGGATATTTTAAGTGGTTGTAATGCAAATGTCAACGTAAAAGCTTTTTCCTCTCAACTCCAGAATCTGAGAAGCCTTTGGCAGAATGTGCTTTGATATTAGTAGATGTTCTGTATATTTGATGGATGCATGACTGATCCACCAAGAGAGAGAAATTGAATGTTTTCAAGCATTTTGTTTTTATCTCATGAAACAGGGAACTTTGACTGCTACTTGCATTTAGTCCAAGCCAGATTTTTTTTAAACTCAGATTCACATCTGAAATGTTGAGCTAATTTTCTAATAATAGTTGAAATAAATATAGTGCTTCCAGTGAAACTTTATTTTTTCAATCCATATTAAAAGATGGTAACCATGTGAAATACATTTTTTTCACAGGAATGTGAAAGACAGGGCTTTTTAATTGGTATTAAGTATTACCATTTTAATCATCACAGTTACTTGAAAGAACTTAATTCATTCCATTTTGTGCAAAGGGCAGATCCATTCCGAAGTAATATATTAACCAATAAATGTCTACATATAAAAATTACCCTCAAGCATTTTTTGATTCCAATGCTGTAATTTCTTTCAAATAATTTCTGGTAAAGATAATTAATCAAAGCCTCTAACAGAGGATGTATAGAAGTCTGACTGTGTTAGGGGTAACGTCTGGACTTACTTGTTATGTCCAAGTGCAACATTGTAACTCAGAGGTGATGGGGTTTTATGTCTAGATTACTTGAAACAGCTGCTTTTTGTCCTTTGATACCTTTTCTCAGAAATCTTCCCTTCTGTCTACTTAATTTTTTTATCACAACAAAAAATATCATGTTATTTAACCATAATTTGTTCCTCCTAGTTTTCTTTCTTTATAGTGCTACAATTAAAAAAAATACATAACTTTCCATTCCTCTCCAAGAAATTACATTTTCTGTACCCCGAAGACTTAATATGCCTCTGCTTTTCCCCCCTTTTCTATCCCTTTGGCCTCCCTTCATTCCCTCTCCCACCCTGTTCTATTTACTTGGTCTTTCCCTTTGCTGTACAGCAAACTTACTACCAGAATCATTATTTTGTAAGCATTCACGAAGTTAATGAAATTCAGCAGCACACTTTGGTGGTGTTTAGCATCCCTTGCTTCATCCAAATAATTGGGACATTAGATCTTATCTTCACTAATAGGGTTGAACATAAAGATTCAGGCGTGTCTCAGTCAGCTGGGGCCCTGCCTGGCTGTTACTGAAAAGACACACCACAGCTGAGATTTCTGGTCCCCTGAGCGCAGACACGGAGGGGCTAAGGCCATGGAAGCCACTGTTGAAGAGAAAATTTTTTGGTGAAGTCTGGAATGAAATCTTGCTTTCTTCATACTTGAATGAAGTTCTGCCATCAGTGAGATCAGGATGTTACCTGCAACACTGGGACTAGGCTGGTTTTCTAAATTTTTGCAGCTGTTACTTCTTACAAGCCATCTTAAAATACTTTGCTTACATGCTCTTTTTCATTTCTGCCATAACATTCCATCAATTTATTGCAGAGAGAAGAGTATAATTAGCCATATCCATTCCCTCAAGCTTAGCATAGGATGGTAGACTGAATGGGCACAAAAGACATGTTAGAAATGGTTCTCCTGGGTAAATAATTTATTCCTGTAATTTCTTAGGAGTGATAAATGCAGGTTACATTGCTCTCCTTCAGTTAAAAGCACTTTCCGTACGGAGGGCAGGGGAGGGGTATTTCCTTTCTACCCGCTACCTGTTTGAAGGGGGAACCATATGGTCTTTATAATGATCCTTTAACATGGAAATATTATTAATACAGTCAATACCAATGTTTATCATGTATGCAATGCTTTTTCATCCATAAGTCTCCGGGTGAGACAGCCAGATGAAGTCAGAGGCTTCTGAAAGGTTCCGTGGTGTTGGAGAGCGGCAGTCCCATGGCGGCTGGGATTTCAAGAGCGGAGAGAGGAGACAGGCGGGAGGAGGTTCAGGCAGAGCAGCAGAGCCCCTCGGGAAGGGTGGCTTCACCCTGCTGCGCAGAAGAGGGCATGGTAACTGGTAAAGGACTGAAATAGTGCAGGACAGAAGAGAAGAGGGTTTTAAAATGGTAAAGAGAGGCAAACCAAGGCAGGAGAATTGGAGCACATACGTGTGCAGAGAAAGGCAAACAGGTAAAATCATCATGGAAAAGAACAGGTAGAACTTTCCTGGTTCAACAGGAAAATATGCAGCATGGTCTTTTAAGAAAGAAAATAGTAGGGGAGGTAACCTATTTCATTTGGAGAGAAAAACTGTTGCTTATAACTAGGAGAACCTGTGATTTTGTTACAATCTCGGCAATACACACGTGGTCCAGGATCATCCCTGCCTGTGTGTCTGCTCTGTGTGTGGAGCTCTCTACTCCCTGATGGCTCTGAGTGGAATACTTTGAAGACTTCTGGTCTGGAGACAGTCTTTTCATGTATGTTTGGACAGCTGCATCACAACGGGGGCCTAATTTTGAATGGGGTCTCTGTTTTCTGCCATAATTGAAATAATAAATCATAATCACTCAATAACATTGTCACTATCACTTCTTGGACATAAAAATCCCACGAGATCGTAAGGAAATGCACATCATGTTAATATTGTCTATTGTATTCACAGAAATTACAACCCATAATCTGAACCAAATCCCCAAATCATCATGTCAATGTAAAGTATAATTGTAGCAGTCCTTTGTTTCTTTGCTACAACAAGTAATTGTGAAGAATCGGAAGGACTCTCTTACCCCAGGCTGTGCATTTCTCCATAGGCAGGGCGCTCTGCAAAGCTCCTTTCCTTTTTGCGATTTTGGAGACTATAGCACAGACAGGACAGGCTGTAAACATGAGTGGAACAACAACATGTGGTCTTCAAAAAGCTGAGGAAAAACCAGGTCATTTTGGGGTGGACAGATCCTGTGCACCCATACCTGTATGAGGAGGCATATGTTTTTGCAGAGACTTATTTTGCACATTTCTTTTGGAATGCTTCATGCTCTTGTGGTCTGTTTTAATTTGTGATGTATGGCAAAAATAAACACGTTTGCTGGCAGCAGCTTATTTTCTTGTTTTCTATATTGCTTTCTGTTGTGACATAAATATTTACTGATTACATATTTATATATAATGAAAAGAATATGAGACAGAAGACTGACAATACAGAAGTAACAACTCTGCTTATAATTTTATTTTGATAGCGTGTTTTTATTGTGCCTTTTGAGACAATAGCTTTAGGAACGCGAAAAGCCTATTAGAAAGCTAATGAAAAATACTGGGGAAATTTAAATAAGAGTGAAAATGTTACCTTTTACAAAATCAGTTGCCAATTAGACATGATAGAGGAGTTAAATATTAGCTATGTGCTAAATATTTCAAAGCTTGTTCTTGCTGATATGGAGCAGCAGGTGCTTTCTTATACAGAATTCTGAAGAACTAAAAAAACAACAATCTGGTGGTTCTGTGTCCCTGATATTTCAGAATTCAAATTTTTTTTCACATAATGTTTTAGGAATAGGAATAAAAGCTTATCTAGTTTGTCTCCTCTCCTGGCAGTGTTTCATTACAATGAGTTGCCTCAGAAAATTATTACTATTACTGCTATGTATGTTATTACAGTAATACTTGCCTGGATTTAAAATGTGATGCTCTTCCTATATATCCCTCCCTTTCATTGCTGTCTATAAAATAATTGCTATCTGTGGAAGATATATAGACAGGTGAACTTGGTCATACATAAACAACAGATTAACTTTGACCTCCAATTTAGATCTGTAGTATTTAAGATTAAAATCTCCATTTAGTTCTTATTAACATTGTAGCTCTAGAACTTATACTTGATATAAAAATACACGTCTTAAACTTTAGCTAGGAAAAATTCATGGCACAATGTCATCATTTCATGTATAATACCTGTGTTTTTGTCATTAAATGATGAAAGAAATCTGAAGGAGCAATGTTATTAGACTAACAGTATCTCACAAATTAATATTATTTGGAACTTCTGGTTGAACCCTGTGAATGTCACTTTTCTGAGAGAAAAAGGAATTTAAAGCAATTCTTGTTTATGTATTCCAAATTCCTATCCTCTTAAGCCTTACATAGTCTCAAATGAGAGCAAAGTAACCACAATATATAACTGAATCAAAACAGGAAAAAATGCAGATTAAATTGAATGTGAATTTAAATCTTTTGTAACTATATCTGGAACTCTGAATGGTAAAATCTTATCCAGTCTTCATGGGCCTGCTGATTCCAGTGCACTTTTTATAGAATGTGAAGTTGTATTGAGTCATTTCTCTCCTACCAACTTTACTGCAATAGACTTTTAGTCCAAAGTAGGGGTAGGATGGGACTTGGAGAGTAGTAAACCCATAATCTGCCACTGTCTGCTCTGAATCATCAGCTGAAAAGCTCTTTGATTCTTAAACAGAAGCACAGTGCTTTAAAGAAATGAGAGTTATTATCAGGCCATCCTTTCTACACTTGCATCCTACTCGTTACCTTAAAGAGGGATAAAACAGTTTTCAAGACATGAGCTATTTTTTGCATGGAAATCCACATAAACTCAGTGAGATCATTTCATCGTGTGCTATTCCACAAGCCCTCACTTCACACATTTCAGTTTGATTTATAATCTCTGTTAATAGCTCCTGCTGGTGAATGCTACACAGTAAAGACAAATTTTTGATCTCTAAAAATGATAGGGCAAGAGCAAATACACATTATTCAGCTTGTAGAAAATATTACTTATGCTGGGGTATTCTTAGTTCTCCTGTGAGTTAACCCTTATTTGTTTATCTTTTCTAGAACCAGAAATTCCTGTTGTAAATAGCAAACAGAATTTGATTGAAAGGGTTAGGTAAGCAAAACTATTACTGAACAGGGAAGTTCCTTTTACAGTCTGAATTAAATTTCACATGCCTATCCAGACAAATATTAAGTTAATATGAGATACACAGTACAAAAACTCCTTGTTAAAAATAATGCAAAATGAAAACATCTCACAATCCGTACTACAGAATTTCAAAGGGAAGATACTCAAATTCCAGGTTCCTCTGATTCCTGTTCTATCAGGGCACTGAAGGCACTAATAAGCATTAATGGCCCTGATCACCCTCACTTGGAGCCTCCCCCATACCCATGGGCTCAGGAGCTCTATTTAAGCTCAGCTCTAAGCCTTCTGTTCTTGTTAGAGCTACACTGGAAGACTGCTGATCTCCTACTCAGTCTCCTGCCTGGCTATGGCCCCTGTTGACCCCCAGCCCATGGGATAGCTTCCTAGCATGATGTCAGCCCTCTCTCATCCTTATGGATCTCCCTGGCAATTGCTGGATCTTATCCTTGCTATAGACTGACTTCTTGGCCTGACCTTGGACCTGTCTCATCACTATAATACTGCCTTATGACATGGGCTCTTGTTTGGGTCTGTCTACCATCTCCAGGTCTGTCTTGCTTACCTTGCTTGGGTACAGTGGCTCTGGCTGGTCCCCAGGGTTCTGAGATCTCGCCTGGCTCATGTTTTCTTAGCAAAACAACCATCTTCTTGCTGTCTCCTGACACACTGCATCTTTGTATTATAAATCTGAACTCTTAAAGGTTTATTTAATTTGTGGAAGACCCTGACTGTTGTCCAGACACAGTAAGTACTTCTATTCAGTGCCTTCCTATGTCCTGTATTTCTTGCATGCAGAGCTGTCCTATCTAAATAGATACTGATGCTGCATTACTTTGTGCTGTATAGCACAAACTCAGATTTGGTAAGTTTTACTACCTGTTGCAAAAGAGGCTGCTATAATTCTAGACTTAACTGTTCCCATAAATGCAAGTGGATAGTCCTTGTCTGCACTACAGTAACTTCCACTTTCTCTGCAGAAATACCTTGCCACTTCTATCACTCTTATGTTCTCTGCTGTGACATCCCAGTTTGAGTGGGTGAAAAACAGTGTGTGCTGACTTCAGGCTGTCCACCTTGCCAGGGTAACAGGCACTCCAAGAAAAATTGCACTGTAGAGGCACCTGAGCATCTGACACTATGTGTACAAGTAAGCAAGCCCAGATGGATCAGAATTCAGTACATGTGGTTAGATGGTTTTGCATTATACGTTCCAGTGCCTCTTGTAGTACTGGTATTAGAAAGATTTTTTCCTTGCTTAAATTTCTTTGTCTTGCTGCCCTGGAGAAGTCAGTATTGATTCTAATATCATCTCACTATGTTGGCTTCTCTCAAACACCTATCTAGTAATGAAATGACTATGGAAATATTTCATCCCTTCTTCACTGTACCACATGGTACAGATACATCTATGATGCTTCTGTAAAGAAGACAACGTATTATTTCTATTTTATACGTGAAGAAAATGAAGCATGTATACTAGAAAATATCTAAAGGGATTCTGTAGTCCTGTTATTGTCATTAAAAACTGTTTGTCACCATTGCAAAATTAATTTACAGCTGTAGAAAAGAAAAATGCTTTTCCCAATAACTCAAAAACTGTTACTCATGTAGCTGGAAACTGCTCTGAGGTGTGATGGTAGGCCCAAATAAAGAGGTTCTCGTATCACCTAGGATTTCTTGAGAATTTTTTGTGTACTAACAGTGAGAAACTAACATATTTCAATGTTTTAATAGTGCATATTAATGAAATCCAAACTTCAAATTAATGGTCTGCATATAGCTTTATTCTACTGAAGTAAAGATCAACTCTTCAATAGTCCTTTTCATATGAATAATGTTGTATTTCTGTAGTATGAAGCTCTCTGTAGTTCAGCTAATGTAAAGACTTGTGTCCAGAACTAAGATTTTGGAAACAGATTTGCTAGTTAACTACTGTAGGAATGCTCTGCAGAACACAAAATCTGAAGATATTGTATGAAAAAAATTATTTAAAACTATATTAGGAAACGTCACAAAGATATAAATTAATACATCTTAGTGTCTTACAAAATTTAACATATTTATGACATCTCAACTGTTGAGCACGTGAGTGGGATCTAGGAGGACTTGTGTACTTTGTTCTGCCAGGCACTCCAGAGGTCATGTTCCAAGCAGTGCACAAAGTGTGAAGTAAATTAAATTAATGCTGAAAACAGACGTTCTCAACCTTGTACATATTTCAGAGCATTATCTCCTGTGTGGCTTTTGACAATGTACTTATCTGATAGGCACAAATTAATTGCTGACATGACATTGAACCAATGGCATTGGAATAAATTTTGAATCTATACCCATTGCCTTAATGGGGATGCAAAATATTTACCTGGTAGGAATGTTGTGAGAGCAATTCTTGTACAACATTGTCGAGTGAATAAAAGCTTTGCTTACAACAAAGGTATATTAGCCTATCCAAACAAATTCTAATATTCTATGCAGAATGTTTTAATTCTCTTCTTCCCAGCCCAAATTTAAATTAACAAAGCATCAAGAAACCCTAATAGTAAGTGCAGACTTTTCTCTGTCAATTGAATAAACATAAAGATTTAGAGCTTCTTTAGGTCCTAAAGCTTAGATACCAATTATCTTCCTTAAAAATGGTTATGGTGATAGTAATACGATGTAACACAAATAGTCATCACGTTGCAATACATCAAACTAAAGAACTGATAACTTCAGACTTATTTCAATGAACCTGTATGGAACGATTTTCAGTTACACCTGGTAAGGTGTGGATTGAACAGATACTGAGAACTTTTACACTGTGAAAGGACACATTAACTACATGAGAAACAATGCAACTTTGGTGGGGAAGAAGTCTCCCTTGTTCCCACTTTCCTCAGATTCCTGACCATAGTGCTTAAATAATGTTTAAATCCTATTTCTAATTGCAAAGAAGGAGTGGCTCACATCCCTCTACATGGGCCTGCAGGCTGGCAATAGCATAGGTAGCCTTTAGCAACGCTGTATGATCTTACCCCAGTTCTTGAATATTTATGAGAACTCTTTTTATTTCCTGGATGACCACATTAACTTACTTGACCAGCAGATATAAATTTCTACTTTCCTTCAACTTATGCCTCATTTGATCTTACAGCCTCATACAGTGGAATTTTAATTTTTTTAACTGGCTTGATGGCTGCTCAACCGAAAGAAACTCCTCTTCACACTGCTGAAGTTCTGGGATGCCCTTTGTCTTAAACAGGGGCAGATAGCAGATGGAAACTCGAAGATATTATTTGAAAAAAGCCCTCCAAGCTTTGATTACTAAACAGATAAACTCTGAAATATTTTGTGTAGTTAAAAATAGAAGTGCTCATATATTAAAGCTGTTCAAAACCAGGCCTGAACCAAAGCGGCCCCATTAAGCTTGAGAGTAATTGACTGTAGTCTACAGATACCCTTGGTGTTATGGTATCTGCTTACATCAGTACTGAATTTCATCCAGAGCATGTTTGGAGTGATGAGGACTATAAAAAGTTATTGTATATGAAATCTGTGTTATGTCAATATCATACTGCTACAGCTTGTAAATTCACATTGATCTGTATAATAAAAGATGTTTACAGCAGTAATGAACTCAATCAAGTACATGTTTACTGTATATATATATATAAAAAAAATAGCAAGCCATCTTGCTGGGCATTTGATTTCCAGGAGATAATCCCAGACACTACTCTGAAGATTAGAGAGCTGGGAGATAAGAAGCTGTGACAGGCTGGCAGTATCTGCCTGAAAAACCATCCCCTATTAGCAGGTGTTGGTGCTGCTGGGAAGCTGTTGCATGGATTTTGCTAAGGGACTGAGCAGATGGCTTATAAAAGAAATGGGTGTTGCTTTTGGAAGCAAAAAAATATGTATGGGCTGAGAAGTCTTGTAGCAAGAATCCTGAGGGAATATAAAGTATAGGGAGGGAACTTGAGCTGAACTTTGTTTCTTCATTGGTAATGTTTTCTAGTCAGCTGCTTGGAAATGGGTAGGTTTTGACAGCACAGACTATGTTTGGACATAATTTATGGTAAGTGGGAAAATGCACCTGTTCAGAAAAGCATAATTAACTACTTAGTAAACATATTCCCAGACTAATGTCTTGTAAACAGAAAACACCACGCTTGGAATAGCTAAGTTTCCTGTTATACAGCTATGTGCTAGTTCTGTTTCAAAGCTTTTGAACTTCATGATTGTTACTTTTAATGTTTTGAAACTCTGTCTTTTTGGCATTCCCCAGCACTAACAGTTGCAGGAAGATACAACCTGTTTCAACAGCAGCGTCAAAATGCAGCTTCAAGTTTTCTGGACCATATCAGACTGTGCATCCTACTGTGGCTCTGTAAGTTGATGGCTCAGTGGACAGGAGAAATAGGACTGCATTGCAAAGCCTATTTTGTGGCTTTGTTCAAAGACCAATATTCTTGAGAAAATTTAATTATCCTTTTTGTAATTTGAAGAAATTATATTTACTGACTTTGAGATGGATTATACATATGCAGCATTACAGTGCTCATAATTATTCAGGAAGTATGTTACCAGTAACAGGAAAGGTGAAATAGGAACTGTGCTCAGATAAATAATCAACCTTTCTCTAAATGATAGGATTGATATGATTGCCCCCATCGTTTTTCTACTATAATGATTAAAAATCCTAAAGGTACCCAAAATCCCTGAATGGAAAAACTAAGAATATTCATAGAAACATGTAATTTCTGAGAAAGCATGTTCTTCCTGATCTCTGGTTTTCTGTTGTCTGTTTATTTGTGAAATTTATAAGATCATCTTCATGCCATAAAAGGTATTTTTATTGCTAGTTCTATTTACAGTAATTATCTAGGCACATCTGTTGTCTCAAATGCATCAATGTTCAATATTTAAACTAGCTCAATATTAAAAATAAAACTCTTTAATTCTCCTAATCAAGCATCTGTGTATTTAATACTCTGTTTTGGTTTCTTACTAAATTTTGTTAGCTCTAACATTTCAACATGGAGGTAGGGAGCACCTTTTACTTTCAGAGTGATTCAGAATGCAGATCACATTTAAAAAAAGTAAATCTGATCTGGTTCTGGGAAACAATAACGAAAAGCACATTCTGGAAGAGATTAATGCCTCCCGCCTCCCAGGAATGGAGATGAGAAAAAGCATTTATGCTGTCAGGCTCTGGTCTTTGCTGGGAGGCTGTGTCATAGGTTGTGATTTCCCAGCTGAGACTGGCATCTGTTTGTAGCAGCCCTCCTCTGGAAAGGGGAAGCATCAGCTGCACCTTGGAAGGGAAGCTGTTTGAAAAAGCTTCCCAGGAGCAGAGCAGGGCACAGTCATATTGCCAAGCTCCAGGTTTGCCTGTGGAGTACGAAGCAACAGCTGGGTACAATCTCTCACGAACTCTCATTTGTGATTTCTGTTCTTCCTGCTATATAACATCATTTGCTCTGCAGAGATGTGCACCTCAGACTTTGGGGTGTGGAGACCTGGTTTAGGGTATGGAATGCGGACATACATACAGCTGAAACAAAGCAGGCAGGATCTGCTGTAGGCCTGAAGCGAGCTTTGACCTGGAGATAACACGCAATGCATGTAAACCTTGCAAATGGTTTCATCTGCAGTCAGTGGCACCATTCCAAATGACTAACGGAAAGAAAATCAAACCTTTCCTTATGAGCATCCTGTAACACAGCTTTCTCACAGCTGTGAGAAAAATAAAGAATGCTTACATGGGGATAGGGACAAGCTTAGATCCTGTTGCCTGTGTTTTAGCATGGGATTTCTAGCATTAAAATGTAGATCTGTTCCTACAAACTTACCTACACAAATGGGCATGTAAAGTTCTATGAGATTACATGTTTGTGGGCAGAAATTATACCTCTGCTGCTTCTTTTGACAAGCCTAACAAAGGTTTGAGTGGTAAATAAATGATAATTTATGCATATCAGTAAAAACCACAATGTAAACTGTAATCATACCCAATGAAAAATCCTGTGCCTGTAAAAAGTAAAAAAATCTTCAACTTTAAAAGCTACAAATCCATAGTATGCATGAGAAAATTCTGATACCTCTTCTAGATTCCCTAAAGGATTTTTTTCATGTGGTTTTCTGTCCTTAACAATCATCCTGGTATTTGCAAGAAGATCGCAATCTGTTCCTATTAAAATATCAGCTTACCTTGCAAGATGTTAAAAGTAGAACAAAAACTATAATGCTAATCAAGTTGCAATTAAATTTTCAACCATCTTCATATCATTTAACACTGTCAACACAGCATTTAACATTTCTCTGATTCAGTTCTTTCTGACCAAGAAAAAGAAAACTTTAAACTAAGCCTAGTGAATATATTTATTTCTAACCACCTTAGAGAAGTAATCATAGTAGGAGGACCTATTTCAGCCAAGAGATTGTGCAGAAAAGGTAAGACTGAAATTGGTTTTAAAGGTATGTAGTGAGGAATGTGCAATGTAAGAATGTGATAGTATGAATAAAGTTGATTAATTGATAAAACAGAAGAAATCCCAAACATTAGCAACCAGGCTCAGTCAATAAACGATTACAGCTAGCTCCATGGCAAACATATATCAGCCCAAATCCAACACGGCGATTTCCCCTCCTTGTGAATCTGCCTCCTGACCTTGATAAACAGAGGGTACCACATCACCTGCTGAGATAATGGATTAAATTTCGGTTTATTTATTAAAAAAACTCCCATCTTTTACGAAAAGAAAGTGTTTCATTCTTTTAATAAATTTTTTAAAATCTTCGACAAATGTTTCTCCATTTGTAAAACCTTTAATGCATTTAATCTGGTCAGGTCACGCGCCTTGTGCTAGGATGCAAAGTATTTCAGGAAAAGACCGAAACGGCTCTTTCAGAGCGGCGAACAGCAGTCAGGCGCACAGGAGGAGAAACCCCGCGTGTGAGACCGGCCGGGAAGGGGAAAACGGTCTGAAAACGCGTATCAACCCGCACGGGCCCGGGGACTGCGGCAGGACCCGCCAGCGCCGCGCTGTCCGCAAACGCCCGCCGGCGGCTCCTGCGGCCGCG
>JAVJGI010000032.1:19758968-19803562 GCA_035590275.1 Ibycter americanus
CCACCCCCAGTTCTGCATGCGAAGTCCATCATCCGTGCAGGTCGTACCTCGCGTACGGCCAGGTCTCTCCGGAGCCAGTTAGGGCTGAAATGGGATCGTCTGTCGGCAGTGGTACCCAGCGGAGGCTCAGATGTAGAACAAGTTACATCTCTGGGGATGCAAGTCGAGTATTTTCCTGTGCTTTCTGCGCTTAGTTGAAAGCCCATCATCTCTGGGATCTTTTTGAATTTCTGCTATTGAAAACACATGTAATTGTAAGTGAAAGGGAAAAGCCATGGATGCTGGAATTTGAACGTACTGCTGAGCTCTGTGAAACTGACTTAAGGTCTTGATATTGATCGCCTTTGTACATTGCTTACCTATTTGCAGTTTGAGTACCAAAATTAGATTTAATTCCTTCTCAAAAACCAAAAACCCTAAACCAAACAAGCACACCCCCACACCCTCCCCTCCGGTTCAGTATACTTTTCTGCCTAAATCCTTCATTAATTTTATGTACCAGGGCGTTAGTACCTGTCTAAATTATACCCAGAGAAATCCTGCTGGTTGCTTTTACAATTGAAAGACTAGAAGCACTTTTCCGTGTTGGAATTGGTTGTCCCCCAAATTCTACAAATTATCTCAAAACGTACAGTGACTTGGCATCAGTAGAAGCTTTTGTCCCTGTTTTAAGTACTAGAATGTAGTTTTTAATAGGAATAGGATATGTGTCAGTGCCACTTCGAACAAAAAATGACAGAAGCAGTTATTATGCCAGGGGTTTTCCTACATGGTGAGTAAATATAATGTCTGTAGTGACATATGGAAGTATTAATTTGAAGCCAGATTCTCTGAAGACAAATGTAAGAGAGTTTCAGAAAATTACATGAGTTATTTCATACGGAATGTGGCATTTCTTTTATAAGGAAAGAATGTGCTTTTACCTATAAGTATCGACAATATTATGCAAGAAAGTCTAGAAGGATGGTTGTCAGGTGTGGTATCTTTCTGTATTTCTGATGGTTTGGATACATTCCATGTACTCCTAAAGGGATCTGCCCACCAGTTTGGGAGTGTTAGAAGAGGCCAGGAGATGAAGCCTGTTAGCAGTTACTAGGTAATTATTCCAGTAGTCTGGCAATCATTTTAGTAATCTGAGGCTCAGGTTTGCAATCAAATAAGGGTTTGTTCCCACGCCCTTCCAAAGCCGACAGTGTTAAATTGGCAGCGTAGATTAAGCTGTGCACAAGTCTGAGGAACTGGGAGGCAAATTGGTCAACAAGCAGTTAGACATGAAACCATCTTGCATTCTTGTATATAGTCAGGATTTTTTCTAAGGTCTTTGTGATTCTGTGTGTTGATAATGAAAGCCATAAATGTTTTTTTGAAGGTGAAATGTGGCAGACTAATGTTGACTGCTGAACGTGCCTGCTCTGAATTGTCATCATTAAAAAAGACTGAAATATGATTTCTTGATTTGAATCTCCATCTGCGGATATTTATTATAAGTTTTAGAAATCTGTGTAGGAAGTGTGTGCTAAATGAGTAATTGCTTGAACTTCCACATATTCTAATGTTCTGAGTTGGTTTTTTTTCTTCTTTTTTTGCTCCCTATGTTTCAATGTTGTATTAAGGAGTATTTTTGCATTTAATAGATACTTGCAGATGTATCATATGGATTGAGAATGCAGTATTAATTTAAGGATGGAAAACCTTAGAAACCCAAGAAAATTGAAATGAAAACATCTGAAATGGGGAAACTGATAACATTTCCCAAGCTACCTTCCATCTACTTTTATAAAGCTCCTGTCTTGTTTTAAAAAATGTGTATGCCAATGTGTTGCAAGATAATTTTTTGATATGCGAGTCACTAATGTTTTTTAGTTTTGATGTAAAAACTGCTTATTGAAACCAACGATGCTTATTTCTCATATATCTATAAGTTTTTTCAAACTTTTGGAAAATTTTGAGTGTTATTACTGCCTTGAAGTGTTGTGACTTTTGGGCCAATCATAAATCATGAAGACACTGCGTTGTATCTTTAGGCTTTGTATTGGTCCCTGAAGAAAGAGGTGAATGCTTTGTCAGTCTTTTACTTTTTGATGAGGTACTTCCATTATCCAGAGTCGACACGGTGACTCTGTAATGATCTGAGGGGGCAGGGAATAGTTGTATTTTCCTTAAAAGAGGGCTGTAATCTATATGATGATAGCAGGAGTTCATTTTGTTTGGAAAGATGCATACCAACTGTCAAGTTAAGAAAATTCATTGCAAGTACCACAGCATACATATTGGAGGATACTAGCTGGATTTGCTTTTTCCTGGTGAACTTTAGAATCATTAGCCTCAGATTCACTTTTATTTTCTACACATCTGGGAAGTTAATTGGGGCCATTTGACTTCTTGTGGCAGGATTCAAATGGCCCTTATTAAGCATGGGGAAGCTCTTCAGAGCTCCATTAATGCTTACCTAAACCCCTGCCAGAATGGTACTTTGCAACTACTCCTTTTGCAGACATTACGAGCTTCTTTCAAAGTTTACTGGAACCAATGAACCTTTTTAACATTAATATTTAAAATACTAATGCATTTTAAATTTAGAATGGAATTCATTGATGTCTACTACACTGATGGGTAAAAGAATCATCTGTAATTGAGAACGGATACGGGAGAAAAAAATGTTGTGACATATTGAAGCAGTCAACCTTTAAACCTGTTAGGTATTAGAGCAAATCTTCCTGTTCCACAATAGCACCTCTCTTGGAGCCAGGAGCTCTTTCAGACCAGGAGGTTCCATAGTGCCTTGATCTACAGGATACTATTCTTCGTGGTGGTGGGTGAAGGAACCTACAGGTTCTGCAAGGGTTAGAGTCTTAGCTTTTTGCTTGTTCCCAATGTTCTTCCTTCCATCTCTCTTAAATGTGCATACAGCTGTACAAAATAGTTTTAAAATACTACCACGTTAATTTATACTCATTTATTGACATTTTTTCTCTTGCCTTAATTTCCACACATCGGGAAACAAGCTCTAACATAACAGAATAGATTTTTGCTTTTGTGTTTTAAAGGACTAAATAAAGTGGGTGCAATCATTCTTGCCCTCAATATCAGTTTTAATCACAATACAGGATCTGCAAAATGAAGATCAATGTATACAGTTGTAACATTTCTTTTCCCAATGTTAAAAATATAAGTTTGAATAGTTTAAAATTTTTAAAATATAGTCATTAATTTTAAAAATATCTTTGCTTCAAAGGCAGTATTTAAGAATATAATTACATGGTTTTTGGTAAGCATTCATCTCTGGGGACACAGAAACAGTACTGCTTTATGGGGAGCCCAAGTTAACAATAATAATGAAAGAATACAAAAGGAAACAACATTCTGATTTAGGACTCACTTTTCACTTTCCTTTCTGTGGAGTGAGTGTAATGCCAATTCCCACTTATGCTTGTATTTGGTTTTGGAAGGGTTCCATATTGAAGTCTAATATGCACCATTGCTCAAATGCACCTGAGATGACTACATTATTGTTAACTGACAGAAAACCTGGCTGCCTAAAAGGATAGAAGTGCTTTATGCTGCAGTTCAGGAGCCCCTTCTGGCCAGCTGTAGTAACAGTACTAACAGTCACTCTTAAGATGACAGACAAAATTCACTTTTTCATATATAATAAATGCTACAGAAAGAATTGAGTGGGGCGTGGGCATCAGACACAGTGATGTGTTGACAAGTTTATTTTCATCCTTGCTTAGTAGCAAAATGCTAAATATATTCTTCTTTGGTTACATTAAAGTATGTTTCGTTCCAACTTTGTCCTTGGGTTGACATGTGTTGGTTTTATTTTTAGCGCTTGAAAAGCAGCACAGTAATATCCCTATAGGGTGCAGTGGAAGCATTGGAGTATAGCATGAGAAAATGAAGTCAGATGCTTAATATTGAATTCATGTAGGTGCAGAGGCAAAGATCTAGATAGCGTTTATGTTGCAAAAAAAAAAGTGGACTGACAGGGCAGAGGATTGTGAGATTTGATGGGGAAATTGCTCTTATTTGCTTGCTCAGAATGGAATTTTCTTGAAAAATATGGAATAGAGCTATGTGATGGAAGCCTGCATTTTATTTGCATTTGTGGGTGGTTGTCATGTATTTTGTGTTCACTGAACATGAAATTTCTGTGAATTTGTTATACCATTTTGTTCTTCCAAGCTTATCTTGGTGGTCTGGGGAGTGGGAGAAATGTGGTAAAAGACTTTATATGAATTATTGATGGAAGAGGTCTGAAAGATGTGCAATTTATTCACCCAGGGAAAAAACACTCTCTTTTATTACATTTTATTTCATGTGGCTTTTTAGAGGGATATAATATTAACCTAACTTTTTTATCTTTATGTCAACCTGAAGGCTTTGAAAGACTAGATTACTAGTGAGCATTAACAATTAGGCATTAATTTGAATAAAAGATTTTTTTGCTTAAAAATGAACAAAAGTGATGTGAGAATGTGGATTTGGTACATTTTGTACCATTTTAACAATGGAAGCATTTACTGAAAAGAATGTTTCTAAAGATGGCGAGGATATATTCAGTAAGTAAAATAAAGTGTTACTGCATGATGAGACAGGATTCAGTGCTGTTTCAGACTGTTGCAAGTCTTTAGTAGAGATGGGAATCCTGTAGGTTATCGACCCAGAGCAGCATCCACAAGTGAAGAAATACAAGACGAGTAAGTGAACAATACAGAGTTAATTTGAAATTCTGGACACCAGTTGAGAAATTATGTAGTTAGTGATCCCAAGGAGTCACTTAAAAAAGCCTAGATATTACTTTCCTCTGTTGCCTCTAGGTATGAAGAAAATATGAAAGGGTATTGTGGCCTTTCTGCCAAAAGCAACATTCAGGAATACAAACACATGTAAGAAGCAGGTCTTTGATATTTTCTGAGAAAATGAAATAAAATGTTATGAGAAATGGAAATAAAAAAGAAGATATTTTTACGAGTGGGTATTCAGGAATGTCTGATGCAGATAGGCAGCACACGATTTAGTTTCATTGATAAAGAAGAAATACCTCTCAGTCAGTCATGGGACACGCATGCATAATGCTGTTCCAGCTGTTTGGGGATGATAGATTAATGGTCCAGTTGAGGCTGTCTCTGCAACAGCTGGTTGTAAGAAAATTGGAACCAAGACAGTATGAGGAGCTGTGGGGAAACTGTGGGAAGGGACTTCAGGAGACATGTCCAGATTCCACTCCCAGTTCTGTGCTTTCACAGGAAATTGTGTCTCAGTTGCTTGCACTGAGTTTCCTTGTACAATTTCCCACTTTTTCAAAGTCCTTGAATTCACCTGTTCTTTAATTTTGGAAGATGTACCTGTCCAATCATGGCCCAAGTAGAGGCCTTAATCCTTGGTGGGTTGTGTTTTTTTGTTTGTTTGGTCATTTTTTGTTTGTCTTAAGTAGAGTGAGATTTTCATACTGAGCAACTTGGATGGGATTCACCTCACCAATGTTTATATGTCTACAATCCAGATACCTGCAGCTGCCTACACTGACTATTTGTAGGCTGTCTGTGAAGCCAGCCCAGAGAAACCAGCTCAAAATCTACATTGTAGGGGTTTACATTTATACAGATGAATCCACTGTTTTGTCTTTATATTTGAGGAATAACTGTGCTTGCTATGTCATCTGTGGGATTTCATTGCAGTGTTTTTCCCTACTGATTTGTGTGAAAGTGAGAACCATACTTCTTATGAACTGGGAAAAATGGCAACAAACTGTGGTAGAGCTATTGAATTTTCAGAGCCTTATTTCATTGCACTTATGGTGCAAATATGCATGTTTGTTTGATTTTCTATTTCACTTGAATGGGCAAGCAAGAGAGACATTCTCTAGTTCAGAGAGAACACTACTCTT
Organism: Ibycter americanus; assembly: GCA_035590275.1. Taxonomy (NCBI): domain Eukaryota; kingdom Metazoa; phylum Chordata; class Aves; order Falconiformes; family Falconidae; genus Ibycter; species Ibycter americanus. Next base: position 19,764,859 of record JAVJGI010000032.1, read on the forward strand.
AAAATTTGTAAACTAAGGGGGGAAGAAGTGAGAGGAAATGTCTTTTATATGTATTGTAGCCTTTTCACGTTTGGCTCCCACCTTCATTCTACCTGTATATGATTCCTGAAGGATGGCACCACAGTTCGTAGGAACTAAAAACACTTTATGTGACTATATCTGTCTCACTAGAATCCGTCTCTCTGCAATACCTTTGTGTTTGTAGGACAGGTGTGACAGCAGTGGTGCAGTTGGTCTTGCCTGGCACATGCAGTAGGCCTGTCTGCTGTAAAACTGACACAAGACAATGGAGTGCGGTTAATTTCTCCAGAGTTTTCTTCAGTTTTGTTTTTGTTTTGTGTGTTTTTTCCCCTGTGAGGAGAAATAATCTGAACAAAAGAATTTTTGAAACCTTTTGTTGTCAGGTGGCCTCCATGTTCCACAGTCCACCCTTATTAAAATGTACTGAGCTGTCAGATCAGACAAATCTTTTCTTAATGAAAAAGAAAAATAATATGACAAAGATCTTGTGAAATGATGTCAGAAAACAATTTCTCATTGATATAAATTGACATTGTAAAACAAAAGAACCAAATTTAAGAGATGAGAATGGTTTCAGAATACTACAGAAAGTGTTATCCCAGGAAAGGAAGTAACATTTCTCTTTTCATCACTTCACTTAAGATTTCATTTGGTTTAAAAATTGCTCTATCAATTTGTAATCCTGGCCTCACTGAAACCAAATATGTTTGATTTCAAAACCCGAATCTCATTGGTCCAAGGCTGGAAGAGAATCATAACCATTTTTCATACAGTAAATGATGAACTATTCATCTTTTTTAGCTTAACTTCTCTGCTACTATTTTATGTTATTCTAGTCTTGACCTCTTACTTCTACATTTAGAGAAATCGTTGTTCTGGGTGCAGTACCTCATGTCTCTGGTATAATTCCTTCCCAGTCACTGAGTCATTTTCTGTTTTTAGATTTGACTCTTCTTTAGCTTATTGTTATGACTAAATCCTACTGACTTTCTTCCCACGGTTCTTGTCACACTCTAAGTAAAGTGGGAAATAATGCATTCTTTTCTTATAACATGTGTCTTGCCTTTCTCTTTTCACTTAAAACACAGGGAGAAAATACCTAGAAAGGGTTAAGAGAGATCTAAAAAGGGCTGGGGATAGGCTAAATGGGAAGGAGCTGCTGCTGCAGCATATATGTCCCTGGTATACCAGCACTGCCTGAAACTGTATCAGCTGTCAATTATTGATAGAAAAATCTGTTTCCAGGGGGCTGACTCTTCAGATAGTTTCAGCAATGCAACACTAGCGGTAAGTGATTTCATTTTGCTACTTCTACTGCAGAATTATTTTAAATCTGTTTCCATATCAGTGGGAGGTCCTGGTACGGCTGTTTATTCTGCAGTATGTAATCTTGTCAGTTAATTTCATGATCAATAACTATTTTGCACTCTTATCAGTAATTTGTATGCAGAATAATTGGTTATATCTTCCTGCCACATGCTGCTGCTAAGGTGTTTTTTTCTGGTCTGTGTTCTGCTCCCCCTGCCCCCGCCTTGCTCTGTATTGCAGCCTAGGTTAGTTGAAATACATTGCCTTTAGTTTGAATGCTTATGCATTTTGTCCACAGCATGTATTTTGGAATGAGTCCTTTTTCCAGGATTCTTGCTCCTTTTCTCCATTTTTATGCTCTTTCTTATCCATCCTTAGGCTCGCACTTTATTGTTCCTTACAATAGATAACTAGATTCAGGAGCATTTTCCAAATACAGTAAATCTTGATCCATTAGCTAGACAAAACATCCTTCTGGAGAACAGCATGAAGCTTTTTCTGTCGTGATGTATCTATATATCACCTGCACAGTAATCCCTATTTCTGAACCTGTGAATCCTGTAAGAGCTATGGAATATGAAGCACTGTTTCTAGACAGCCAAGCAGTTCTGAAAGTGATCATTGAAGCTTGTAATCTTTGTCAAGAAAGGGAGAAATTCAGAGGCAGCTCAGTTATTTTTAGTTGTAATCTCTGTTGTGATGAAGGTTTGATTTAAATGGACTGTAGTTTTGATCTGGATGAGACATGGGTTGTTCTTGTTACCAAATGAGTCTGTGTCTTAATTATATTCCTGAATGGTGCTACTGGCAGGGCTGTTCTGGAACTGAAACATTGCGATACAAAATACACAAAAGTCAGTAGAAATGTCTATATTTACTGCACTGGGCTACAGAGAAGATCCTGTTACATATGGCTTGATCTCATTTACACTACAGACTTGAGAAAAATTTTGTACTTTGTGTACATTTCTTCTGAATGATGCAACTAGGAAATTTCCTGGAGAAAATCTCTTTCTTTGAGCAATCAAAGCAGCATAGAAAGTTGGGAAGAAGTCTCATATTTGTGTAATAATATTCAGAGTCCTGGATCAATAACCAACTATGAATCCCAGTTTCTTCTCCATTTCTTTCTGTTTGGATTATCAATGGTCTTCTCCTTCATTCTCATTTGTACTGACATTTTGCATTAAACAATTACTGAAAGATTTCTTCTTCTGGTTAATAGGTGTGTTGTAACTTTTCCATACCTTTTGTATTTATAAATGCTATTGGATTGGTTTGGTGCATTTCTTTTTTTTTATCTGTGGTGGGTCAGTTTGATGCATTTCTTTTTTCCATATCTGTGGTTATCGGGTAAATATGATACTCCCCGGCTACAAAAGATTCTTCTATAATATGAGGGGTGTGATGTGTCTGAGAGAGTCAGAAGCACAAAACAATAAACTTTGTAATTTTCAGCTTGAGATAATATGATGATTAAAACAAAGAGCGTATAGATCAGTTCTCAGTCATACTTTATTTTGGGGGGTGGTGGTGGTGTGTATTGCTATTACATAGTAAGAAATAAATGTATTTGCTTCTTTCGAATATTTGAAAACCAGTTAACTTTGCAGCCAGCATGTATTTGACTGTATAAGTTTATGCCTTTCTGCTTCATTAAGCATATTTAAAAAAATATAAGATTAAAGCAAAGTCAAGTCAAATCAAGCCCTGCTAAATGAATTGAATATTCTACTGCTGTAGCCTCTGGCTGAGGACTTTTGTTTCAGTACGTTTCTCAATCACAGCTCTTAATCAACACACAATGACTTTGTGTTTTTTGTTTGTTTGATTGGTTGTTGTTTTTTTTTTCCCTTGGTTTTTTAAAACACACACTCCAGAGCCAATTGCTTTGAAGTGTTGCTTTTTGGGAGTTGACCAAGATGGATGAGGACAGGACTAACTGTGATATTGTTCCAAACTTGAAACTATGCTGCTGCTGTGATTAAAGTCATGAAGGCAAATACGCATGCTTAGGGCAGTTATCACCTCAGATTTTGGAGTTATTTTCAACTACGTTAAAAGCTATGATGCCATTGTCAGTATGGTCTCTGTAGCTCAGAGACAATGTATGATTACTCAATAAATAAACCGTTCAATACTACAGGGTTGCATCATTAATGCTGTACTTATCATTCAGAAGGTACATTCTGATCCTCTGAGTTCAAGCATATCCTGAAAAATTACATTTTGGTAGGCTATTCTCATGCTTTCTTCTTTTAAGCAAGAATTAAAGCTAGTGTCTATAAAGTCTGATGCACTTTATTTTTCCTTCTTGTTTTGGTATTCAAAGTATTCATTTTAGGGTCAATATTTCAGGCATGTTATTTTTCTAGGCTTTCTGACTACATGCTGTATTTCTTTACAGGTGAGCAGCATATACACAAAATATTCCTATAGTAGGATAGTGGAGTCTCATTTCATTACTGATGAGGATAATGACTCTGTTTAGATCCCATACAATAGAAAAAAATAGCGTGACACAGAGGGTTTGGAGCCAATCCAGCCTTTTAAAGGAATATTTATAAATCGGGTCAATTCCAGCTAGAGAAGCCTGGACTCACATCCTTTTGAAACTGTTGATTTTCTCCTGTTTTCATTTGCAAAAATATTTTCAAATCAGTGGTACGCTGTTGAGCCCCAAATACTAAGCTGTGGGGAGGAAAGCATATTTTTGCTGATGTGTTTTGTAGCTGCTGGAGTTTCTGGTGGGCTTTATCAACTGTTTGTAAAGTATTACCAGCACTGAGTGTTGGTTGCAGTAGTCTTAGTGATACTGTAGGCCAGCTATGAATATTTCTGACTGTCATTTATTCTTTACCGAGAAGTATATGGCACAGTCATTATAATATTAGATATTAAATTAGATATTAAAATATTAGATAGAGGTCTACCAACCCTCATACAAGCCTACAAGTATTCCCAGTGGAGCTGAGCAAATTGATCCATAGTTGGAGGTGTCAGCGTAATACGATAAACAATTCAGTGATCATGGAAGAGCACCTTTCTTGGACTTTCACAGTCAAGAAGACTTCGAGTAGATGTTTCTTGCGAGTGCACTTGGTAGCTTATTCAAGGCCTGATTTTTATTTAAAGTGTGCGCATCAGGTGCTGAAACTGCAGGCTAACCTCTGCCCGTTTATATTTCAGGCTGTTGTGGGCGTGTTGCTAAACTAGAAAACATTGTTATGTGGCAGCACGTGAATTAGGATGATGTAATCCTCAATCAGAGTCGTTGTGGGCTATATGTGATGACTGCAGTCCGTGTCTAGAGATGCTGAAATAGATCTATGAATCGTAGGCCTGTAAAATATGAGATGAAGTGGGGCAGACTTCATATGGGGCTAAGGGGTGGCTCTTGCAATACGCAGAGGTATGTAGAAATGATTTTAATCACGTTTGTGTTCTTGTATCCCTGAACTTGAGGCTGTTTTCATGCCAAGCCAATGCCACTAACTTGAAGCAAGGGAGGGAGAATTTGATGTGTGAGGGGGATTTTTTAAAAGATATTCCTTTTGTATGGTTTTGCTTTTCTTCCCTGAGATCTTTAGGAAATCTCCACTCAAGGGCTAATTATAATACAATGAATCATTGCAGATATATCAGCTTCATTCAAGGACTAGTACTTCTTCTGTTATACTAAGACAATTATGCTGATACATGTAAAATGTTAGATTGTCCTATCCCGTAGATCTGTAAGATCTGTAGTTTTCACTACAGAAGTAAATTTTTTGAGAAGTGAATGATAGAAAAAGAAAGGCATAGTTTAATTCCAGCAGTGATTAGTGTGTGGCGTACACAATTTAAAACACCCTGTGATACATGTTGGTGTATGTTGACATGCTGTGATGAAGAGCATGGATGGTGCACTGCGAAGTCAAAAGCAAAACAGAGATGTTCCCACAGGTGATACAACTCAGTTCCTCTCCTAACTCTCTCATTTACCCTTTCCCCTACCAAAACCACACTGTTAATGTCACAGTTCAGTATTACTGTTACATGTAATCATTATTGCACATTATCTGTTTCATTAGCAGCCACGGCTGTCTCACCCCAAAGAGCATTGGCCCCTAGTGTGCAACAGTCTGGCAGTCAGCATGGCTTCCTGCACTCATGGTCCCCAAGACAAATCAAACAAGGGTCCTTCAGCTGTTTGTTTTGAAGGGATGATTCATTTGAGGTGACAGGGGTCCAGCCCTCCTATGGGCGGTAGGTATCATGCTACTCAGCTGTTGCTTGCAGAGCCGATGTGGCCAGTGCACTCTAATGGTAGTGTATGTTTTAGGCTGCTAATGCCCAGATGACTCCAACACTATCTTAAATGAAGCTGGAATGATTGTTGGTGTTGCTGAGGTGAGTAGTTAAAATAAATAGAGATGCATTTCCATTCAGCAGTGTTTAGTGGAACTTACTGTGATCAGGGGCTAGGAATACTTTCTGTTCTGGAGTTAGTGAAATGCTGTCCTGCTGACAGATTTATGGTGTTATCAACACTTACTGAAGTGCTGAACAGTAGTATGAGACCTATGCATTGTCTGGGCTTTTTGCTGGCAGAGAGTAGAACATAAAAGCTGGTATTTTTTTAGCAGCAAATGATGCAGATATAGATTTCTGAAATTAAGATTCTACTGTATCAAAACTTTGTTACACTTTGGGTTGTTTGGGCTATTTTGTCAATTTTTCCTTGCCATTGTGAATGCTAAATGATGTTTATTAAACTTACTTGCATTTTATTTGTGAATTATTGATTTGTAAGTCATACAGGTTCTTTTCACTTACCTTTTCAATTAATGTATTTCCTATGTTGTACTGAACAAGAAAAAGGTTCAAGCATTGTCTTTTTATTGTAGTCTTCCAATTCTGTCTTGCTTTCTTTGATGGCCCTCTTTCAAGATTCAGAACATAACTATGAAACTTTATAGTGCTCAATTTGCTAACAGTCTGAAATATGTTATCGCATTAGAAAGGGCTTTCGAAGGGTGAGAATGAGCCAACAGATAGTCACATTGTCTGCTCTGCTATGAAAGACACTTTGGAGGTCATTTTTTAAAGAGAAAATCGATCTTCGGCTTTGAAAGCTTGACATTGATTTAAATTTGGCCAAGGATTTGAAGTTTCCTTTTGGAGAATGGATGAACACAAAAAGAAGCAATATTGCTTCAAGACAACACTGAAAAGAAAAAAATTGCTTCTGTGCCTAATTCTGATCTCTGTATATTGTGAATAAGAAATTATTAATTCCTGTGAAACTCTTGTGTTGTGACACTTCCACCATCTTAACAGCTTCTAATACATTTTCTATTTTCTGAATTGGGGATGTATACTTACCATTTCATAGACCTTTTGTGGTAATAAACAATGAAAAAACTCAACCCAAAGCTGTAAAGTCAGGAAAAACCAAAAGAAAATCTCCTATGAACTGAGACTGCAAAGCTCCTGAGGCTCTGTGCCGACACGCGTGGCTGAGCCACAGAGCTGGCACTGAAGGATCTGTTGTTTTCTGACCAGACTCCAACCGTTTAAGATAACACACCTTTTACGCTCTCCAGCAAGAGATACAGGTTCACAACTGTGACGCAGACTCTATTTTGCATTGTGTTTTGAAGCTGGACTGGAAGGGTCATGATAGTTTATGCTTTCAGTATTACTAAGTAGGCGCTGTAAAATTGTGTTTATTATATAAGCTGCATTGCAGAAGGTGAAGGCTGATCGGGGTCTCAAACAGGAAAGGGCAGTTATAAGGTTAAACTCACACTAAAGTGACTGTAACTTACCAATTCAGAGGTAGAGTGCTGTTACCATAGCTTGGTTTGTTTGTTTTGGTAGTTTGCTGGTTCAGAGAAGTTTTAGAAGTTTTGGAAATGCTGGCCATTTGGATTAACGGCTTCAGAGAACTGTTTTACACAACTGCATGATTCAAAAAAGTTTTAAGTTGTGTAAATCATGCTGTTTGTATTCTTGTGTAGCTTGTAGCTATCCATTTAGCAAATCAAGCACCTGAGAACTCTGAACCTTCATTCTGCCTGAAAGAACTGCTGAATAAACATCTCCTCTTGTTTGGTCCTGAAAGTGAAGGGTGTTGAAATTAATAGATTTCATTTGACTTCAGAATATTTTGAACCAAGCCCTAATGTGTATGCATCTTTAAGCCAGCTGACAGATAGCCTTTTAAAAACAAGCTTATCACTTTGACACATTAAGCCTCAAAATGAGAATTACTTTTTGCATTTAGAATTTCTCCGTAAGAGTAAAGACTTGCCACCAAATTGTTCTTTTAGCATGATACAATAAAACTGCTCAGCTATGCTTGCTTGTAGCAGGAACACTTCAACATACATTTTGTCAAGACACATATTAAAAAGATCATGAAAGGATATGGGGCTTTTAATTTTACAGTTTAATTACCGCAACTTGTTATTACCTTGCTATTTGAGGGTGGTACTGAAAAAGGCATTTTTCTCTATTATAATTTCTGTTAATGTCTTAATCTCGTTTTGAATCTGCATTTTATAACTTAATTCCAGATCAGCAGTAGATTATAGTTTTGTATAACTGTAATAAGGAGCAGACCCCTCACTACAGTGCATCTAGACTTTCATGCTCTTAAGATCTAAGGAAGCAAAAAAAATATTATAAAGATTAGATTGACAAAACCAGAACTCAGATGTTTGCTAGGCCAATGCTTTGAAGACTATTTTAACTCCTTTTTCATGTTTCTGTGAAATTTTTGTTGTTTTAATTTTCCAGCTCATTGGGGAGTGGAGATTGCAGTGCTGTGGTGTTGTCCTTCCCTCTGTATGGTCATCTGCCAAGTTCTGTAACTGTATCTTCAGTGTGTCTCTGTTTCAGAGTGAAAGCTCCTTATGTCAGGAGCTTTGTGGATTTCTTCCCAGCTAGTGTGTGTTTCCAGACCATTTTGACAGCACTGAGTAAATTGCACTAATGGGCTCTGAGGAAAGCAGTCTGTTAGTTTTGAAATCTATTTAAAAATATTCCACTGTTGGTGATTACTTACCTGTACACAAAGAATGCAGGAAAGTAAAATAAAACTGACAATCTTGTTTTTGTAGCATTTCACCTAGGTAAATAGGAAGATGCTTAAGAAATGTTATTTGTCTTTGAGAGGTCTTGCATGTGCCATGGCTTAAGATCTGCTGTCACATTTTCAGTTCATGTGTGTAAATTTAAGCACGTGCATAGCCCTTGGAGCTTTTCAAACTGGTCACCAGTAGTGTCACAATAGCTTGAAGGAAGGAAAAGGTTCACCTTAAAGACAGTTAATTGGGTGATAAAGTATTGTCTCTGCTTTGGAACGTGGAGTATTTTGATAGTAGATGATTCTACCATTCTTAATGCTTAAATCTATTAGATTAAATCTATTTTAAATGTGCATATGCAATTTAGTCTCTTTTTGTTAGGGTACTGGTATCATCCAGGTTAGCTTGGAGAATCTCATTGACTTGAGATTCTATTCCAAAAAACACTCAAGTTGCATGACTTGATTTTAAGTTTGAATTTGACTCCCCCTTCTCTATTTTGATCTGATTAATTCAACTTTTTTCTGGGATGCTCGCTCTGGGGGGTGGGTGAGGGGAAAGATTCTGATGGCAATTCCTTTTTAGAGGTTAAAAATAACCTTTTCAGCTCCACATTGCACCAGGATATACAGTGAAGCATCATGAAAGGCAGAGGTCACTTGTGAGCAGTATGGAGCAAATAACATAGGAAATGAGAAGGATTTGTTCAAAAATATTTCTCTATAATCTAGGCCAGAAGAATATATTTCAGGCAATATACAAATTTCTTATGATTCACTTGATTTGTGTGACAGGAAAAAATACTCTTAATTTTTAATTTTCTACAACATGTTGCAACTTGTTATCAAGGAAACATGGATCGTTTCATTAACTATGAAACCACTTCTTCCCACTGTCCCCTGCTCTTCACACAGACACCCTTGTACCTTTTTTCAGACTGTTCCCTTAGATGGACTCAAGCATCTGCTTTGGCCCCTGTCTGTGTGTAACACTTACCTGTCCAGCAAAAGTACCCTACCTCTGCTGTCCCTGGAGGAAGAAAGCTCCCCCCGCCTTCTTTTTTTCTTTTGTCTCTTTCTAGGACAGGACTGCGTGCAGTGTGTCTCTCTTGCTGGCTCTCTCACACCTTTGCTAGGCAACAGTAAAGAAAACATCTAATCTTTTTTTCCCCCTTAGAATACTTTTATTCAAAGTGCTTGTTTGTATAAGAATGTGCAAACCTGATGAAGATACATTAATTTCTTCTTCACAAGTCTTTCTCCATTTATAGGTGACTTTTGTTCAGCCACCCTTGAATCAGTGTGGGTGAGCAACAAACCTTCACCAATTTGTGTGTATTATGATCTCAGGAGAGAAATGATACATACAGCAGGAACTGAGATCCTTTTCTGACTGAGTGTGAAATCAGAGATTTCCACTAGCTGACTTGCTAAGGTTAAGTAAGCTCCATCAGTCCCAGTTTGGAAATAGAATACTTTCTTCCCTGTTATTAAAAGCAATCTTGTAGAAACAGGTCTTTAAGGTGGGTTACTAGAGAAATATGCCTCTACACTGTTGTAGCTGAACGCAGGTTATAGGTTACACTTATTTTATAAGTAAAAACTTGTAACAGTTGTAAGAACTGACTTGAAATTTGACGTAAGCGTAGTCCAACAGTGCTGCTGCCATTACTCTTGCATGATCCGGTGGGTCCTGCAATCAGCTTTGCCCTGTAACTGGCAATTCTGTCGTGGCAGCAGAGGCTGCCCATGAAGCAGTCTGCGCTGCAAGTCTGTTCCTTTCAGCATGCCTGAGACAACTGTGCTCGGTCCTGGGAGTAGGACTGGGCAATAATAACAAATCAAGAGATGTGAGCTAGGGCAAGGTGCCTGGGGAGGACCTGGGTCAGAGAACGAAGTAACTCTGGGTGACTTCTGCTGTATAGAAGTCAAAAAGAGGAAAGACATGTGGGAGCTCGTGGCTGCCACTGCATTGCAGCATTGCATCTCAGTGCTCTGTCAGTGCGCGCCCCTCTCCTTCCAGCTCCCTCCCCTCAGCAACAGCCCTTCATTGATTGCTCTGAGAGATGTAGTTCTGTCTCTCCAAGTGACCCATTCCCCCAGTTAGAGAACTGCTTATCTAAAGTGTAGTCTGAGGGACGGTTGCAGTTTACTTGGGGGGACTGCAGCTTCCTCAGTAGCCTCGTCTTAGGTTTTCTTGCTGCAGGATTGGAACTTCTTATGGTACTGCAAGGGGGACGTACAAAGCACAGAGGTCTAAGCAGGAGCAAGTCCACTGCTCCCATGGCTTAGCTTGCAATGCACAGCCAGTGCTCTGGGTAACGTATTCCCCCAGATGAGATGCTATACCTCTCATCTGTCACTTGGCATGGTGGGAAGAAAAGCTGAGACTGTCCAATTTCATTGGACCTGTATTTGTTCTTTGCAAAGGGGATGGTTCCAGTAGGGACAAAGGAAAGGACTAAATCTTACGCAAAATATTTTGGAAACCTACTAATTTAGAACTGCTGGTGTTTTGGTATTCAGTGAAATTACTGTTTGGAGATCGGTGACAAGAGAAGTGAAGCAATTAGAAAACAGTTTTGAGTTATAATATGCAAGCTTAAGGCAGAATACAGTTTAATTTTATTGGGATAGGACAGTGCTTGTGAAAAGTCAAAATCCCAGAGTAAGTTTGAATACAGAATACAGTAATGATCCCTTTTGTCTTTGAAGAATTTAGTTTAAATCAGGATTTGACAAATAGAACACATTTGCCTTTGTAACAAGATTTGACATCGAGGAGTGTGTGCTTCAGCTGTGATGATAAAAATTATTTCATTCATAATCTTGTCAAGAAAAGAGTTACTTCAATGATCAGTTTGCAGAGATTTTTGTGAGAGTCCAATTACTTTGTTTTCCATGTGGCCAGACTACTAATTGTCCATAGAATATCTTAAAGTTGACCATACATCTACCATCAACTCATGTATGTGTACTAAAAAGTTGACTGGTTCAAAGTCATGGACCTTGACTGTTGGTCCTTTCTATTTAAACCCTAAAGAGTAGTATTCTCAAAAGAGTAGAATGGTTTTTATATGAAGAAAACCAGTAATTCAACAATGCAGCATGGTTTGGAGCTTTATGGTCCACCTTCAGAATACAGTGTGTTATAGTAACTTTGTGCAGATATTCTTCTGTGATTATAAGCTGAGTGCAAGCTCTATGAGCTGCTTGGGTTTTATTACCATATCATAGCTTGTAAATCATGCTGCATTAGGAAGGGCTGGCATTTCTCACAGGGAAATATTAGTGGTCCTGACATTCTTCCAAATTTGTTAAAAGATTTTAGCCAGTACAGGGAAGGAAGAACTGCTAGGCATTGGTGTACGTGCATAGAAGTCCTTAATTGGCTACCAGATGTACTTCAGTATTATTCCCAGGAACTAAACATGTCTTGTACTCTGATGGTATTCTTAGCTTGAGAAGCAGATAATGTGCAATATTCGGTGAATCATTGTGCCCAACACTGCTCTTCCTTCACAGTGGTTTTAAGGAGGATGAATGCTTTGCTTTCCCATCTCTGTGTCTAATTTCAGTAGGACAGCAGGCAGGAGGACTTTCAGGCCACCTTCTCAGATAACGTTATCCAAAACATTAAAACTTCAAAATGACCTGCCAGTTTTAGTTCAGTTTGGGGGGTTTTTCTTAGCGAGTTCTGGTTCAGCAAAGTATGTTGCAGGTAGGTATGGCTGGGCGTTACTGCTATGCTGTGGAACGTCGTATCTGTGTATAAACTGTCTCCTGTTCTTACTTTCTGGATAAATACATAGGGTCATGTTTTAGTGTTAATTTGTGGCACTCTGCTAAATCAGCATGAAAGAGGTTTGGCTGTCTTATTACAAAGCAGAGTTTGTCCCCTAGTAGATTGGCGACAGTGATAAAAGAAACATAAACTGTTCTTTTTATCCTTTTGTGTTAATGGACTGTTAAGGGTAAATTTTGGTCTTGAAAGGAAATAAAATATTGCAGCCCAAGGTATCTGCTTTTCTATTTTCTTACCAAGAGGGTGACTTGTCCAGAATTTAATTGTATCTCTCTCTCTCTCTGACGTGTGTACACACACGCATGCAAATAAAAAATGAGGATTTATAAGTAATATTTTGGTGATTTTGCTAATGCACATCCTGTCCAATCTTATGACCAAATATGTTTCACATCATAAGCCATGGCTGAATTTGACTTTACTGTAATTTTCTGCTATTTATAGCAGAAGAAATTCCTTGTGCTTTACATAAAGCTATTTAAAGTCAGTTTTGCAATCACCACAAGTGGCAATATAAACTAATCTAAAGCTAGAGTAAGAACCTTTAGCCATACGTATGATTGCAGAAAAGAAATGAAAGCATTTAAAAATCAGTAACTTACATTGTATATGTTTTGAAAACTCGTAGATTTGTTTGAGGCAGCCTGCCAAAGGCAGCATTTGTTTCCTTGCAGACTTTGTTACAGCAGTGCTGCATGCCTGAAGTCATGTAGCAGTGTGTTTATAAGCATTTTATTCCTGAGTTTTTTTCACTGTATTTTAGCCCATTGCTCTTAAGTGTTTAAGCTGGACCTAAAAAACATTTTAGTATGTGAGATCTTCACATATGGTAGTGTATTCATAGAGGGAAAAAACCTGAAATTTTGCATCAGTGTAGACATGAAAAATAGCATTTTATGCAAATAATTACTCATTTTAAAAACTGACAATTTAGATACTTCCCAACCCAAAGTGTCCTTGAAACTATGTCTATTGTGCCATGAAGTGGTCATGAACCCACAGCCAGGTGTTACCAGGTGATTATTGGACAATTGCTTTTAAAAATGTTGAAAAATAAGAAGCGGTAGAAGATTATTAAGGTGATTTCTGTTACTTCCCATTTGGCACCTGAAAACACATAATGCAGTGTGTCTGATTTTAAATTTTTAATTAAAATATGGTTTAAAATTCAGTGAGTTTTGTGGAGATGTGTGCAGTATTGATTGAATTGTTACCTATTTTCATGCCCCAAATCTCCCATACACATGTGAAACTAAGAAAATGAGGTAATATACTGTCATTTTGAAAATTAATACTGCAAAATTATTTTTCCCAGAAACAAAACAATTGGATTGTAGTGAACAAAGCTTTGTATTTACAATAGCTTGGTCAATCTTTTAAAATAAGCATTACTTTTGACTTGTTATTAAAAGCATTTCCATATTTAGTTTTCTGCTGTTTATATTTTTTCAGGATTTCTCTATAATACGGTCTCTCTTATCTGTTTACACAGATATCTATTCATTCTAGAACTAATATTTGCTACAACCAGAGACTGAAATGGTATAACTGGAGCTTTAAATAATTTGGCTTTGACAACTCCATCATTTTCTGAGAACTTGGAACGAAATTTGGGCTCTGCTTCTGCACTATCCTAGGTTATAATGCCATCCTTGCCTAATGAGGGAGGTATGCTAATCTTGGATTTTTAATATAGCCTATTAATTATGCTGTATGCTCGTACCTCTAAGTTTCAATGAAGTAAATGTTTGTATTTATTTCATTTGTATATGTTATTTGAGATATAAAGACGTTGATAGATAAAACATTATTTTCCAAAGATAACCATGGAACTGCTCCTGTGACTTTAAGTTCGGAACTACCCTATCAAAGCACAATTAAAAGAAAAGTCAGAAAGAAGAAGAATGGAGTCATCACTGCAAACGTCGCTGGCACAAAATATGAAATTGGTAGGAAGCTACATATTTTATTTTCTTCCTGATAGCCATTGACATAAATGAGTTATTAACTAATGGGGAGAATTAATGGGCCTTGCATCAAGCTGACAGTGAGGCATTTCCAAAGGATTTTCTTTTGTAAGAAACCTTTATTCTTTTTTTGTAACATTGAGTTTTAACACTGTGCATCTATTAGTCCCCATTTGTTACTCAGGGAAGGGCCCTGAAATACAAAAACTTAAGTAATCAAGAAGGCTGTGAAAGACCCCTCTAATTATGAATTACATATGTGTTTGAAATTTTACTTAAAGCCTTGAAAGGTGAACAGTGTAAATTTAATGTTAAATTATTATACAGGGATTTCTCAATAGAATCTAGTGATGTTTTGTATTTTGATGCTTTGCACTACTTCAGAAAAATCTTTTCTCCTAGAACCTGAGTTATGCCTGGCACATCATCAATTTTTTTATATATATGTTAAAATAATGTATGCATTTGCTTTTGTAACTGCCTCCTTAATCAAGGTACAGTATTCTTATCCCCTTGTCTGCACTGACACTTACAACAATCATCACTGTTATAAAATTAACGTATGTGATAGCCAAGGTTAAGTCTAAAAGCTGTGCAAGTGCACTTTTACTGGATGATTGTGGAATGCCCTGAAGCTCTTTACAGTTCCCATCAGTGGTTGTGCTCTGATTCCAGCCTCAGCACAATTGAGTTATTGCTGTAACGTAATGACAGGTTTGCAGTAGACTGATGGAAATATTGCAAGATAAGTAATAGCTTGCATGCTAACATTGTTCTCAGATGAAGGGTTGAATATTGGAAGTCTTTAAAATCTTAATTGATTTTTTTAAATTTCGAAAATGAATCTATTTTAGAGATTTAAAGTATTTCCTAAGTATGTGATTTCTCTGTAGTACGTGTAGTCATACGAGAAATGGGATTTGTGAAAACACGTGATGAAGATGAAACAGCTAATCTTATATGGAGTGATTCTGCTGTGCAACAGGAAAAGATTGCTGAACTTCGGAACTATCAGGTAGAGTGGTGGCTAGGATTTCTGGCATATTTCAGTAGACTTCTTCACTGTGAAATATTCAGTAATGTATCACTTCTGGCCAGTTACATTTGTATGGAGAGAAAACAAAACACCACCAACCAGATTGCAATAAGGCTATACCACTACATATTTTAAAATCCTATTCTCTTTTCCAGAGTTATTTGTTCATACCAGTTAGAATCTGGTGTTTAAATATTTGGGGCTGATCTTTCATGCTTTTGCTTGCCAGTTGGGTGTTGTGCATGATCAGAGTTTGAAAGAAGATGCAAAACATCATTTATAAGTTGCTCATAAGCTTTTAAGCAGTTAGTTAACAAACAGACCTCTCTCCACAGTTTCTGTGAATAAATAATTCCCTTTTTTACCATTACTTTGTGACAGCATTCTTTGTTTCTAGATAGTTTTGTGAATAAGAATATGATAGTCTCCTTTTGGCTGAAATCAAATCAATGGGCACTCATGTTGGTGAAGGAGAATACAACTTACAGCATCTTTAGTTTTGCTAAGAATACACAGTGTCATATAGGATATTATCTTAAATAATTTATTTGTAACACTAATAATGTTTGCCTGAGCATGCAGTTGGATGTTTTAAATGATTGTATGAGGTATGCCATGAAAACTAAAAAGTACCAACTAGCTTTCTTTTTTTTCTCCTTAGAGAATCAACCATTTTCCAGGAATGGGAGAGATCTGCAGAAAGGATTTTCTGGCGAGAAACATGACTAAGTATATCTTTCTTTTAATATTAGGAAGTTTTGCTGCCATAGTATTTAATGCATTACAATACTAAATTATTTCTTGTAATGTTTGTTTATTTTTACTAAGAGGGTATGAAAGGACAAGAATAATTTCCAAAGTTCCTTAAGTACTTTGGCTTTGGTCACAGATCTGTAGTATCCGAGTGGGCTACTGTATCCCTCCAATTGACTTCAGTGGAAAATCATATGGGTTCAATATTCTGTCTTCATGTAGAAGAATGTAGGAGAACCTTAAATTATTGTATAATACACCTAATACATAATACACTCAGGCATATATCCTGTAATGGTAGAACAGAAAAAATAACTAGTATGTGGAAGGATATTATTTGTTTAAAATAACTAATGACTGTGGTTTTGTGTATATCAAATTTTAAAAATGTGAAGCATCTTACTGTTTATATAAGAAATAAGTCAGAGAGGCTCATTTCTGTAATTATAAATTCTCCTTGCTCTGGTGGAGTAACTGGGTTCTGCAGAATTATCCTAGCTGAGAATCTGTGAGTAAGGCCTGTAAGAAAACAGTACTAACTAATGATTCAACAGCCTGGTAGTAAGTAAAAGTTTAGGGATAAATGCATGTGAGTATTTTGATTCTTCTAATCTAAATTAAAGAGCAGTTATTAATAGAGTTAATCTTTTGGCCCTCAACATTACCGACACTGCATTTCCTATTACCAGAACAGAATTTGGTTTTGTATATTGATGTAATTAATGTGATCTCTCCGCTCTCTCTCTCTTACTCTATTTACTTTTCTGTTTTGTAACTACAACACATAGCATGTAGAATGTATGCAACTATTATGATGCAAATGTTATGTGCATTGCTATGGTGTCTACATGTCCTACATGTAGGCCAGAACTCCCTTGTGTCAATACATGCTACACAAGCACTTTTCATTGCCCCTTCCAAACTTACGCTCTAAGTAAAAACATAGACGTAGCGAATGGAGGCAAACAGCTATTTGGAGAGGTCTAGGAAACAGTGGAACAACATTAGTCAGTTGGTAGGCAGTGGTATCCCTGTATTCTGTATTGAAAAAAACCTGTGCAAAAGACAAAGACTTGTTATCGCACATTTTTTTCAAATACAGTCTGATTATACCTCTCTCAACCTACTGAAATCTGAGTTTGAAACAGTTTAAAGGTACTCAATGTGGAGATTGCACACATTATAGATATGATGGGAATAATTTCTCTGATATGGTCACTCTGAGTCAAACATATCTATGTTGTGACTTCAGTTAATATCAGTAGATATATCAGGGTTTTAATCAGTCTTTTTCACAGTACTAGCCTTGCAATGCATTACTTAGTATTCATAATTTATAAAAATCAAAATGATATGCCTTGAGACTGTTTGTGAAACAGACATATGTATGTGAAATCAAGTCAGTTGGGATATGTGGTTGGGTAGGCTTTTCTCCGCAGAGTGGAGTATTTTGTTCTGTACAGCTGCTGTTCTGTCTTAAAATTTATTTGAACAGGATTGTGCAGAAACACTAATTCTGTTCTCTTGATTTTCTGCTGCATGCGATCTTTTCTATTCCTGTTACTGACTCATGCAGAATAGCTGTGGATTTTGTAGCGTTGAGAGTTCCTGAAACAACTGCTGAGAATCGGTGGAGAGTAGACTATTCTTTTTCTTCTACATCTACCTTTGTTGTTATACTGATCTCACCTTTCCATTTTATGCAAGCTGTTGAGAATGGATCGAAAGAACAAATACACTGGACTCTGAGAGACAAATGCTATTCAGGAGGAATTGCACTTCAGGAATTCTTCTTACAGCCAATATCCAGGCACTCCAGACCACAAGTTTTTGCATGCAGAAGGGTGGAAGGAAGTGGTGTAATACGTAGCAGGTCAGATATGAAAGAAGGCAACTCAGGACAGAAAGTATGGGGACACAGACTAATGGGACAGATAGAAGCAGGGATGTAATTGAGAACAAAAGTAGGAACAAGCATCGTTTTCAAGGGGAGTAATCAGAACACAGAAAAGAAAAAAAAATAGAGGTGCCATTGTAGGGCCAACTAAATGTTAATTTCTGTAAATGGTCTCTTAGATGAGATCTCCTCATGTGAAGGATAAATGTAGTTACAGAATGCATATGGTAAGTGGGGGAGGAGGTGTACAGGATGAATGGGAACGGATCCATGTATGAGATGGCCTTTTTTGCAGCACCTTTGTTGTTTATGTTTAAAAGGTTTGTGAACTGATCATGGGCCAAGAATAGTTCTCATCCCTACCTACCCACTAACGTTTCATACTTGAAAAGTCAGAGGATCATGAAATCTAGGCAGTGGAACCTGTGTTATTAGACTGACCAGTCATGTCTTTAGTAACTTATGTTTTGTTCAACACCTTTGATTCTTTTGCACAGAAAGTGCTCTGAGAAACAAGAGCACAGTCTGATATCATCCATGAACTAAAATAGCCCTCAGAAGAACAATAATTTGCTGTTTAAATCTCAGACCTCCTGATAAGGACTGCAAAGGCTAAAGGATAGAGCAGCACAGTGAAAAAGTGGTTACCCACAGTAGTGGACAGCAGATGTGCTGGAAAATAGGGCTATTGTAATGGAATAGGTCTTGATTCTGCAAGATACTTGACGATGTTTCTAAGCCATTTCTGAATAGGGCCAAGCAGGGAAAGAACAGAGCTGAATTCTTTTGTCAAAAGTTTTAGTGAGCACCAGAACTTGTAAACAATAGTTAAGTGTTCTGCTTCATATTATTAAGTGTGTGTAGTCTACTCAGTTATGTATAAGATAGAAAAAGGCATATAGAACTGAGGTACTTGCAGTCACAAAATAATATTAATATATCTAGAATACCGTGAAGCTATATTCACTGAGTAGGGAATATATGTACTGAAACCTGTAAGTTAGTGAAATGGGAAGTCTTGATCATGTAACACTTCAGGATGCATATGATAAATAATTTTGAGAGGGATGGAAACTAACACAGAAATTGCATTTTGCCTAAAAGTAGAATAATTTCTGCCTGGATAAGCTATTCACTTAGCAAGGTAATAACATTTGTAAACATATAGTAGATGGAGAGCAGTTATGCATAAGTCATAAATTATAATACCTATTTAAGTTTTTTAAAACTTTTTCTGAATATTTGGAGGCTTTCATGAAACCAGATTGGTAAATATAACAGTTACAATGAAGCTGTAGAAACACTGAACCTCATGCGGTACTTCAAGACTACTATAGCTATTGTGGTTTCTACAGAGTGTTTGTTGGGTAGTTGGCTAAACAATTTGGTGACAGTCTATCTATTATACCAGTAGGGCTTGGCTACAGTCCTAGCCTTACAGATGTAGTTGGCAGCTCTGTTTTTTCCCTTATTCCTTGAGCCACTTGAAGAAAAAGTGTCTTATGCTGCATCAGGAGTATTATGTAGGCTTATAGTAGAAATGAAAAATTGAAATGCTATTGTAAGTCTCTTTTACATTTAAGTTACCCTGATGCTATTAGTTTTCATTATGAAAGGAAAAGTATACCTAAATCTGTAATTAATTAAAAAGTATTAAAATCCATCATAGTGTCATTTTTAAAAAAATCAAAGTTGGGGAACTTCTTATGTCAGTTAATTCCCTTTTAAACACCCAGTCACTTTCTGTTGGTCTGTGGATATTTGTATTTTAGATCTGTCCCACCCTATGTTACAGAGTGGTTTTGAGTTACCCGAACTAATTTCATATGAGGTTATGTATGAAGTTTCAGGTACTCAGAATACCTGAAACAAGCTAGCTGCACCAGTATTTAACTCAGCAAAGACTACATTTATTCTGCTGGGAGCTATGGTATACCAGTCTGCATAGAACTACCAAGTCCACATTGCTCCGATAACTTGGCTGTTAATCAGTATTAAAGCTACTTTGTTTAAAGCTAATCCATATGTATCTAGCCCATACTGCCAGTCTGGTGTGGGTATATGCTTCCTATCTGCCAGATACACAGCTTTGGGTGATGGAAACTTCTATGAACTGAATTCTTCACCATTTTTCCTCTTCTATTTGACTTTTCTAGACAGAGAATAGCTCTAAAATGAGATATGCTCACTACCTCAGCTGCCACAGCTGTTAAAGCATGGAGATCAGGACCTTGCTTCATCCTTTAAACAGAGCCAGTTTTGGAGATTGTTCCCTATGATGTCTTAACGTTAGTTTTTGTTTTAGTTCTTCTATTTGGCCTCCCGCCTTGCTTTGTGTTTCTTTGCTTTCTTTTGATTAAATAAGGTGTTCAGGGAATCTTATTAACAGTATGCTGGTACCGAACACAAATCCAAGCTTGTGTGTTTTGCCCTATATTGGAGGTGCCTGAGCAGTTGCTTGTTCTGTGTCAAAGTGTATTTACCGCAATTCCTTTAAATCCTTTCAAAATTCCTTCAAAAGACTAGAAAGAAACAAAGAGCTCTGCTTAAGTTGCTTCCATTTTAATTTTAAATTCAGTCCTTGTTACTAATGTTTTTTGCAGCCATGAAGAAACTCCAGATATCCCAGGTTCTCTTTTTTTTGTGTGTGTTGATCCTCATACATCCCCAAACACATAGGAATATGAAAATTAAAATACTTGCCAAATATCCCCACCCCTCCCAAGGGGAACAAAAAAAAAAAAAGAAAAAGAGAGGAATCCAGGAGTCTATTAGGTAGGGAAAGATCTATAGTCACGTAGTCTATTCTAAGTTTAATATTTCCAAGAATAGTAATAGCATTAAATCATCTGAGCAACTGAACAAAAACTCTTAACAGGATTGAGATGGATGGCAAGAAATGAGATGGATGCCAGTAACATAATAAGCAGATATGATATGATAATAAGCAAAAATGCACAAGATTGTCTGCTTTTGTTTTTCTTAAAGTATGCATATGAATATGTTATAGAGCTCTAACTATTCTTAAACAATGGCAGAAGTTTGTTTTCATATTACAGCATTTTGCTAAAAAAGTTTTGTTGTCAAGTTATTGTAAATGCTTTTTAATCCTGAGGATTGAAACATCATAGTTAAAAGATTTTAACTCAGTTACACTTTTTGCAGAATGATCAAGAGTCAGCCTCAGGAATATAGTTTTATTCCTCGAACGTGGATCTTCCCTGCAGAATACACACAGTTTCAGAACTATGTAAAAGAACTGAAGAAGAAGCGTAGACAGAAAACTTTCATAGTCAAACCTGCTAATGGTGCAATGGGACATGGGTAAGTTGTGTTAACTTCAGTCATCTTACCCATTCAAGGTGAAATCCAGTGCTATTTACAACATTAACAGAAGCTGTGTATTAGTAAGAAGATTGTATTTCAAGTTGTATGATGTATGAAAGTTCATGTATTGGAGGAAGGCTCAACAAGCAGAAACAGCTAAAATATAAAGCTAAATCAAAGTGGTATTATAATGTTGTTTTGAATGTGGCATAATTAGCGAATGCATTTTCTGATGAAGCTCAAATCATTCTTAAGATCAGGGTTATTTTTACTGTGAATTTATCTGTTGTGCTTAGACATACGGGGTGAGATTGTATTGGGCATAAATGGCAGGGTTTTTGTGACTGGGGGCTGCAGGGATGTCATGTGTAGGAGCAGGTCAGGATCTTCCACAGCTCTGAGACCAGCCTAACCACCCCATTGTGTGCCAAAACTGCAGCCAGTCAGAGAAGCACAAACATATTTAAGAGCAGGAGCCATGAGGTGTAGGAGAAACAGAGGAGACACTGTTGGGATGTGGCCGGAGGTGCACTCTTGGGAGGAGGTGACACCTATGCTGGAGAAGCGACACATCTGAAGAGACAATGACCTGCACTTGGGTTGAAACAATTTTGCCTGTGACAGGGCTGCACAGTCAAAAACATTGAGATAAATATTGCAATTTCATTCTTAACTCTGTTCTTGTTTTTAGATATTTCAGTTCTAGCTTTTATTGCTTTTAATATCAATTTGGATTATACAGTATAGTAAAGCTCTTAGTTATTGAAAATATTTCAGAATTAGTGTAAAAGTAAAGCCTCCAGACTTTTCCATTTCCTTATTTTTTAGTCCTCTTGATAAAAGGCAAAGATAAGCTGAAGTGAAAGGCAGCAGCATAATTCAGAGAAATGCCTGGAAAATACTTAAGTATATTAGGAGTATTCAGTACCAGAACATTGAAATATATCATAAACAATAGAGGGTAAGATTAAGGCAAGAAAGCTATGGGAATTCAGGGTTAATAATTATACATGGAAAAATATTAGATATTACAGTTATTTAAAAGTCTATGTAGTTAAGGACTGCCAGTTTGTAGTCCATATATAAACTATTTATCATTCTGATGTGGAAAAAGTGGAATACAGAAATACTGAGACATCCTTAGTCATACTATTCAGTGTCCTGCTTTGCCAACATCGTTACTAAGTCAGGTCAGCACTGAAAGTTTTCTGCAACCTGTATCTCAGGCAGAAGTTGTGGCAAAGACTGGAAGCCTATTTTTAGAGCTGCATGGGGAATAATCACAGAAGCTGGAGACTGGTCGTTCTGCCAAACAATTTCTAAGTGTAGAGGGAACCCATTATTACAAATTGTTGAATCAAAGGAAGCAGAAAGTTATTCTGAAATGGCTCATTGCCTTTTTTCATCCAGTGAAGCACCGTAAAGGACAGGAAACCAAAAGCCGTGTAAGTGAATGGAACTTTTTCTCTACCCTATGGATTAGATATGTAAGTCTCTTTCACCAGGTAGACTTTAGCCTGACTATCTGGCTGGGTGACCATGTAAATCTATTTCAGAGACTGATGTCAGAGTTCCCTGTTTTTAAAATAACTTTTGTTTTTACCAGGATCTCTTTAATAAGAAATGGAGAAAAGTTACAAGCTCAGGATCATTTGATTGTTCAGGAATATCTTGACAAACCCTTTCTTATGGAAGGCTACAAGTTTGATTTACGTGTGTATATTCTTGTAACCTCCTGTGATCCTTTAAAAGTATTTTTATATCATGATGGACTCGTGAGAATGGGCACGGAAAAGTATTATCCCCCCAGTGACTCAAATTTGGTAAGTTGGAGTTCATTCCAATTTGTTGCTTATGCATGTAGACTTTTACCTGCATAGTGTTTGGAGGAGGTAACAAGTGGTGACATGAGATTTAATTTGGAATTCATCTGGCTGAACTTTTGCATTGTCATTGAAGAGAAAAAATTTAAATGAAAGGTATTTAACTCATGCTTTTCTATCAGAATCACAAGTATAACCATATTATTGCTTACTTATAGAAATTTTATGTGACTGTGCATGTATGTATGCTAAAGAGTTTAAATATTTCTTAAAAGAAAGCAGATGATGTCAATTACTGACATTCAACCCAGAAAAAATGAAATAAAATAATTTCAAGAACAGTTAGATTGCTTTTATATTTATCTGGGACTCTTTGGGGTGGGGGTGAGGATAAAGTTTATCTCCTGCTAGATCATTGTTTGACATCCTTGAAGTTCAGAGCTTCTGCTGAGGACCCAGCAGTGATTCAGCCATTGTGTGGGGAGCCTATGCAGAAAAGAGAAACAGCAATACAAAAAGCCAGTGCATGAGAGTGGTCACTGCAATCCCTGAACGTGAGGGAATCTGCTGCTGGTGCTGTTTGTCAGTGACCATTTCAGCAGGGAAAGGACTTGACAACTTTAGGATAGTACAGCAGGGTTGCCTGTAAACTTGCAGAGAACCAAGAGATGGTAAGGGACATGCTAAATTTTTTGGACACTTTAATCCTCCTGTTCACTCTATGGCATCTTCCCCTGTTGAGGTGTGTTATGCCTCTCTTCTGGCACAGACCAAAATGTGGATGTCTGTTAGGAAAGAAGTAGATTTGAAGCATTGGGAGGCATCAGTAGACCTGAGTTTCTTATACGTCACTCTGTGCTCCATGGCTACTGTATCTTTTCTTTTCTCTACCATATACATGTAGAGCTGCTTCAGTGTAATTATGCAATAGACAACACATGGAGAACCTTTTTCCCTACTTGTCAATTAAAATTGTGACTGTCTTTTAGCGCACCTTCAAAGAATGGAGGTGTAATTTGGAGCCCAGTACAAATGGTATATCTGGAAGAGTTCCAATATTATATTTGGAATAGTTTGCTTTTAATGTTTTTTTATTGTTATTAATCTCAGCATTAGCAGCACTGAAATATGCTCTGAGCGGATAAACAGAACAGGCAGTTGTTTCTGTGTTCTCACAACTGTTCATGTTCTAGTTTGTCTATCATATGAAATAACCTGGCTTATCACTGATGACATTGGTTTTTTTTTTGGATGACATTGTTCCACAGTGACATTGTTCCAGATAACTTCAGACTAAAGATTAGTTCAGATGTTTATCAAAACACTGTCATGTTTTTGTAGTGTGAAAAATCATTGTTTTTTTCTGAAATAATTTGAATTTCATGGAGAGATGACAGTTATAATGACTCAAAAACAATAGGTGTGATGATAGGAATGATTCTCAAAGCAGTAATTGGAAGCCATGGGAGAAATTAATTATTTGTAGTGCTAATACAATATAGTGTTAATTAGCCTTAATACAATATAGTGTTAATTAGCCTGCAATTAAATTTATTGGTTTTGTTAATTTCATGAAGTTTTTTTTTTAAACATAAGTAAATGCAATGAGATAAATAACAGCGGAAAGGTTGTGTTATCTATTGGCTAGCTTATCAAAAAGGTACTGGAACAGAAAGTTTATGGTCAGCTTAGAATATCAACTAAACTCAAGTAAGGTCTAAACATGACAGAGAACAGTCACAGTGATGAGGACAGTCATCATGGTAGTGCAAGTGGAAAGCTGAATTAGTATGTGTACTGGGAAACAATGTAAATGTGTAAGTAATGATTTATAATTTGGCCTTGGAAAGGCAATTTATTTTGTTTTTAAATGCAACTGGTAACATGAATCTATTGCTGGTGACATTTTGCTCCATAAAGGAAATGTAGCACTCACTCATTTATGTAATCTCTGTCTTGAAATTTACCTCCCTCTGATGTATGGCTACCAGACAGTCAAAATGAGCAATGTTGGCAGGTATCAACATGGCAGATGAGTTTCTATGTAAAAGATAAAGTACCGCTATCAGGAAAACATTTCTCATAAATAAACTACAATGAAAACTGAAATGTGGGATTGTCTGTGAAACAGATGCTGGAGTGTTAGCACGTTTGAAGTAGCACTTCCAAATACCATCTTGTTTGTTTCTTGTATGTAATTGAATGTAATCGTTCTGTAAGTTATGATAATTCCTCTTCACTTTTTCAGGTAGTTTATGTACAGGCCTGTAAAAATGGGAGCTATATTATATTGCCTAACCAGATGTTGATGGGTAGATCAGTTGACTGCAACTGGTTTAAATACGAGGGCAGGTTTTATTATAAGAAGGCTAGAACATTCAGTAGATGAAATCTCCAAGAATCAGACCCACTAAATCTGCACATGGTGTATTTGCAAATACAAACTGTTTGACTACGTCATTATTGATTTAATGTATTTTTTTATTTATTTTGAATTGACCATTCTAGAGCTGTATTTAAGGTGTTTTTAATGTCTTTTTTCCCTTTTTTAGAGTCAATTGTATATGCATCTGACTAACTACTCTGTCAATAAACATAATGAACACTTTGAACGGGATGAAACAGAAGACAAAGGAAGCAAACGCTCCATAAAATGGTTTACTGAGTTTCTAGAAACAAATAATCTTGATGTCTCCAAATTCTGGAGTGATATTTCAGTAAGATAAAACTAATACACTTTTCTTTATTTAGTGTATTCTTAGAAAATTAATTGCTTCTTCCACCCACTTTACTGGAATCCAGAATGATTTTTGAAACTTTACTAATCCAAATTCTCAGCAGTGCATGCCACAAAGGACATACTATAAATGATTATGTTTTTTAAAAGACTAAATTCAGTCTGATCATAAATGTAACGTTAAACTTTTTCCTGAAGGACAAAAGCCCTTTCAAACAGTTATTCACTTAAGTGATATGATAAAAAGGAACCAACCCATTTAAATTCTCGGAGGCTTTTCTAGAGTATAAAGTGAATTTTATGTGTGAATATTTACAAAATTGTAGTTAGTATTGCATATATCTGTGGACTGGAACCTGTGCCATTGAAGTCAGTGGTTATGTTACAGGTGTCTTTAGGTGAGGAATAGGCCTAAGATTGTTAGAACTTAGGCACCATCTGTACATATGATCCTGAGAATATTTATTTTAAATTATATTGCAAAATAAAATTGGTGAAGAATGGCTATACTGTACTTTGTTCCCAATATGCCTTTAGTATTTAAATTAGTACATATCTAAAAGTACATATGTGCTATGGAAAGTATAACAATATAGTCTAGAGCTATATAAAAAAATATATCTGTTACTCCATAGGAATAGTTTATTTATTATAGACCATTTATTTGGTAATTTAAATCTTTTTTTTTAGTAGATACTTTAATGAATTTTAAAAGATTGAAGTATGAAACACATTAGTTCAATATATACTGGTGTCTTCTCTCCTGATGAATTTTTCTGAAAAAAATCCCTACAGGAGTTAGTAGTGAAGACTCTCATAGTTGCAGAGCCACATGTTCTTCATGCTTATCGCATGTGCAGGCCAGGGCAAGCACCAGGAAGTGACAGTGTCTGCTTTGAAGTCCTGGGATTTGATATTCTGCTGGACAGAAAACTAAAACCATGGCTCCTAGAGGTAAACCTCTTTAAACAAATGTAAAGTAAATTTTTGAGAGTAAAGTTAAGTAAGCCCCAGCTGAATCCATATCTACGTAAGAAAACTTCCAAAGAAAATCTGTGCATTGCAGGAGGTACTGTTGTAGAGTACATAGATGGTGCTTTTTTTGCAGCATCCATGTGGAAACACTGCCTTGCAGTGATTTTTGGAGACTCAGGTAAAGGTAATTGTTTTCCTGGAGGAATGTTGCATTTCAGATGTTTTTGAAAGTTTTAATGAGAAACTTGTTGTTAATCTGGTTGTTATTGTAGCTGAAGGGTCTTATTAATAGCAATTGGGTGCTACACAGATTTCCTTCATGAGTATGGCTCTGTAATATGGCTCTGGCAACTTTTGTGAATATATGGTCTTTGGGGGGTAGGATTCATTTCCTCCTGTGTTCTTTTCTTCTCCTGTGGCTTTTAAAAGCACACACATAAACAAGGAAACTAATTCAGTATACATGAAATGCTGTCAAACAATTGGCATGAATGGACTGGAAGAAACATTTCTCCTCTGATATATTAGTGGTACAGTTAAGATTAAGTGGTGTTTGCACACATTGTCAACCAGGAATGTTTGAGGTTTCTATTGTGTCTCTTTAATTGCACTACTAATAACATATAGATGAAGTTCTTGCCTTTTTTCAGATTATCTTATGTCACTGTGTTAAATGGTTGGGAGGCTGTACAGCTGGAGGAAAAAAGCAAAGGTATTAAATATCTGTCTATTGACAGTAAATCATGAATATGATTTGCCTACTGATGAGCAAAATGTACACAATGTACTGAATTATAACTTTGTTCTCAGGCCATTAATACTGTCAACAGGTGTTTTGTTGTGCTTGTTTCTCTCAGCGGTTCAGTATAATTTTATTTAGAAAAATAAAATTCCTTCACTGTTGCCCTGCAGACATAGGCATATTTGGTGGCTTTGATGTGCTAGCCAAAAGCAGCACATGACATGAACTTAGTCTGTACTACATTGACATCTTCTGTTTTTGCTGAGCAAAGCCCACTATCCCTTTGATTTAGCTTTACACTTCCAGATTATCATCTATAGGTTGCCTGTAACTTGCATATAAGTGTATGTATTTGTTCAAGTACAGACTGAAGTTGGTCTGTGTATGCATTTCATCCAGCTTTATAGCAAATGGTGACAGACCTCTTCTAGGAGGGATGGTGAGTCAACCTGTGTAGAGAATCTGTTCAGAAGAACACCCCTCTATCTCCTTTACATGTAGTATGGAGATTTTAGGAGAGTTGATTCACCATTTGTGATAATGGGTCTCAAAGGAGAATCATACTATCCCAGACTCCTTGTTTATGATGGAGGAATCTCATAAAGTATTAAGTGCTCTGGTATTTTGGGTTGCTAGAGAATACTTCAGGATTTAGAATTGCACACTTGGTTATTATTTTTTTAAATACAGAATTCTAGTTATTTCCTTTTCTGCTTTTGGTGACACAGGTATCCTTCAACTTATTTTGCCAGACATTGAACTAAACTTAACAGAAAGTTCAAACTTTGAAACTTAGTAATTCAGTTTTTATACTCATCCACTAACTTTTACTGTGCTTGTTCATGTATTTTGCAGCACTCTCAGAACAAACACACAGTATGTAATACTATATATAGTGTAGTAAAGATCAAATATGCAGTGTATATATATAATATATATATACAGTGTACATACTTTGTGTGTGTATGTATGTATATCTATATATAATTATTTATTTTTTTCCCCTAAAACAGTTCTGGCTTCTTTCCCAGCTTTCCACTCCTTTCTCTTTCCACCATGTCCATCTTGCCAAAATCCCCTTAGGGGAGTGAATCATTCTTTTTAACAGTGGTAACAAGAACTAATCACAAAGCCCCAAATGTTCCCAGTGTTATAGGAAAATTGCCAAAATAGGATTAGGATGGTAAGTCTAGTTTCATGTTTCCATCCTCATGTAGATTTTCTGTTACAAAGATAGCTTAATCAACTATTATAAGCAAGAAATTGTGCTACATTATAATGACTCTGCTTTCCTGAGACGACTTTTGTTTATATTGCCTTCATGCTGTGTAGCTCTCCTGCTCCTTGATGCTACTGAACTTCCGGAACCTTCTATTGAAATGAGGGCTGTGGGAAATGCGTGATTGCCATCTTGTGGCACCAAATGTTTCTGGCAAGCATCTGTGCAGTCCCAGCAGCCTCCATCCTTTCTGAGTAGGAACAACTACCTAGATCTCCTGTCAGTTCCCAGAAAATCCAGTTTTACTCCTTTTGACCAAATTTTCCAAGCTAGGTTATTTTATGTAAGTGGGAGAATCATACAGCTGAAGTTCTTGAATGGACTCCAGCCTTGTTCAACCTTATTATATCCAGTTGGGATCACAAAGTTGTGATCATTGGAGAAGGTTGCATTTTAATAATTGCCTCAAGTGCAGGGTACCCAACTCCCCTTGTGATTTATGTGGGCGAGAGAAACTCACCTTATATACAGATCCACAAATTTATTATTTAGTGTAACTGAGCTAGCAAAATCTAGTCGAATCAATCTCTTATCAGTCCAGATAAGATGACTTTGGACATCTTAGGCCAAAGTATCCAATTGCTAATTTCTGTTAATAAAGTAGTTAAAGCTTACATACACAAACTTTCTGTACACTTACTCTGCCTGTGCCTCTGGGGATCCAAACGAGGAGTAGGAGAGGTCTACTTCTCCAAAAAAAGCTGGGTAGCTTGTCACAAATAGGTGATAGCAAGTTGTCAGTGTCTTGTGTTCTTCACCAGGAAGAACACACTGTTGATGGTGAAGATTTCTTCCTATTTGCCCTTAGCTTCCCTTAGGGTTATTTTTATCCATTTGCTGCCACTCTCCACTTACTGGCTGTTCATTCACTGGCCAGCAACTTTGCATTGTCTCCAGGTTTTACTGTAAGTGGTTTGTTTCACATTTCCTATATTCTGCTCTGTGTTCTCTGTTATCCCCAGACCCGGTGTTATCTAGTTCACAAGGCTGCATTCCTGTGGTGAACACTACCTGGCCACTGTGATTGTTGCACATCTCAGAGTCTCTGGATTTTCAAGGCCTTTGCTATCATCATTTGCTTGTACTTTTGAGGCCCCTCATACAATCCTGTTCTTTGTCAACAATCTGAAAGATGTACCTTCCTGATAAAAATACTAACGTTATATTAACACAACCTAGTCATGTGTATGTCCCAGTTCTCAGGTCACTGAACTCCAAATAATTGTGTTCCAGCTGACAGATGCACATACAATGCTTTGGTAACCAGTTATTGTGAATACCTATTGTGACAGTATCACTGATAAGTTATCAAGGTTACTGCACTACTGTCTTACAGATTAGTCAGCAACCATATTTCTTGTCTGGAAACAAGGCATAGCCACATGAAAAATAAGGGATAATACTTTTTTTAAAAGGGGTATTTTAAGGGAAAAGCAATTTTCTTAACATAATGCTTTTTCTCAAGACTTCTCAAGATTCTCAGCCATTTGATTGTCAGCTTCCTGACAAAAAGAACACACTTTGTTCTAGTCAGTAGTTAGCTCCTTACATGAGTAAAATTATATGCCGATATCAAACAGCTGAATATTTAGGGTAATGGTATTTGCATTTCTTCTACTACTAAGACTAGAGCCATGTGAAAACACATTTCAAGTGTATCCCATCGTATTTCAGTGGCACTTGAATTGTTCTTGTGATACCATTTTTCATAAAACTGCTGCATAAATGTAATCTTTTTTGTTTGAAATCAAGTTCTGCATCTCAATCAGCAACGTGGCTTGTGGAAAATGACCAACCTTCAGCAAAATAAACCAGATTCAGTCACACCTTGTCTCTCTCAAAGTGTTGAGCATGAGTCAACATGCACTTACAGTGATGTTAACTAACTGGACCCGCAGGTTGATGGCAATGATCTGTTTGGCACCTGTGAGACCACATCTGGAATATTCTGTCCAGTTTTATCCCCCAGAGTAAGGGAGAGACATTGATAAACTGGAATGATTTTAACAGAAGGGTGCTAAGGTACTTGGAAGGCTGGAGGACATGCTGTATGAGGAGGAGCTGGGGCAACTCATTTTACTTCACCTGGAAAGGGAGGGCTTTGTGGGCAATCACCAGCTGCATGAAATTTAACAAGAGCAAGTGCTGGATTCTTCACCTGGCATGAGGTAATCCTCGTTACACATACAAATTGAGGGATGAAGAGGCTGGAGAGTAGCCCCATGGAAAGAAATCTGGGGATTTGGGTTGATGGCAAGTTGAATATCAGTCAACAGTGTGCCCTGGCATCAAAAAGGGCCAGCCCTGTCCTGGGGTGCATCAAGCACAGCATAGCTAGCTGGTTGAGGGAGGTGATTGTGGCACTCTACGCTGCACTGGTGTGGTCCCACCTCCAGTACTGTGTGCAGTTTTGGGCACCTCAATATAAGGACGTCAAACTATTAGAGTGTGTCCAGAGGAGGGTGACCAAGATGGTGAAAGGCCTCAAGGGCAAGACTCATGAGGAGTGGCAGTGGACACTTGACTTCTTCAGCCTGTAGAAGAGAAGGCTGGGGGGTGACCTCATCACAGCCTACAGCTTCCTCAAGGGGGGTGGCGGAGGGGAAAGTGCTGATCTTTCTCTGGTGACCAGCGATAGGACACAAAGAAATGGAATGAAGCTGTGTCAGGGGAGGTTCAGATTAGACATTAGGAAAAGGTTCTTCACAGGGAGGGTCGTTGGTCAGTGGAATAGGCTTCCCAGGGAAGTGGTCATGGCACCAAGCCTGTCAAGAGTTTAAGGAGCGTCTGGATGACACTCTTAGTCATATGGTTTAGTTTTAGGTGGTCCTGTGAGGAGCAAGGAGTTGGACTTGATGATATTCTATGATCTAACTGTAGACCTGAAGTGGGCTTTGAGAGAAGGCAGGTGGTCTGCAGAGATACACAGTGAAATGACTGGGAAAATTCAGGAATAATGCATAGGGACATGATGTGGGAAGGTTGTCTGAATGAAGAAAAAGAGAATAAGAGAAAAAAAATTACCTAGAAAAACTTCCGTTCATGATCTTTTGGAATTTGTGTTACTGTTTTGAAATAGGTAAATGTCCCTTGCTGATGCTTTGATAAATGCATAGATGACTATGCAAAGCAATTGTGCTGCGAGTTACTTGTTAAGGGGAAGAAACTTAAACTTCTCTTCATATAGAGAACTTAAAGTGAGATTCTCATCTGAAAAGTAACTGAACTGGCTTTGTGAGCACCCTAATTTGTTATGCCTCTGTGGTTTCCACACAGGTATAAGCCCATTTAGGTTTTACTGTGAGGCTGCCCATTGTTCCTTTGTAATTTAGAACCATTAAAACCAAAAAATTCTGCCAGCTGCCTATTGTGTCAGCTTTCCACAGAGCACATGAATTATATTCACAATTGATGGGGAACATCTTGAGTTATTTTGTAAGGTACAGACATCCCCTGCGATACTCATGTTGCTTTTAACAGTCACAAAAGTTAAGGGGATTTAAAAGCATTCTGTTTGAAGGAAGTGTTCACCACCTTACATGATTGAACAACAGCTCTTGGACTGCCATTTCAAGAATATGTGTATTATATAAATATCTACTGAGCAGACCGTGATGTTTTCTCTGCTCTGAAGAGAACAGAACCTCAAACTATTCCATTTTCTAGCATGTTTCAAAGTACAGGAAAATGTTGTAAATAAAATTTCAGCTTATTTAAAATACATAGAGAACCTGAGAACTCATGTTGTTTCTTACTGCAACAGCAATCTCTGATGTCAGGGTGAGCAGCCTGCACTGTTATTCTGTTGAGAAGGGCTCAGTTCTCACTTCATTCTCCCCCTTAAGTTATATGAAGTCTAAATAAGAATAGTATGAAAGGTATAATAGTTACATTATTGTGTAAAGTAGAATTGTTAACTACCCATTTCTGGACGTAATGTTAATAACTTTAACAAAGGAATTTGAGCTTTGTAAATATAAATTTTAAGCATGGGAAATTCCCTTTCTTGTACTCCCAAGAGTCTGTAAAAACATAATGAAACCTGAAAATGGATCTCTATAAAAGCATCGGATTTTTCAAATATACATTGATTTAACTAACATTTCATTAAAACCTCCTTTGCAGCTTATTGTAAGTTTGAAAAGGAACAGTTTATTTTCTCTGTAGGTTTGCAACAGCAAGCACCTGTTTTACTTGTATTCTTCAGTAAAAACTATCTGTTTCACAAAGCACTTCTACAACAGTCAATGAGGCAGTGTTAGCAAAGAAGCAGTGCACAGGCAGTAATGGTCAGTTAGGTGAGCACAAAGCACCATTAATACTACTGTCCCATGGTCTCCAGCAAGGTCAGCATTTCAATTATGAGATGAGTTTATATGTATGTATATATATTTAAAAGAAAAGCTGTAAAAGCTCAGTTACCCCTTGACCTAAGAGCTTAGCAATGTTTAGAATCTTTCCAGTTACCATTGGGAAGAGCAACTGATGAGACTCTTTTGTTCAATCCTTTCCTTCTTTTTAATTTTATTTGTTTATAACAAAGACTCCCTTTCAGTGATTCTTGTGCTCAGGTGGCCCCTCCCTCTGTTGCCTTGGAGAGCCATTTTTTGGGTTCTTTCTTCTGCTGTCTGCTGGCTTTTTCTTCCCTCTGACACTTGTCCATGGGTTCTCTTGCTCTCAAACAGTAGCAGTGAATCCACTAAGCACATGTGGCTTTAACTGACTCAATATTCGCCTTCAGTGTAACTCCTATTTTTCACACTTTTCAAGTGAATAAAGAGTTAAAAAAAGGTACAGTTTGATTTAACACATAATACGGTGTTACTGTGGGCAGTGTCTCAAAGAGCTGGTCTAGCAACTTGCATCTATCTTGTGGTCATGTTTCTGGTTGCTGTTTGGATGAACATGTAATTTATCCTTCCAAGCAAACCATGCTTTTACACTCAGTCAGCCTGCAGAACTTCCTCACGCGGGGACTGCACACCGCTTGGTCTGGTGTAGGGAAGGGAGAAGTGATGTGAAGGCAGCACTAAGAACGGGGCAGCACCAGACCTTTGTGGCAGCCTGCAGTTGCACCGGACTGGGTAAAATCTGAAACTGCAGCTGTACGAGGCAGTTCTGTGGTGCTTAAACTAATTAATGTACCCACTGGAAGATCTCTGCCCTCCTCCTTTGTTGAAGGTGTGCTCCCTGCCCTCTTCTCTGTGATGGCACTGGTACTTGTAGGATTCCTTCCTGAGATGATCAAGGACTGATGAAAAGTAATTTTTGGTGAGGTTAATCTTTGTGTGGATCATTGGGATCACCTTCCTCACTCTGTGAATGCCAGTGCCGAGACAATGAAGTAGGCAGAGTATGACAGCTTGCATTTGTATTAAACTGCCCTGGAAAACCAACCTTCTGCTTAAGCCGAGAAAAATGCGGTTAGCACTCTCACAATTGTGAATTTTAGAAATGAGTGATTAGAATGAACTTCATGATTGTCTCTAATCAAAGATCTGCTCAATGATAGCCACTAACAGCATTCCGTATAATAGGATTTTTATGGCTTATAAATTTCTTTTGCTTTTTGAATTCTATTGTCAGCAATCTCAATCACTTTAATAAAGAATGAGATCCTTTCCAAAATATTTGTGCTGTCCTACAGATTGGACATATATTAAATCCCTGTTATTGAAAGGAGGTAACATTTTATTCCATTGATTTTAGGTTTATAAAGTCATTCATATAATCTCTCTTTATATTTGAAAGGATTTTTCAATAGATATGTGTGACAGAGTGGAATATTTCTTTTCCTACTCCATACTAATAGGCTGCAGCAGTGGGAGGTGAGAATATGCTCTTTGACTGTGTTGGTGAAATGCCAGGCTGAAATTTATTCTGTGTCTTGGTGAAGAAGACAGTGGTGTATCTTACACATTTACAGATTTTAATTTTTGTAGAATCAGAATTCTTCGCAAGTGTAACTGGATAGGAGCCTTCACAGGAGGTACTTCACCTTATGCTTCTGAATTTAAGCGTTACAGATATGAGGTCCTCTACTGACAAGTATGTTATTATGAAATACACTGGACTACACAACTGCTGTGCTTACAAGAAGTTTGATTAATTGTATGTGCTCTATTCAGAGAAATTTTAATTATGAAACCAAAGTTGAAGGCTTCATTTGGAGGAATTAAAAATTTATGTGGACAATTGAGTTCTGTATCTATTGAAAAGCTGTAGAAAGTAAAGTATCATCACCAGTAAAGCAGATATTTGGGAGGTAAAACTGTGATATTGTAAAAATAATAGATGTGAGAAACATTATGTCCAGGAATCTATATAGAGGAATACTATATTTGTTTATCAAGCAGGTTTTCTTTTCTATGCATTGTTGTATACAACAGATTAGGAAGTTTGAAGTTTTGAAGATAGCTTATCCAAAGAAACCTAAGGCGTGACACTGCCATAACTCCAAAATTAGTGTTATGAAATCTGTCATGAGTAGATTCAACCGCCTAGCTGCTCGTTTAAGAGTAGTGCTGATCGTGGAAGTTATTCAGCTAGATCAAGCATGTAATTATTTTATTCTTTTGAGTGAGGTCCCAGGTAGTCTATAGTATGAAGACACTGTTAAGGAAAAAGGCATTAGTAACCTCTGAGAACAACTGAGTGGAGCACTGAAAAGGTATTGTGTGGTGAGACTGTAAAATGTTGTGGTCTCCAGTTTAGTTATTTCTGCTCTTTGCAGGGAGCATATTATCTGTATGCTCTAGAGACTAGATTATCTGCTGCATCTTCCCCTCCCCGCCCCCGGCACTGAAGGGTTTTTTTCTCCTCTAAAAATGTTATTTGTGGATTAAACCCTTTGTTTTGTGACTTAATTATGATTTCTTGCAGATTTACCCCAAGGGTATGTGTCGTTTTGCACATCAGAGACTTATGCAGTGGGTTCAGGTTGTGAAGTTTTGGGTAGCAATGCTGGATGAAGATATTCCCCATTTTTATACCTTCCATAACTCCATCTACACTTAGTGGCAAGTAAACTTTTGGCTGTCATTTAAGGTCAGCTGTCAAGACTGCCTCTTGAAGTTTCTGTTGTGAGAAGGGGGATGCATGG
This sequence comes from Ibycter americanus, assembly GCA_035590275.1. Taxonomy (NCBI): domain Eukaryota; kingdom Metazoa; phylum Chordata; class Aves; order Falconiformes; family Falconidae; genus Ibycter; species Ibycter americanus. Next base: position 19,800,706 of record JAVJGI010000032.1, read on the forward strand.
GACAGACGAGGAAGGTTAAAGAGAAAAGTTTGTTAGTGAAGCATCCTTACACATAGTCATACTAAATCAAGAGACAGTTCAAGTATACACATAGAAAGTTAGTGTGGAGCATCTAATGAACTTTAAATTCACACCTGCTTTCTAAGTATTAACTTTCTGATGTACCCAGTTGCTTGGAATTTGTTTGTACTGGACCTGCATCTACTGATACATGAAACGTATTCCACCAAGCCAAGTTTGCAGTAGCGATCCAGAACTGGATCACTGTTCTTACTGCCCCTCTGGTTACCCTTCAGGTCTGAAGTCACAGTAGGATGGGGATTTCAAACATTAGTCAGGAATGGCGTGTCAAAAAATTGAGGATGCATGTGTTACAATAGTGCTCCAGTTTTAACTATGAATGCCATAGCTTTTCAGCCTCTTAAATGGCTGCATTAATTTAGCACAGAGTGATTGTGTAATGTCTCATAATAGCATTTTGCTATTTTGCTTCATAATAGTGTTTCAAATCCCTTCTTATATCTGTTCTAACTTTAATTTCCTGCTTAATAAACACAGTCAGCATGGTTTTGTTTGTTCGTAAGTGCCAGATGTAGATTTTTGGCAAAATTCACCCAGTAGGAGAGAAACTGTTATTTAAATTATTTTACACTTTTTATGGTGTTAATTCTCACTGGTGCTCATATAAGTAACACATATTTATAACATTTTTATTAATGCAGAATTTATGCCCAATATTATACTTCAAACTGTTGTAAATCTGGAAAGTACCTAAACCAAACACAAATACAACAGTGTGTACTTTTGTGTGCTCTCAAGTTGGATGCTTCAATGCTGTGTGAGCATGTGCGTGCATCTCTAGGAATTCAGTATTGGACCAACATAGCATTTTACATGTTCCAAATAAGTCCCTGTATCTAACTGCAGTCTCACTGGATTTAAGGATTCAGTGTACATAAAAAAAATTAGAAATTAATCTGTTGAAAGTTATAATAAATGTATTTCTGTCTGTTCATCTGTTTGTAAGGCATGCAAAAACATTATTTGAAGTAGAATATTGTTAGTTGCTACATGTTTGTATGGAGTGAAAAAAAAAATCAATACATGGTACAGATATAATTTTGTTCAATACCTAACATTTCTCCTGAATAAGGAGCTGGGGCTTGCTTTTATGTCTCTGTTTTCAGTCCAGTGAGCTTTTTGCATACTTAGATATTTGCTGGACTGAAGCAGAAGTCTCCATATTGGATCTTCATGCATATGTTTTTAAACATACATAAATTCTTCCAGGATTAGACAATATGGTATCTCAAGAATATAATATTTCCAACTTTTTTAAGTTATCAACTGTATTTAATCAATGCAGCTCTAGTTAAAGTGTTTTGTTTAAACTTCATGTTGAAAATAAGATGCACTGTGTCTGTGGTCTCATCAACTGCCAGTAATCTCTAACAAAATGTTGGAGAACTGGGTTTTAATCCTTGTGTTTGTTTCTCTAAATGTTTACATGTTTGCTTAGCTGAAAGTGGAATGTTCACATTTATAAAACAATGGATGTCAATAAACGTTTGTACTATCACAGTACGGAAGAAAAAAATTGAGCCCTTGTGATGTGATAGGAGATGAACAGATCAGTCTAGGGAGGTTGGTCAATTAAATATTTGGATGACAGTCTTCCAGAAAAGAATATGTATATACTTTTTCACCATTTCTGCTGAATTTTCATGAATTGTCTTTCAACATCAGATCTCATTGTGCACTTGCCAACCTGTCTGCAAAACCAGCACACAAGTTGATTCTCAAAGCCAAAAGGTACCCTTCTGCTAAAAGCATAAGTGATGGGGCATCTGGGACTCAGCAACAGGGCAGTTGGTGGCTCACTCCAGCCAGAATAGTTCTGTCCCACAACTGCAGAGGCTCTGAGGTGCTCTAATATATCTGAAGTGTTAAACCAGAATTTTAATGACCCGCTTTTGCCCTCTGCTTGAGCATACTAACTGTATTGCATTTCTTACTTGTGTGGGGCACAAGGTGTTTGTTTTCACTTCTGAAGCTCTGTCCCTTCTGTAACCAGCACTGCCCATTCACTATCAAGGTGAGATTTCTGCCTCTCATTAGCACCCATTGCTCAGGTATACATTTTTATACCAGCCTGGAAGGTGTTGCTAGAAATGTTGATGCAGCTACTTCATTATCCCTCCTCAAAGCTTTCTGAAAGCTGAAGTTCTTCTGTAGGGGCTCCAAAGCGTGGCAGTGCTTATATGGTGGTTGGTTGAGACTCCTGGCTGTTAAGCATGTGATTTACTCTCACTTATTCCCAGTTGCATTTCCCTTGTTCCTCTATATTTATGGAAACATTTTTAATCTCTTATTTTGTACTTAGTTTATAAGCTTTTTGTTACTGAGACTGTTAATTATTTTATGTTTTCACACTATGTACTGATTTAATATCTTACATCTTTAGGTGTTGCTGTAAAGTGTATCTGAATAGTTATTTAAATACACTTGAGAAGACCTTGAATTAGAGCCTCTTTCTGTCTTTATATAGTTGTTACTGTTTAGAGGAGTATTCAAAATTGCTTTCAGACTGGAAACTAGGAAAGAATTTAACTCTTCCTGTGCTGGACTACCATAGCGTGGCACATGGTCTGTTACAATGTGTTTAACAACACTTTGCATGGTAAATTTTCCAGTTGCAGTAAGCAAGAATAAATTAGACTGGATTCACAGTGCCAGTACTTGATGGTGTTCATTTTAAGGCTCTGGATAACTTCGTGGCTGAAAGGTACATCTCCTGGCTCCCAGTATCTGTGATACTCACTCCTCTGGGGGGGGGGGGGGGGGGGGGGGGGGCGGG
>JAVJGI010000032.1:19813132-19835443 GCA_035590275.1 Ibycter americanus
CCCCCCCCCCCCCCCCCCCCCTTTTTTTTTTTTGCTTTAGCCTTTGTGTTCAATGCCAGAAAGTGCACAGCCTTTAAGAAAACTGAAGAACTGCAATAGTGATAGTAGTTGTGATAGCAGTAGCAGTATGTCAGAATCGGGAGAAGAAAATGAAAAAGAAGATCACAATGAAAAAAAAGAGAAAAAAGTTTCATATGATCTTGAAGAAAATAAATACAAATCTTTGGAACGATCAGGTAAGTTAAATGATCACTTTTCCAAGTAAGCCTGGCATTCACAATGAATTATATAAAATGCTTTGATATTTTAGAATGTATCAACATTTGTAACTCAGGGTTAAAAAATCTTTTCTAAACTAATGAAAGCGACTTTTGAAAAAAAGGAAAAAATTAATATTCTTTTGCCAAGAATGCTAAGAGAAAAATACACCTGGGCTACACTTGGAAGTGGTGTGAATGTTCCTCTTTGCTCTTAGATTTTTTTTGAGCAGATTGTTATTTTTTTCCCTGTAAAAGATAGTCTTATTAAGCTTGAATTTTCTGCAATATAGAAAGGATAAAAAAATGTATCTGGAGACATATAGAAGGTAATACGCTCCACATGAGATCCCTGCACAGATTTTTTTGGTGATTGTTTTCTTGTGTGCTGCAGAGCATTAGTGTGAGGATGTTCTGTTGAACATGGTATATATAGCATGTTATTTTTTGTTTTAGCAGTGTATTTATGAATTTCATCATGTAATTGCACACATGTAACGCTGCTTGTGAAATTTTATTTTTCATAGCAGCATCCTTTATTTAGCAGAAGACTGAATTAAAAAACTGTACAGCCATGCAGGAGCTGATGAGGGAGACAAGATCTGCAAATATGGGCTCCATCAACCAAATTTCCTCTACTGTTTCCATATTCTTACAGTCAGGAAGCCACACACAGTAGCCACATACTTTTTGGACCTATAAGGCATATGCACTCTGTCATAAATCTGATGCGTGTTATAGAGGACTGGAGTCTACCTGATTAAAGCTGACTATGAGGAAGAAATAAATGGTCTTATAGAGTATGTAAAGTATGTATTATTAGGGGATCTAACTGCTACATATATAGTTGTTAGTCAACATATAGTGCAACATATGTGCAAGCATGTTGTTCATTTGTGTTGTTAGTTGGAAAGACTGAAAAATGGGTGTTAAGACAATAATAAGTAATTACATAATTCATTTAATTTGTCTGCAGGCAGAATGAACTTGAAACCTTCGATTAAAAATATAAAATCTCCATCACATTCATCCCCCACATCATCCACAGGTCCAATAAGGCGTTCTGTAAGCTGCCCTCGTTCAATATCAATATTGACTATGCAGTCACAGGCAGCAGAGCAACGTCCCTTTTCAGCCAAAGCATCTCTGCAAATCCAGCGTGCATCCTCAGTGAATAGGTCTCATTCTTTAAATCGTAGCCCATCTTCGGCCAGAGTCTCTCAGACACCCAGCTTGGGAGCTATGAACTCTTCAGGGGTGAGTCAACACAGCAGTTGCTTTTAAAATGTGTTGCATTCCTCTAAAACTCAATAAATACATGACTAATTTTTACAGTGTCAGAAAACCCAGGGTACTGTAGTCAGTGCTATGACAGAAACTCAGGAATATAAAATCTCTAGACCTGCATATGACTTACAGTGAGTGCTAGCTGGGATGCTTCAGTGTTTCTGGTGCAGCAATACAGCTGTTACATTTTGTGAGAATGGAAATTTTAAGAGTTTTTGTGACTGGGAAGCCTTCTCTCCTAAATAGTTTATTGAAGATCGAAAGAGTTTTTATCTCTCTCAAAAAGTTTCTGTGATTTGTTTGGGGACTTCTGGGTTCTGAAATAAGGGTGTACTTACCCTTGAAATCTTTACAGCAACAAAAATATATCAATATTTCAAAACCAGCATATACTCCAAGGGTAAATACATTGTACCAGAATAAAACTTTAGTTAAGACTTTGTATGCATGTCCATTGTAGAAGAAGGTGTAATTAATTTTCAACCTACTCTACCTATTTTACATACGCTATACTACTGCAGTAGTGCTCTACTTCCAAAGTGAGCAATTTGAAATTTTTAGGTAGTTCTTGTTGCCTTTAGGATTTGCCACTGCTATAACTGTGTCAGAAGCCATCTTTCTTTCTTAAAGTGAAGGTAAAACTTGTTCTTTTTGAAGCCTGTCCCTGAGACAGACAAGCATTTAGACTCAGGTAGTCTAACTAAACAATTAATAGAATAAGTAGATTAAACACTTTTAGCTGTTTAGAATTTGTGTGGTTGGTTGTAGTTTCACAGTATATTTCTGAACGATACATTTTTTCCGTTTGTGACCAGACTGTCATTCTCTTTGGTATCTCCTTCACAGCCCAGGCATTTCTTCTTTTGCGTTTGCACGATGGACCACATACCTACCCTACCCCTAGGCAGTGTTTGCTGGGATCAGTCCCCAACCTCATTCAGTGTTGTATTGTGTGCTGGTGCCAGCGCATTTCCATTCCTGCTTTGGTACCTGACCTATATATTTCATCACCCAAATAATTTATCAGAGATGGGGCAAAACAAATTGGCACTTTTAACCCATATTTGCAGCCTTTCTCTATTGTGGTGAGCTTTGATTGTGAGAAATCCTTTTGTAATGCTAATGAACTTGCTTCATAGTATTTACTATCTCTAATATAATTTTTATCGGGTAGAATGCTCATTGTCTGTTTTGCCCATGAGGCTTTGTTTAAATGATGAAAAAGGATCCTTTTAAAATTGTGTGTGACATCTTGTGAAATATTCCTTAACATGGTTTTCCATCTTTAAAGTCAGCTAATAGAATTGGAAAGACATTAAGATTGTGTCTTCACCACAACGTGTTAAAGGTATTTTTTATCACATTAGCTATCTCAAGTTTAAAAAGTACCCTTTTATCATCAAGATGTACTCTGAGAGTTTAATGAGACAGGACTAATACAGATTTTTCTATTCACATTAACTTTATATCAAATACAAATTACTGAAAGATTAAAAACAGTCTCTTACCATCTGACATTAAAAATGGGCTATTCACTTAAATTAACGTTAGCAAGACACCATACTCTCTTTTTCACTGAGAAAGCTCCACCACAGAAATGATCTTGATATGCAGAACAATTATGTTGGGTGATAGAGCTTAGGTCATGCTTCTTAAAATAATGTGAATAAAATTACTTACAGAATGGATAAGAACTAGTCATAATTTAGCACTGTATTGTGAATGGAACTCTGTTCATAATAATTTTTGCAACTAAGAATAATATGCTATATATTACTGCTAGAATAAATTTAAAATTGATAAACTGTAACTTACTAAGAAGAAATCATTTGTGCATGATAAAGTATTAGTTTATCTATCCTTTGGGCAAGAAAAGAGCAGTGTACTGCCATTTTTAGAGGCTGCTGAGATCCAAATGTTCTAAAGGTATGGAAACTAAATTGAGAGTAAGCCATTTCCAGTTGGGCATTGCAGACACATTATCATAGCAGTTATTAAAAAAAAGTGGATTTGGAAATATTTGCTATCTTTTTATTTCAGCAACATTATTATGTATCATATAGCAAAATATTTTGTTATGCTTGCAAATATTTATGTTACTTAAGCAAAAATATCCTTACGTATTGTTCTTACAAAATACCAAGATTTAGAAACACCTAAAAATTTTTAATTTCACTCTTGAAAAACCATAAAATTAAGCCCACTTAATCTTGCAAATGCAAAAGTAAAGAAAGAGGATCAGAAATACTTGTGTCTAAAATTTAAAGGAAACCCCCAAACCCTCCAGAGATGGTCTTATGCAGACACTGTAGGAGTTCAAGCTGGTGTTCATGTAAGAAGCACTGATATTTTAAACAAAATCTTGGACAGTTGAAGACACTGTCAGAACCCTCACTGACCAGAGTAGGAGCAAAGCGTCCTTACTTTTTAATGCTTTCAGAAGTCTTAGCACAATGACATGTAATTGGCAGTTTCTGTTAAATTGGTGCAGTGAAGAACTGAAAGGAAGTTTTTTATGACTAATAATTTTTTTTCATTATGTTGAATTTAAATTCAAAGTCTGTTATCTGAATTTCAAATTTATATTTTAAATGGTGAGCACCAGAAACATCAAATATATATTTGTTTATCCTGTTTCAAGCAAACTTACATTTGAACTGTTTTTCTTGAATTTCTTGACAACTATAAGTAATGATGATGCAGTAGTGTATGAGGCATATGTGTATATATTAGTCATGTATTAGATAATATGTCTATACACTTTAATAATATATTTTATGTCACCCTATTTAGAATTTCTTTTTGTCAAGGAAACATCTTTGCAATGTGATCTAATGATACACCTGAAATTTTTCCTCCGCTTCATATTGGTTTTTAGAGTGAGTCATTGCTGCAACAGAAAACAAAAGAGCAAGAAGTTGCTTTGATAAAAGAGACTCTTCTCATTATCAATGACATGAGAATGAAGTTCCCAGGAAAAACAGATGAAGAATCAGAATTAATTATAGAAGATGTAAGTATCTATAAATAAGAAAGAAGAATAATAGGCTAGACACTGTTTAGGCCACTAATGTGAAGGCAAGTAGAAAGCTCAATTTATGATTCATGAGCTCCTGTGACCTTAAAACTTCCAAAACTCAGGATAATTCAAAAGATTTTGAAAGCTTGGAGCCTTGCATACTTTCTGACCTTAAAAGAGCAGCACTGAAAACATTCCTATGTCTTTATAAAATATATGAGAAACAATCAGGAAGGTTAGGAAAATACAATTTTTCATTGTGGAGAAAGTTCAAACTTTTAAGTAAGCTAAGAAGAATGTTACAATTCATATTTCATCTGGTGTTGTTAGTACAGAGCCTGACATGTTTAACTTGCTCTAGAATAGGCATACTAGAGAACTCAGAATGGTATGCTGCAAGGCAAGCTGGAAGTTTGCTAGTCATAAAGAAAACCAGTCATACTTTTTGGATATTCTAGTCTGCCAGCTTACTCTTTCTTACATCCAACATTATCCTGAGCCTCATCATTTGGTATCAAAGACAGGTGAAACAATGCCCAATCTAAAAGCCAATTAAAAAGCACACCTAATATTAAGATACTAAGCAGAAAATACATGCTGTCTAAATCTCTTTTAAATATCTAGTGCAAAGAAACTACTATCAGCTTGGAAAAGAAAAGAAATTCAGATAGAACTTCTTTTCTCAGCCTAGCATAAATATGGAGGTATCTAGTACTTTAACACCTGTATTCTGATGTAGTAAGCACAGTCTGCTGTGTGTTAAAACTCAGGTAATTCATTATCTGGCTGGAAATGTCTTTTGCCCTGTGAGCTTTCAGAGTGTTGATTATGCCTCTAGTAATCTGTGCAACTACATCACAGTAGAAAGGAGTTCTCCTGTAATGTTGGTTGTTTTGGGTGATTCTGGAGGACAGCATTCATAACTAGCATATTGAGTTTCTTAGCATAGAAACAGAAATAAAATGCTTCGTTAAATTTTTTTTTTTCAGACATGGGAGTGTGTGTATTTAGGGAGTGTGTGTGTGTGCACGCGCATGTGTATGCACTCCATCTAGTGGTACTTGCTCATACAACGCTTGCATGGTTATAAATGCACTTATTGCAGAATTCTTTTATGAATTCATCTGGCCTTAGCTAGTTTCTGATGGGAAATAATATTTCATCATGGAAGGAAACAAGTAATGGTATATTAGTTGTCAGTGAGGCAGAACTTGTCGTAGGTCTAGAATAGAACAGAAAGGTAAAATAACAACAACAACAAAAAAGTATGTTCACAGTTCAAGCTAATTTGGTAGCACTTAGATATCATAAAAGGAGAGTATTGCAGTTCACATATAATCATTTATAGTAAGGATATTTTCAAGGTATCCCTGATGTCCTTTATGCAGCAAAACCCCTCACTATTTAAATAGATTAACAGTTATGCATTATTGAACTTACTGCTGTGTTCAAGGAATCTGAGCTGAGTCTGTCAAGACAAGTTTCTACCTGCTTTGTGGTGTATGACTGTCAGAGTCAGGTGGAAAAGAAGGTAGGATTAAACTGAAAGATTGCACACATCTTTGCAAATGTTCCCCCCCATAAATTTGCAAATATTTTCCATTTCTTTTAGAGAAAATGTCTTTTCACAGAGGTCTTTTAGATCCTCACACTTTTTAGCATTAGGAATGCTCATGAATGAAATGCCAGATTTCAGTTGGTTTTATGTGTATTTCTTTCATCTTGTGTTTTGCAATGACTACAGATTATGGATAATTGGAAGTATCATAAAACAAAAGTGGCATCTTATTGGTTGGTAAAACTGGATTCTGTAAAGCAACGAAAAGTAAGTGACGTATTTAATTTTTGGGTAATCATCTGAAGTAGACACATAGCAGTGTTTCTGCTGGTGTTTAGAAGTACCTAGGACTGACTTGAGATGCTAAAATACTGGCTATTAATACTAACCTATATATGAATTACTTCAGTTGCAGAAAATTATGTTGCTCCATATTTAGACAAGCATAATTATCCTGGAATATAATTTCAAAAACAATTTCTTAAAAAAAATTAGTTTGCTGAAAGAAAAGTAAACGATTAATTTTGCTTATGTACCTAATTTTTAGCAAACATTCTTAAAGTGTACTGATTCAGCAGATTTGATTGATAAGAGATAAACCAGTCAGCAGTTCCAGACCAGGTATATTAAAACTTCGTGATATTGCACTTGGTTATTTGAGTCTTTGACCCACAGTATTGCAACAGATGATGCTGAATAAAAAACAGACATGCCAACCAAAGATTATTGATATTGTTAAAATGTTCAACTAATTGGTTTAGTCTTGCAAAGGACTAAGTATAGTTGTTTATCATTATGTCTTCACTCATCCGCTATCTAGGAGCTACTGTTGTACATAATATCTAAAGAGTTTTATTCTGTTTAAAACCTGACACACAGTAGTGTGTCAGTCATACCTGTATGTCATATGTCAGTCAAAATTATCTTCCCTGTGTAATATTGATTTTCCTTAATGTGGTAGAAATTATATCTATTATTAATACTTTGGTGCCCCTAAAGTAGTATTTTGGGTCTTCCTTTCTGCCTTAGTCACTGACACATTATGTGGATTAGCATATCAGGTCCAGGCATTTAATCTCTGTGTACAGTCTCAGTTTTGCAATCTATTTTTATAGACCATAAAAGTAAGTAACTTAATCAAAATGCTGTATATGTGATAAATAGTATCATTGGAAAAGGTTGGGAGGTTGTTACAGGAGAATGGAAGAATGATTTCAGATCCTCATCTCAAATTACTTTTTATAAAATCAGCAGTATGATCCTCAGTCTTTCAAACTGTATTTTATTGAATGTTGCATTAACTGCTTGTATTTTCATACTGGACAGAGAAAACATGTCCGTTTGATGTGATGTCACATATATTTGGCTGTTCAAGTTCAGACATTAAATGGAGTATGTGTCCACACAGCTTTCTAAAACTAAATTAGACATGACAAACTAAAAAAGAACTTAGAAGTGTAGGAGGCTATAATTTAATCAAAATTCTTCTCAAACCATGTCAAATGGCAGCACATATCTATAATTTAGTAGAATTATTTCTTCTGCCATTGACAGGAATCAGTAAAGTAACCAACTTCATTGGCTGAAATCGTCATTTTTTGTTTGATGTCTATAGCCATTCTGCTGAATAGTCCTTCGCTTAAAACGATCTCATATTTCTTTTTAATTACAGGAAAGAATGCTGTAATCCCAATGTATATGCACATAGGTAATTTCTGTTGTGTGCATATGGCAGTTGTAGCCTTTTGCCCAAAACCAGAGAGAGTCTTGGTGGGGGCTTGTAGAAAATGGTCATACACAGGAAGAGCTGCTGGGAGAGAGGGAGGGATAGATGCTTACATAGATAACAGGGCCCAAAATTCACACTGCTGCTGCAATGGAAATCTCATTTTCTCAGCAGGAATGTTTGGGACAGTTGGGACTGGTGGGGGACGTGTTGCTAGAATTGCTTTCTTTGATCAATGATGCCACAAATGTGGAAAGAAGTCACCAAATTGGGCCCATCATTGCAGCTGAGGTACAGGGCTTTCACACAAGGCTGGTTAAGGTGTCTTTTTCAGCCCTCCCCCATAGCTCATTCCCCAAAACTATGGGAAGGAATCACCGTGAGAGTGGTAAACCTGCTTTTTGAGGGACTGAGACTGTTTACTATACATTCTTCAATTGCCCTTTCTAAGTTCCTTTTGGCTATCTGGCCTAATTTATCTATGTCTGTCTGTTTGTTTTGTTTTGTGGTTTTTTTTTTTTTTTCTTTCTTTCTTTTCAATGTAGTCAGAATTTTCTCCTTTAAGCATTATTTCAGAAAGCCAACAATAAAGTGTGGTCCTGTGCTTTATTTGACTGACAATCGTGTAAAACCAAGGGCATGTACCCAGTCAGGATGATACAGGTTGATACACCAGGTCATTATTAGCAAAAACTGTACAATCAGAAATGTGCATTTCTTTGCTCTTCTTGTGAGGACATCTTTTACAACTTAGGAGACTTACATTTCCTGAAGCACTAGTGGGCCCTTCATCTTTGCTTGCACTGGAAATGATTTGCCTTTTTTTTTTTAAACTGCTTTTAACCTCAATCCCTTCAAGCAATCAGATAGTTATTCTTAGAAGGGTAGTTTATAAAAACGGATTAACTTTGACAATGACATTGCAGCTGAGGACTGCCAAATGTGTAAGCTTTTGTTGATCTGAAAGAAGTATGTTTTATATTCCAATGAGGTGGGTAAAGGAGAAGTGAGCTCAAGGTGGAGAATATTTATGCAAGTAAGGAATCTGTCTCAAAGGTACTTTCTGCAACTTTGTGAAGTACAAAACAGAACTCAGACCCCTTCACTATACTTACTGGGAAATTCTAACACACAAGAAGAAAATACCTGGGCAATGTATTACATTTCACAATGTTCATCCCTGACAGCCGTATTTGCTTAATGATTACTCAACACGAGGCAGAAAAATTAAACTTCAGCTCTTCTTCTTAGTGTGCAATATTCTGGCATTACAGCAGAGCTACAGGAGGCATTTAGAAGCAAGTTGAGAGTAAACTGATGAAATCAATACATGCTAAAACAACATTTAGTCTCCCAAGACTTTTAGAAAAGAGAGACTTTTGTATGGGAGGAGTTGTGACTGCTTCATGTTACATCACTTTACATAATTTCTTTAAAAGTGTTTTGATGGTTACCAGAGGCTTTGGAATGTGCTCTTTCATAGCATCTTGTTCTGTTGCATCTAGAGAATTTGTTATGTTAAAGTAAATGATGTAAATTAAAGTAAACAGAAAGATGAAGGCAAACCAGGGAAATTAACTTAGAAAAAGGAGGATGTAGGTTTCCTGAAGTTTTGGCTCTTATGCAGTGCCTTGTCTCTTTTCTTAAACGGGTGATTGAGGCCATGTTTGCAAATTAAGAACAATTAACTGGGACATTTTCCCCTCTGGCATATTGGCAATATCAACACAGTAAAAACAGCAAGAAGTTTTTTTTCAGAGAGTACCTGGCAGTCTGTGACTTGCTTTAAGATGCAAGGGTCAGTCCTTAGTTTTCTTCAACTCTAGGTGCTAAAGTAAAACAAAAAGCTCTACATTGCATCATAGTTCTTAGTTCATGTCTTTTGCACTATTGAGAGAATCTATAAGGAGTGGAATTGTTCTGTTTTACACAGGAAGATAAATCACTGTTAGTCAGTGTAACATTGCAAAGAAATATATGGTTGATCCTTTATGGGACTTAGTTGGTTCAAATGGATGCATACGATCACAGCCACTAGCCATTTGTGTAGGAAAGCCTTAGTCAGGCGAGACGCAAGGAAAAGGCTGCTTGAGAAGCATGAAGACAGCAGGCCAACCATGCTAAGAGAACGTCTGAAAATCTGGGCTCATTCCACAAGCGTGGGGCAGTCCAAAACCTGGGTTTAGCTCCTGTAGTCACTAAACAAGATCACCATTCTTAGATTATGATTTACTAGTCTTTCTGCCTCACTCTTTGGGAGGAAGAGACCACAGGTGTGGTTTTAGTGTGTTAGACACCTGCCTTCATAAAAATTCCCAAGAGGACAGCATCGTGTTTGCATTGGGTAATAATGTGCATGGAATTAGTGCAAGATCTATGCATGCAGACTAATCCTGGGTCTTCAAAAAAGAGCTTAACTAACATGTAAATGACATATTTCATAGAGATTGTCATTATTACATATGTATAGATTTTCTGCCCATTAATTATTCTTTACTATGCAGCTTCATTGTGCTATTGCAAGCATTTTTTTTAATTTATGCTTTGTTTCCTTCATCATGTCTAATCAGACTATATATAAGCAACAGTTTGTTATGCAGGACCACAAAACTGCAATTCTGCACCATGCTTCCATACTTTACTGTTACACTAAACCTCCTTCACTTTTTCGAGAGTCAGATGTTTCACCATGTGAATCAGTTGGTCATACGTATCTGAAAGGTTCCTGGGAAAGCATTGTACCTTCTAATTTGCAGTGTCATATACCAAATAAATGAGTACCTCCATCCACGCACCACCCACTTGCGTCTGACTGGTTTTCTGGAAGATGCTGTTTTGTGAGAGAGGCAGTAAGGGCATCTCCTTTACAGGAAATTATGTTGATTTCACTGACCTTTTTGTTAATAGGTTACATGCACCTTAGGCTTTTTTTTAGGACAGATTTTACACGGTTCAGAGTGCCAGTGTGGGGCCTAAATACTACATTGGTCACAAAACTATTCCCAGTCTTACTGACAGTATATAAATAGACAGAAGCCAAGACACCCTGGAGCCTGTTGGCTCTCCAGTGACTACGGAGGGAGCCTGGAGGCCTGACTTAAGAGAACATACAGATGTTTAAAAGCAGACAAGATGAATCCCACCTTCCATGTCCCAGTTCAGTGGGCTGTGTAAAGGTGTATCCAAGAGGATACATCCAACTCTGATGTGTTGGATGCACAATTGCGTGTAAGTGTGTGTGTGTGCACCGAGTAGCTAAGGCTTACTGAGCAAAACTCTCAGTGCTATACTGAATGCAGCTTAGCATTTTCTTCATCCGCATCTTTACACATTTGCATTTAAATGTAGTCCATATATAATAAATCCATTGCATTCTACAAACATTGCTATTTTAAAAATCTTGTTGATTATTATCTTACTGATTTCACTATACTGTTTCCTGCATGAAAGGTTAACTAAAATGTCTGATCGAGGCTAACACTGAGCTTAAACAGACATTAAACCAAAAGCAGTTTGTAGCTTTTCAGGACATTTTAGTTCTTTATAAAATAGATGGTATTTTAAAAGGGAGTGGGAAAAGAAGAAGATATAATCTTCAAATATATAATATTTGGGTTGTTAATTATGTTGCTTTTAGTCTGTAAATCTGTCCATTTTGTTTCTTTTTAAACTCTTTTTGTCATTTAAACAAGCTAGTATTGAACAGACTGAAAAAAATAGAAATGAACTTTTCTGTAATAAAAATGAAATATTTTGATTTGGCTTTGCAGAATGTTATTGACAGAAAAAGCATATCATAAAAGTTTGCTGATGAATGCACAGAAATGAAACATAGACAGCTGTGGGAATTTATAGCTATGCAGTCATCTGTGTGTGTGTGTTTGTGTGTGTATGTGTGCAGTGAATCAGTGAACAGTTGGGTTTAGGTTTTGCAATATGGCTTTGCTTTGATTTGCTTGGAATACTCTTTCCTAGGTTTTGGATATAGTCAAGACAAGCATTCATGCAGTACTACAGCGTGTCTGGAAGGCTCCAGACATTGAAAATTTACATCTGTACCGTCTTTTTAACCGTGTATTTAATCGCTTACTTTGGAGCCATGGTCAAGGTCTATGGAACTGTTTCTGTAATTCAGGGTAAGCCTATTTTTCTTATCTTAGTCTTCATAACTTCACTATTACAATCTCTGCTGAGATACTTTGCTCATTTTCATTCAAGAGAGTGCTCTAATATGTTGAACTTGTATTAAAACCATCTAAAGATACAGAATAATTAGAAATCTAATAATCTAGGCCAACCATTTCAGTAATGGAATCAGACATTTAATAATGTATTTACAAATATAAATCTGAGGAAAAAAAGTCTAATTTCCAAAATACCTGAGCGTTAGGTCAACTCTTCCGTTGGATGGTGCACAATTTTGAGGCCAGACCACTGGAAGTGTCAAATGTGGACTTAACATCAACAGAAATCATTGCCATATCTATTTGAGCTCAAGATTTACAAGGGAAGAATTGAGTCACAAGTACAGCTGACATCTCATGCCAAATGCAATGTCAGTTCTGTGATTTTACAAATAATGAGTTGGAATTTCTGTGCTTGATTACATTCACTCTTTCCCACACTGGTGGGAATATAAGTATATGCAGAATAGGAAATGTCAACACTGAGGTGAGCAGATGTTTTTGGTTTGGGTAGCAAATACAAGTTTTCTATGGGGAAACAAAGATCAGGCCATATTGAAAGTTCAGTATCCTACACTTCAAAACTACATTCCTGAAATCAAAGGCATTCATGTAAGAATAGGTTTGGAGGATCAGATCATACCTCTCTCCACCCACCAAACTTATTCATAAAATAAGAATACAAATGTTTAAATATGAAATATATTGCATACAAAAAGACATTTTCTAAAGAATGGGAGGGGTTTTGATTAGCTTGTGTAAAGTGTTCTAAAAGATCTATTGAAAATGAACTACAGCAAACACAATGGTGTGCTGATGGATATTGTATGTACAAAGAAATCAGTTCAATATGTTCTTCACATGTAGTCATTTGTCGTATGTAGAGAATGCACGTAACACACTTGTTAATTGCTTCCCAACAAAATGGATAACAAGAAGAGGGATCTGAGAGTATCCAAAAGGCCATCAGTTTTCTGGGCTTGTTTACCACTGTCTTATCATTGCTGAAGGCTTGTTGTTGTTGAGCAAGCTGTTAGGAGTCCACGTTTTCTTCACTGAGATGGGCTGTGGGAACCTGCAGATAATGTCAGCCTTAAGATTTGCTAAAGGTAGGAATTGGGAATGCAGCACACTCCCAAAGGTGAAATAAAGTGAGAAAAGATTTCTGTTTCCCATCTGAAACTTTTTTTTTTTCCCCCATAATCCTCAGCCCCTGCAGGGTCCCTTCTTCATGCCAGTGGAGGTCTTGAGTCCAAGCTCAATTTTTGTTGTCATAAAATATTATAATTACCTTTCATTTTAATAATGCTGTTATTATTTTGAATGTTACTTTTAGTGTGCACATCTTCTAGTATGCATGAAAATTTTAATTTTAGATTTTTTTTCTCTACAAAGAATGGTTTTTGTTCAAAACCCTTGAACAACTCTGCTGCTTACTTGGCTTGGGAGAAGAGTCTTTGAGCCAGCAGAAGAGTTCAATGAATAATAGGATTTCTCATCTAGCAATAATTTCATTCATGCAGAACAAGACTCAGCTGACTCCAAAGTGGAGCTAAATTCTTTGACAAAGATCCAATTCCTTGTAAGAGAGTGACTATGTAAAAGATTCTAAAAATACTGCAAAAGTAATATACAAATATCCAGTATGCATAGAGGTCACTCTGCATGTAATATACTTAATACAGAATTCACAGAAGAAAACAGAAGGCTGTTTGTACCTTCCCAGTATGCTGTTTATTCAGTTACAAGCATCCTGGCCATGTAATCCACAAGAGAGAACTCATGACAGCACCTCTGTAGCAGAGAGGCCATCCTCTCATTGCTCTTCCTTAGAGTTCATTGTGCCATTTGAAAGAACAGATTGGAATAAACATAGGGCATGTGTAGAGTTTGGGGAAATGTGTCAGGAAGGGATATTAATGTGCTAATTCAGAAACAACATGAGTATATGAAAAGATACTAAGGAGTGCACAGTACTTTGACTATTCGTAAGATGGATGTCTTGGGAGAATAGCAGAGCTAATAGCTGTAAGGTTTTCTCTTGCTGGTTAGATCTCTGCTAGGCGTATGCTATTTTAGCAAAAAGAATGAACAAAGAAACAAAGAAAAGCTCAGTGAAATAACTGTGATGCAGATGGTTTCATAAGGCTACATTTGTTTTACTGTGTAATAAACGATTAAAATTAATAAGAGAAAACTGGTAGAACCAGTTGACTTCAGATGGTTATAGAAAGAATAACATGTAATTGACAATAGTGCACAATCAAGCATAATACTTTTCTGGATCTGGTGAAGACTCCATGATTTCTTACTAACGTATGGAAACTGAAGTTACGACATAATAAATTAAGCTTCTTTAGGCAGCAGTTCTCTGATCCCTGTTGACTGCAGTATAATGGAGTATGAACTGAATCTGCGTAGCACATGGAGTAGGTTGCACAGACACATTTATATGAAAGCTCATTAAAATTCACATATATATTTCCAAATTTCAGTCTTTGTTATTAAGGTAACTATATACTGTCGTGTTCATAATCAGCCATAGTTATAGCAGGCCACATATTATTCTTCGCTGATAAATCCCTCATAACTGTAGGAAAGTGATCACAGACCTCAAAGCCCAGAACTTAAGGAATTTATCAGGAGAATTTATTCCACAGGATTATTGAGGTTTATGGATTGAATTAGAATATAATTAAGTGTAGCATTGTGAATCTGTTGAATGAATATAATACTTAGAACTTCATCTTGCTGCTTTCTACCAACCATCACATGATTTCATGAGGAAAGAATGAAGACAATAGATTAACTTCCATGTAAAAATACATGTGGAATGTTCCCAGATGGGAAACAATATTGAGAAAAATATATTAAAGAAAATAGTAGCTCTTCAAGTAGTAGGATTATTCTGTTTATGAAATGAAATGGTTTTGGTGCCTTATAAACAATATTTCTTACATAATTCGTTATATGGCTAATAATTAAGGAGAAATGCTTGCATCACTTGAAAATTATGTGTGCAGTGAAAATTCTGTAGGACTGAGCAGTGTCAGCTGGAATATATCATCTAGACTGAGGAACCAGGCTGAAAAATCAGATAGCTATACATACAGCTTATCTTTTAATCATTAATGTTCATAATTCCATCCTAATACAGTATACTTTAAAAAATCTCACTAGGCAGAAGTAAGTGTGCTGGTTCTTTGACGTTGTTTTAAGGACAAACTTCCTCCACCAATGTTATGAAATCTACTGCTGATCTCAGTGGCCAAGGCTAAATCATCCTGGATGCTATGTTGAAGCCAGATGCAGCAAATTTTCCTCCTTCTATAAAATGCTTCTTTCATGAACAAATAAAAACCCTCAAGCTTACAAACTGTCTGTGCTACTAGATAATGTTTTGATAAAAAAAAAAAAAAAAAAAGTCTTCACAGGGACCACGTTGCCTTTACAACAGATGTAATGATCTGTAATCTAGTCAGAATTTTGCACAAATGGGAGCATTGAGGTGTATGCAGAGAACTATTGTCGTATTCTGTGGTAAAACATACCTGGTCTATATTAGTATGTTAGGGTTTGAGATTTTTGGAATGAGAAATGGCTTTTAAAGAAAAAAGCATGATGCTCTGCATTTCAAAAAGGGATGCTTCTATAGATACACTTACAAGTTGCACTTAATTGTGGAAGACCAACTCCACATAACCAGGTGGAATAATAACTAGTATTTGAATGACTAAACTGATAAACTGTCCTCATATGATTAGTTGGATAATGAAGAGGAGCACATACTAATCTCCTGTAAATTAATTTCGTATTTGTTTCTTAGTATCATGTACTTAAATTAGAAGAGTATTATTATGCTGTGTAGACATTTAGAAATAATTTATTACTTTTATTAATTCCTTTAATATCACATCACGTTTGCCTTCAGGTGGTAACCTGTTAAAAATAATAAGTTTTTTGTTATTCCTGTTGTAAGACATGCACAATTATGTGACAGTAAATCTTTATGTGCTAAACCTGAGTAATGGCCCTATAAATGCTTTAGGGAACAAACCAAGTGAAAAATGGCTATGGACATCTCACATACGAAGATTAACTCAATTTGTGTTTTGAACTCGGCATCTGCCAGTATTTGTGTTGTATAGACCCTTCCTGTAAACGGGCAAGGTCGTGCTTTTTCTCTTGTTCCTCTATTGTTAAATCTGATATAAAGCAGTAAAGCTCTCAGATTGCAATTTGTGACAGAAAACATAAAGTTGTGTCTTTTTCCGTAACAGGAGCTCTTGGGAAACCATATTCAGTAAAAGCACAGAGGCGGTGACTCCTGAGCAACTCCAGTGTTGCCAACGAATAGTACAGCTTTGCAAACACTGCCTGCTGGTGGTTTATAAATATTCATCAGATTCAAGAGGATCACCAACTGGGATTAGCCCCCACTGGGATGATACAAGGTATAAATTTCAATATTCTTTTCCTAAATTATAAGTACAAAGGATAATATAGGAACAGGTTTCAGTCTATGTTGCTACCACTGCACTTCTCTCTAAGCCTGGTTCACTATGTATTTAGGAAAAAAAAAAAAGACAAATCACCCGTTTCCCATGATCCTGAGTTTCTATCATCCTGATCTTTCTAGCCCACTCATGAAGTGCTACTAAAAGAAGACTTGATATACATACTTTGTGTGAAACTGCACTTATTAAAGTCTCGATTGCCTACTGCCTAAGTAGCTGCAGCAAAGGCTTTCCATAAATTGAACTGAAAATTTCCTTTCTTCCCCTTCTCAGATCCCTCAAAGTCACTGATTCCAGATTTGCATTCCTAGAGGTATCCTAACATGTATGATACTTCTGGCTTCACATTCGCAGTGGGATGCTATAGGGGCACAGCTCCAGCCAATGGTCAGGTAAGTGCCATCTGATTTGCTGTATTGCACAGTTTTGCAAAGTTGATTCCCAATACCTACAGATTGAAAGTTTTATTATTTCATTTTACAGAGCATAAATATATTTTCAAACCTTGCAAAACAGCATCATATAGTAAAAAAATTATTTGGCACTTACCCGATTCTCCATTGGCTGACCTAGTTCTCCAACCAGATACAATAGAGATTATAATATTGTATAGGGATATAATATAATATAGGGATCACTGAAAATGCTTCAACTATAGGAGTCAATAATCTGCAATTCAACAGTCATAGGTGAAGAATGAAATGTAAGTTTCAAATTACTTAGGTTCCAAATTCTATTAATAATGGCAATTTGTATATAAACTTACAAATGCTTTGTTTATATAAAAAAATCTTACAGATGTTATTTCATAGAAGGGCTTTATGAGTTAAATATTACGTGAAAAGCAAACCTTTGATATATTATCTGTTAAACTTCTTTTATGACTTAATTGCTTACTTGCTATATCTCAGACTAGTTATTTGATACACTGAACCCATTTGTTATTGTCATATGGATCTTAAGGAACTCTTAACATAATTTAAAACCAACCAGAAACTGAATTTGTTTGGTTGCAGCAAAAGTAGAAGTATGTTAGCCACAAAACAAATCATATTCAATATTAACATCTACTGAGCTATAGCAGGGGTATGGTAAAGTCATTTGGATAAGCTAATCCTAGAAAATCTTCAACCTTGAAGTTTTTATTGCTTTTACTGTTAATACTGCAGAAAATTTTTCATCATGACCAACCACAAACTATTCAAACTGATCAGATTACTCTAACGTACTGCAGCTAACAGGCTTACATTTGGAAAGCAGTGAAAGGGACAGTCCAAAAGAACTTTCTTGTCTCCAGTTCCTGTGTTTCTTTGGATGCTGAATGGAAGTTTATTCATAAATTTCACAGGCTAGAGGAATCTAAGCCTTCTACATCCTAAATATCAGTACGTCTTCAGCAATGGAGTGCTGTGACAATTCTGATTTATTAAAGTTACAGTTTTTATATTAATCTCCACAAATGTTACAGCTATACCATGGATACAGCAGTTTGCTAGTTAACCGTGATATTCTGAATTTGTGAAATGAAAGATATGTGTGGAAATAAATGCTCTTGCCTATTATGCCCCACAGTTTTAAGGTAATGAACTATTTTTCTAGAAATGGGAGAACCACAATAGTATTTCAGCTTTCATCTAGGTTTCTGTTTTTAAATTATATAAGAATCTGTACTACTACTAATAGTTTTCTTGACTTTAAAACTGTGAAGTGCAAGAAAGGATAGAGAATATAATTTTATAAATGTACAAAAAGTCAATTTTTACGAGACTTTATAAAATCTAATGTGAAGAGCTTTGTTTTTTCTGAGCACAAACCAATGGTTGGTTTTGTTTGTGTTTATGAAACAAATGTTTATGAAACTAAAGCTTTCCAAGATTACAAATAGATACCTCTTTAGCTGGGAGAATTTTTTGTACAGGGAGAGACAAAAAGATAATGAAAACTGCCACAGAGTTCTTTTTTTACTTTTCAAATTTGTTCACCATCCCATCTTCTAGCTGTAAATCCACTATATGTCATGAAGAGAATAAATAGGATTATTAATGCAAATGTGTATTACTGTCATTTTTTCCTCACAAAATTGAAAGTGTAAAGAAAAAAATAGGAGAGCTCAAAAACTATACCAAAATCTCTTTAAAATAATAACTAAAATCAAACTGTGTGAAAAGTCAGACTTTTCATATTTTGATAAATTCACCTGTGTTACAGATTTTTTTAAAAAACCCCATCTACTACTAGATCCTTACAGCTTGCTAAATAATCTTATCTATTACATGGCATATTCTCTGGGAAACCTTAGAGTCTTTTACTCTATCATCAAGCAAGTGTAGATCTCAGTCTGGTGATGTAGGGAGCTGTCAAGCTTACCACCAACCCATTCCAAATCAGACTTTATTTTTTGTAAATTGTTTTAAAAATGTATTGGTGATCATAGTTTTATAACAGCTTTTCTCAAAGCTTAAAGAAACCACACGTGTACACTTTGTTATACAGATTGTCTCCCATTGACAGTGTGATGTTATGTCTATCCATGTGATTAGTAGGATCAGTCTTTTAACTTATTCATCAATACGAATCACTGGAACAGTGCAATAATTTTTAAGTAATAATTTATACATTGTGTTGTATTAATGCATCCTAACCTTGACATAATTCATTATGAAATTCTGATTTAGTGTGGATATTATTTTTGCACACTTACTGTGCTTATCTAGTGACTTCTACAATTAACTATTAGGAAATGATAACATGGAAAGATTTAAGAATTAATATTAGTCATATGATAAATTATTGTTTGGAGTAGTACATAAAATACAGGCTATATAGTTGCCTGAATTTAAAGGGTAAATAGTCACTGATGTGACTTACTAGGTTGTAGCATCATTGTTTCTTGCTTTACTAGAGTAGTGATGATAGCATGTCTATTTTTAGAGAATGAGAGTTGGAAACCGAAGCTGGGAATCTCTGTTTTTTCCTTAATTTTTTTACAACTTAACATTTTACAAGCTGGTTAACATCAATTACCGTTTTTATCCAGTTTAATTTAAATAAATAGTACTATAATAACAGGGAACAGTGGGTGAAGTATTAAGTTTTGGTAGTAGTGTTACACAGGATGCCATTTTTTATTTATCTGCTTGCTTTAAACTAAAGGACGGGAAAGATGTTTGATCCTCAGACATCTTGAAATTTTGGTAAGAGTTTCTCTGAGTTTAGATCTGTTTCCCAAGTTAGCTGCTGCCTAATGCCCTGTATGTTTTGTAAATAGTATTTATTGTACATAATTTCTTGCATACAACAATTATAAAAGGTATAGTGCACAAACAACTAATTCTTTTGCTCTTGAATGTTACTTTGCCTGTAAACTCTGCTGTATTTTTCATATCCTTTCTAGGTATTTATTGTCAGGACCTTCACTGTTCATCATGAAATCCTCGTCCAACCTTAGCTGCAGTTCATCTGGAATGCCTCGCCCTAACATTTTGTTCACACAGAGATACAGTCACTTATGAAGCAAAAGGGAAGTTGGTGTTCTTTGTAAATAACGACACTCCATTTTTTTTTTTCAAATTTAAATTTGTGATGGAGCTAAATATAAGCACTGTTATATATTTACTACCATATTATAATAACATTTAGCTGAAAACCTACTGTAAAAGCATAGCTTTTCTGGAAACATAATAAACCTTGTTAAGCTGTTTACACACAAATGTGGATGTGTAGATCTTGCTAGGTTTATAAGTAATTCCTTCCTACTAGAAATGTTATTTTTGCTGCAGAATATATAAAATGGAATCGATCTTGAAGATCCTATTACAGTGTTACATTATTTTGTAAGTACAATACTTTGACTCGAATATTATGTATTGTAAAGTATACTATTTATTGTCTGAAATGTAACTGATCCTTTACCAAGGCAGATGATTTAAAAACTATAGTAGAACAGTAAAACTGTAACAGTAATCAAAAATAGTCTGATCATTTCTTGGACATTTAAAATAATTCCCAAAACTCTGTAAGCCAAACCTAAAGCACACATCTTTTTATTTCTCCTCTGAAATTACAAGATCTATTTAATGCTGCTAATTTTCTTAAAGGACATGGTGTGGTATCTTTTAGTCAAAGTGAAGGCATCTAGTGCACAAACGGTAAAAATACCAGTTTAGGCATTCAGTTTCTAATTAGATTCTTATAATAAAATGGAAGCCAATGTTTGTTACTAGATTTCCATTCACATTACCTATGTCCTGTGCCTTTAGGTTTCCTTTGGGAGCAAGCAGTCATCTGTAACTCGCACAAGCATGCATAGTGCATAGTTCTTCTGTTTTACTGCACGAGTGGTAAATCAGACATTTTTTGAAAATACTGCAGCTATAAAGTATTATTTCAACCTTAAACTAATTCGTTTGTTGTAGTTTTTAGCATACAGTCCAGTACCTACTGTAGAATGTATCCTTGCCAGGGACAGTATTTTCTAGATTGCTGATACCTTTAAATGTTGGAAATCTAATTCATTAGAAAGCTCTTGTTCAGATTCAGTTTCCTGGGCCTTGGCTGAAGGGCACAAAAAGAAAATGAGCCAAAGCGGGAGCCTAGTATTAACAGGATCTGTAACCTGAAAACATCTTTCAGGTTTTGCTACATACAGCCACTTATCCCACTCAGCATTGTGCTATATGAGCCTTATTCATTATAAAAATAATTATTTTAAAAAATCAGTTATCTAGATTTAAAAATGAAGGGTTTTTTTAACTGAGTAAAGAACAGAGTAGTTATTATTTACCAAAGACTTGTTTACTTACCAGTCATGTAACCCTGAAACATGTTTGTAAATTTCTGATATATTTCAGGTATACTTAAAAAAATAATTTGGGGGCTGATTATCCTCAGGAGCAAGTATGTTAGAGGTTTTTTGATATCCAGAGGTTTAAGACAAATTTAAGAGACTTAAGAGATTTGAGACTGAAGTCTGGAAGAGATTTTTTTAAATTTTAGTCATAGTATATGTAAAACTAGGAATTTGGGTGAGATTTTTGATGCCTGTGCTGTAGTGCCTGAGCTCTAAAACTCCAGGATATATGATAATAAGACTGTGTAAACAATTAAAAACCTCTTGAGATCAGCCAGATATAAGCAGTCTTCTGGTCTGGTAAAGCCTTTTTCATTTTTGTGCTAGTACTAGTTTAGTAATATAGGATGTTCACATTAGTTGTATGTCTCTTTTGGTCCACACAGTGACTACTGATAAAGCATACTATGGTTGTCTGTAAGACTTAATAAAAACTGTAAATTCTCTCTGCTTGGGGGAGGCTTCCATTGTATTCTGCTTTTGGCCATGAGGATAAAACCAGCTTCCAGCTTAGCTTGCCAGACTCCAACAGAGCCTTACGATAGTAGGTTCACATGCCTTCTCCCCCCACCCCCCCTTTTTTTCCTTCTTTTGAACTACGTTATGATTTCTATTTTTGGAAACCAGTGCTGGGACAGGTCAATCTCTAATGCTCTGCCAGCAGAAAGAGGGCTACAAACCATACCTACGTGGTATGGGTAGATCCAGAACAAACATTGCGCTTGGCGTGTACGAAAGCGGACCGGATGGTTGGTTTACATCTGATGTTACCTAATATATTTCTGATCACCTTTCCTGAAGTGCTGCTGCGTTCCTAACAACGTGTGAATCGGTGCTGCCGATAAACACAGCGCAGCACTGCCCTGGCGCTGCGCAGGGGGCGGCGGGCTGCGGGCTGCCCCTGCGGCCGGCCC
>JAVJGI010000032.1:19836488-19876380 GCA_035590275.1 Ibycter americanus
CAGGAGGAGCCGCTCGCAGGTTGAGGAGGTGTTCAGGAGGAGCCGCTCGCAGGTTGAGGAGGTGTTCAGGAGGAGCCTGCTCTGGCACAACTGTTGCGGCGTGGGCAGACGCTGGCTCGCTGCCCCGTGCCTTGGTTCTTGTGCGGCGCTGGTGTGAGGGCAGGATGAGCAGCTGGGGGGATGGGCTCAGAAATGCCGATTATGAAACCTTACAAAGACTTCATGCTTTATCTGTGGTCTAAAGAGCAAGAAAAATAGATTTTCAAAAGCATTGCTTTGCTGAAGTAAATTGAAGGAAACATTACTTAAAATACCTCACAAGGACACCATGTGGTAGACTTTGGCCATCCGCTAGTGTCCTGTCTAGAAAGAAATGTCTTGTCCTTGTTATGGGAAAATTAGTCACTAATTGTTGATTGTCTGTGCAGGAAAGTGGACAAATTCTTCAAGTCAAAATTACATCTGAATGGTTCTGTAGCTGGGCTAGGAGTTCTAGAACAAATTCGCTTTTAAATATAAAACCATAAGCTTACAGTTATTGACTTTCCCTGTATACTCAAGTGAAAAGACTGAATTGCATTGACAGTTATAATGTGTAATTTAGGTGCTAGTAAATGTGAATATTTGCAAGCGAGCTTTGCATGCAGTGTTAAAACTGTTAACTTGAAGCTGTTGCATTTATTCCTGTTTTCAGGAGAAAATACCTTGCTGTTAAATGGCATACTTACTGGAAAATCTTTCACTCCAACGTTTGCTAAAAACATTTGTAACTTTTTCTGTGTGTGATAAAATTCCCATGCATTAGTTGTTATTCTGCATCTGTGTTCTTTGTTCTCTGCCAGCCACCTCTGTGCAATTCCCTACATTGTTGAAATGGCTTATTAACATAGAGGAGTCTTTGTTAGTGTGTAGATAGCTGTAGCAATTTAGGACTCAAGGAAATCAGGGGTAATTTTACCATTTACGCAGATGGAACAGGGGAGAAGACTCTGCTTGTGGGAAAACAAGACAGAAAAGTTCCTGGTGCATTTTTAGTATGTCCTCATTGCTTCTTTTAAAACAAAAGGCAGTATGTGCTTGGTAGGGGGAACTCAACACTGCCGTCCTTTCACCGCAGGTGTTACTAGTCATACTATAAAATAGTACAGTTAAAACTGCTGTGTGTGGCCCCTAAAAGTACCCTCTGAATGAGTCTGCATGCTCTTAGTGCCGTAGAGCCAAGTGGAGCCAGTACCTGGCTGAAATGGTGGCTGCCACAGGTGCCCAGAATCTACTCAGTATGCCGTGCTGGCTCAGGTGGCTGCACAGTGGTAGTCACCCTCTGCACCTGCCCCTGTCAGGAGTTACTGGCAGCATTGCAAAGGGTAGAAGAGTGCAGGGAAGTGACACATACTTGCCTTTCCTGCTGTGCCCTCACCTAACCACTGCTCATGGCTACTGTCACGTGGTTTTGCTGAGCATCATCACGCAGCGTGCTGCTGCAGTGCGGTTTGGCAGGGTAGGCAGCTCACTTGCTGCAAAGCACTGGCTTTGAAGGCTGAGGGTGGCAGTCATGAAGTAGAGTGGAGCCCAGGAAGGGTATAAGTCAAGATATTGGGTGCAAAAGTGCATTATCCTGGAGTAGGTTTCACACTAAAGGTTTTCCTTGTGCTCATTTTTGTCAAAATTATTTGCTCTGTTGCAGCAGAACAAAAGACAGTTTCATTTAATGCCATGTATGATTTTTAACTGAGTGGTATAGTGTCATCTGACCATCTGTAGCATTATACCCACTCAGTTGTTCCTGCCATAATTCCCCATAATCCACTGTCTGTTTTATAAGCTTCTCAGAGGGACATAGAGGACCTTATTTTCTAAACAGAAGCTTTTCATTTCAGGATAAAAAAATGTCATGCAGTACCTGCATTGCAAACTTCTACGTAGCGCACAGATTTCTTAATCTGACTCAGGTATTCAAAGCACTTTGGTTGTCATTGCACAAGAGGGATGGGATTAATTTACTTTGCAGAGAGAAATACAGCTCTGAGTGACACACAGGTGGACTGGGCAATACTCATCAATGGTGCATCTGGCACAAGGATAGACGGAGATGGGAATTCAGTATGTGTTTCCAGGAGTGTGCACCTGTGCCCTAAGCAGCCCTTGCATGTAGGTACCTCTCTGCTGAGTGTCAAGTGGTCTCATCTCTCACTGGAGTTGCTTCCTTGCAGCTCTGACATTGCTTGCTCAGCCAGAGGCTTGTGGGCCACATAAACTGCAGGTTTCCCTAGTACAAGTGTTTGGTGAATTAACTGATATGCAATATCCTTTACAAAGGCAGTAAATTAGTTACAAATTGCTAATGAGAAGCGGAGTTAAATTGTCCTGTGCAGAGATCTGTACTTTGGTACCTAATGAATTAGGGGACACTGTGCAGTGTATACATATTTTTAGTAACTGACTATGTTGGTAAGTAGCAGGAACCTCAGAGATAGATGTGCCATGCTGGGAAGAGTTGGGCTTTCTTCCAGCCCAGCTACCCTTTCCCATTCAGCCCTCCTATCAGGTGATTGCAGGTGTTCTGCTGAGTAAGGTCATTGGGCATACAGCCTCCTCCCTCCCTGTGCAGGGTTTGTGCTGGTCACGGCAGTGAGCTTTTTTCACAGTTGTGTGGGATTCAAGCCATCTGATTTTTTTATTCTGATTCAGAGAATGAATAAAGTAGCTGCATCAAAATGACATAGTACTAGAGAAATATGCTATGGGGTGGTTTAAATTTAGTCACATTGTTGATTGCTTTGGTATTTAATATTTTATGTAACCAGAAGCAGTTGAGAAAGCTTACTGGCATACTGAAAAATAAGTTCCTCTGGCACTTAAAATAGTATCTACCAGCACTGGTAAACTGGACCTGACAGTATCTTTCCGATCTTTAGTTTACTTAATTTGTGGGATGATTTGCCAGATTAATGAGCATGATTGCCTACAGATGTGTGGTTGCGTTATACTCAGGGTGCACTAAACTTCAGTATGCCGCACACCAAGCGTAGAGTTTGTGCATACCTTTATTTCTGTCTGCAATGGTTTCAGAGCGTGTGTTCCTCTCCTGTCACCACATCCTCTGGTTTTATTTTGAAACATGAAACGTGAACCAGAGATGGCTCCCTAACTTCCTTCAGCCATGACATGCCTTTTGACATACTGAGAAGCTAAATGCTTTGCTCCGCAGGTGTGCTGCTGAGTATGACAGTACTGGTCACAACTGGTGAATAACAGGAACATAGGTAGCAAGAGAATTTTTTTGAAAAACGGTGTACAGTGCAGTAGTTTTGTACTTGCCAGCTTACAGGCCGTTGGTACCTTGCTTGCACAAGTCTTTACAGCTGTCAGAGTAGCATGGCTGTTTGCTGTGGTAGAGGAAGGCACCACTAATGCAGACCATTCTTCCTGAACTGTGAAAGTTGCCAGTTTTTCCTCCCCTCCTTTTGCCCACCCGCAGCCTGCTCAGGTGGAGGAAATGGTAAGAATTTGTCCAAATGTTGACAAATCTGGGTTTGAGGAAAAAGCTTTACTAGCCATGTGAATTATCATCTAATGTGAATCAGTGTTCAAACTATCCCAGTATACGTTCTTATCTGTATTTGAATACAGCTTTTTTTATAGAAAACATGTTTGAGTTGCCCAAACACTATCCAATTAATATACTTTATAACCTCTCTGCCTGTTATGTATCTTCGTTCAAGTACACAAATACGTGTGCTATCAGTGATAATAGAAAACCTACTTATGGTTAGAAAGCTGAAGTAATTGGATGGCTACACTTAACGTGAGAAACACCCATGTTAGGAAGAAGCTTGGCTCTCAGTCAAGCTTTTGGAATGATGGGATCTGTTCCATAGTAATGTTTTTCTCCTGTACAGGCTGCAACAGCTCAGTGAGGATAGCTTTACTGACTATTACAGTCAAGTCAGGTAAATAAAATTGGTATACACTTTTGATTTAGTTGGCTGCTGTATAACCTGTTCTACAATTGTAGGACAATTGTATATCTTTTTTTGTATCAACAATGATAACATCCAGTAACACTAATATGCATACTGTCATGTCAGCATTTTTGTTATTTAGGAATTTCTCACCTGAGTTGCAGTTTAGCTTGCAGAGCCTCAGCAGGAAGTAGAACACTGTACTGTAATTATTTAATCAACAATAAATTGTACTTTCCTGTGTTGTGCTATTGTGGTTTATTCTTTCCAAAGAAAATATCATATCTTTCAGAAGCAACTTTGCTTTCATTGCACATCTACTGGTGAGCCATCACTCCTCAATATACTCTAGTAACTGGAGTCTAGCAATGCTCCCTTCTTGTGTCCATACCCCTATAAAATTTAATACCAAGTTTTACTATTCTATGGGGAGAAATGGTTCCACAGGTTGACTGTGTTGGTCTTAAGACTACGAAGTGTTGAGATTATTTCTAGTTCTGGGAACTGTATGTGGAAATCTGAAAGCAACTCAGCCATAAGACAAAGCACCAATGTACCGCAGATTGCACGCTGTCATACTGCCTGTGCAGCGTTCTGTTTCACCTCCAGTCGTCAGCAGATGAGAGCAACGTCACCAGTTACACTGCATGTGCTAACCAGCATTTCCAATAGCAAAGGTGCTGACAGCAGGGCCTGTGTCAGGCAGAGTTTGTTAGCTGCAGGAATTCCCCTTCCTCCCATCTCTCTAATGCTAGGTTTCATTTGTATTTTTGTTCTGTAAGTCTGCATAGACAAGCTTGTAAAGAGTAATTCTCTTTTCAGAAAAGGGAGGGCTGCCTCAGTCTGCAGGATTTGCTTGTTCAGAACACTGGTGAAATACTCCATTTCCAACTTCAAGCCCTTCAACACAAAGGGCTAAGTTTTGTGGTGCCACGGCAATAAAGGAACTACTTCAGCATTACTGATGATTTTCCTTAACTATTATTACTGTTTTCTGCAAAATTGTGGGGGAAGAGAGGGAGATTTTTCCCAACTTAACTTTTTCTTGTTCCCAGAGTTGCGTGAAAGAGCAGTCTAGCAATAATTACCCTAGCCTTTTTGTACTGGTGATTATTGGTTGCTGGGAGAAACTTCTTCTGGAAGCTTAAATTCCTGTGGACACTCTTTTTACATCAAATGATGCAAACGACACTATCCCTACTTAACTGAGGAAAAATTCTTACGAAAACAGTAGTTTTCTGCAGATTAATATCAAGTAAGTATATTTTTTAAAAAAGAAAATCTTGTGTTATTTTAGCAAGTGGAATATAAGGGCCAGCAGCATTTGTGCAACCAGATACTGTCAGGCAGTAGTTTGAGAAGCATGTATCTACAGGAACTACAAGACAACTAGGCATGCACCAAACCCTTCAGGGCTGGTGGTCCCTGCCCTCACAGGTAACCGAAGGCAAACACAGCCCTGCTCTGCAGCTGTCCTGCTGTCCCTTCATGGGTGCTCTGGGAGGCTGTGAGAGCTGTGGGCAGTCAAGCTGCTGAGGAGATGGGCTTGGGCAGCAGGAGTGAATGGGTTTAAGCTATCAGTATTAGGCTGGCAGGTTGCAAGGAAAAATGTCATGATGGTTTCTGGAAAACCTTATGCTTTGAGTTGAGTTCAGTCAGGCTCCACTGGGTTGTAATATTTCTCAGGCTGTGTAGTTGTTAATATCAGGGCTTCTTTTTGAAGCATGGTGAATGGCACTTAGTAAAAAAAGATTTCAGGATCAAGCCTATAATTGTCACATACAAAAATACAAATCAAAGACGGCGTCATTAAGTTTACTAATTTTTAAAAGGAATTTGCTTTTCCTACATATTTTCAGTTGTTCTGGCATCATGTGAAAATTACGTTTTCAGTATCTTTTCATAATGCAACAAAATATTGGTGTTCCTCAAGAGTCTGAAACGTCACTAACCTGTAACTTACATGAACGAAGTATGTCACAGATAATTTGGGGGTTAACTTGCAAACGTAATTTGTGTAATCTTAGCCATATGGGAAAACTGCAGTTTGGAAGATTAAAATGCAGATTATCAGAGGTGTAGAAAAGCCAAGTATTTTCTAATTACTGCTCCAGTTAAGGAAGAAAAACCCAAAATCTTCTCAAGCTCCCCCCAAAGGAGCTCTCTAGTTTAAACCAGAAATTGCAATTAAGAACATCAAGTAAAAGAATTACATAATGCTGCTCCATTTTGCTATTAAAAGTTTAAACTTTTTCTCCATCAAAATTGAAAGAGGAAAAAAAAATCCAGAAAGGATTTAATTAACTAGTAAACATCAGTGTTTATTAACTGTGAAAGCGATTTGATTTCTGTAGCAATAGGATATAAGTCAACTTGCAGATTTTAAAGATCAAAGTTAAAATAATTGCAAAAACAGCGATTGGCTATTTATTTATTTATTTATTTATTTTAATTGAACTTTTAAAGCTTAGTATTTCAGGATGTTTTTTTCCCCACTTACTATGGGTTATTGGGATTTGGTATTTAACCTTGCATTTATTCGGTAAGCTGTAAATTAAAAGGCTAAATTATCTGTGTGACCTTTAATAAAACCTCAGTGGTAGAAAGTTGCTCTCAGATACATCAGCTGTGTCGAGGGACTGTAACCCGCGAACTTCTGCCTTCTGTTCACGTTTGGGCTCAACTGTAACTGAAATTGTTTCAGTTAAGGTGTAGTTCAGATCAGCAACAGTGTATTAACTGGTCTGAACTGTGAAGGGTCATGGATGTAACAGGCTGTATCCTGCCAGCTGTGGAGAGCTCCAGCCTGAAAGAGTGAACAGAGCCTTAGTTTTCCCTTCCCCTTGGTCTCCAGGCTGCGGCAGCTTCTCTCCCGCTCTCTAGAGCCTGCTTGCAGGGTGGCAGAAACGGAAGAGGGGTGAGATGCTGAGCTGTACAGGGTGGTCCTTCCAGGGAATCAAAAGACAATTAATAGTGTTGAGTAGAAAATGGCCTTGCAGTTTGTCAGGGCTGGTTTCCAGAGAGCTGCGGCAGTGGGTGGTGGTCTGTAGAACCCGAGATTTAACAAACTCAGGGTGGGATGCATGGACATCACTGTGACTCTTCTCACGTTAGCAAGCATTAGATCTAAACTTCTGTCCAGTGTTTGAACGATTGAGCTCTTACACATTGCCGCACAGTTTTACAACATACTTGCTTGTGTTGTAGTCAGTCTCAGCTGTGACAAGTCTCTTATCTGAGGGTAGCACAAAGCTAAAAATGTTTGTTCTGCAATTATTTCATGGAAATTCATAAACTTTTCCTTTAGAGTAGCACTGTCTCCTGCCTGACTCAAAGTGATTGCACAACTCCCACTGAGGTGCTGGCAGGCAGTATTCAAGAGAATAAACAAAGAATTATGGCTGTATGGCAAATTGCAAGAATACCCAGTGAAGGCATATGAGCAGTGAGTGCAGATACCAAATGCTTCAGCCGTGATCCATGAGGTCTGTCCTTGTGCTGAGCCCAGGTATCTCCTTAGTTTTTTCCCTGAGGTACTCTGAAGTAGTAGCAGTCTGATACTAGGGTTGAGTAGAATGTTTCCTGTGTACATTTTGCAATCTAAGATGTGGTCCTGGGGCTGCATCCTCATGGGTGGATTGATGTCCTGGGACAGAGTTCTGAAACCACACGCAGGAGGAGGGGCCAAGAAGATCTGCAGCAGACTCTTTCTCGGGGTCCTTCCATAACTCTTCACATCTATCGATTTAGGGCCAGTTTGAAGTTTCATGTTAGATGTGCTTGTTTGATAATCTGATTCAAACTTGAATTATCAATAATTGATTTTATTATTTTTCCTTAATGCAGATAACGCTTTAAATAAGCAATAGTTAAGTTTCATTTTAAAACTGTGTTTCTACACAGTGATAATTTCTCTGTGTTACTAGTGATCATCTTTTGTTTCTATAACATTATAACCTCAACTTTTCATATAATCAGATTTTCATTCTGGTGCTCTTGATACCAGTTTCCATTATTACAGCTCATCTGATATCCTTTCCCCTGAAATATGCGATTGTTTTGATTTTGTTGTATGTTGCAAAGATACACATTGGGGCAGTTAATTAAAACAGATAATTTTCTGCTCCTGAGGTGTGGTGCTGTTTATGAATTATACAGTTTATGTTCTTACCATTCATGACTGGCAGAATTGTTTGAGTTACAGCTCCATTAATCTCTCTCTTAACTATTTATATGTAATAATTGGTTTAAAATTTCATTCATCAGGCTAGCTGCATTAAGTATAACTTCTAGTTACTCCTGGGGCAGCAGCTGTAGTGGGAATGCTAATCAAATGGCATGGTCACAAGAAATCTGCTATTAATCTGTTCTGTGTATGGATGCAGCAATTTAGCTACACACGTTTCCTCACAGATTTTTAAGGAAGTTTTAAAGGTGTTCAGAAACTCTCATCTGATTTAACTCTTTTGCTTCCTGGTGTAATTTCCTTTGATTTACAGATTAGGTGGGTACCTCTAGATCATGCAGGATAAACAGCTTTTTGAAAAACAATAAAAGATAAGGTTGTTCTCAATATCAGTAAGTTCTTCAGTAGCTACTTTTTTGTTATGGTTATGCAAAATCTATGTGTTCCTTTATATGTTGTTCACAGAAAAGAGAGGACAAAGCTTTCAAATTGTGGTGGCTAAAATTGTATGGCAAAAACATATTAATACATCTCAGTAAAAGAGAAAGGATTTAAAGGTGCTGAGCATTTCATTTTGTGCCACTGAAATCCAAGAGAACCGTTAAGTGTTCTCCTATGTTAATGAGGAATAATTCTCATCTATTTTTATGCATGTAGGTTTGAATGCTTTATTTTAGGTGCTTATTTTAAGAAGATTGTCCTTTGTTGATGAGACTTATTCACAAAAACAAATGGAGAAAAGTATTTTTCCTCCTTTAGTACCTGTAAGCCCATGTGTACCCTAAGGATTAATCTCTTTAATTTAGATTATTTGCCCCGAATGAGAAATAGCCTGAAGGTTACTTGGCCCTGTATAACTACCACATGGAACTGGTTGTAAACATTATTACTGCAGTTCTGTACAGCCCAGGTGGAAAGGACAAGGATTATTATTAAACAATTTTATAGCACAACAGATGCACATGCAAACAGTCTAACACAGAGGAGACAAAATAGGACAACAGCTCAGGGAGAAAAGGATGTAGAGATATCACTGGTGAGAAGGCATCAGGTAAGGAAGACTCTAAACCAGGTGGTTTGTGAGAGTAGGGAGGCCCGCTGAGGACCATGTGCAGCAGAGTATACAAAGTGGGAAGGGCTATGTTAGTATGCCGCGTGCTAGGTTTCTTCTGTATGAACAGTGATGGGGTGTTCCCAGTAAGCTAGAGCATGAAGTGAATGGATGAATTTATTTTAATTGTCATATCCTGGTTATTCTGCCACTGTGCACAAATAAATATATTTACACTGAAATTTTCAGTGAATGCTTTACTGTTTGTTGGTCTTTGCTCTTCCTGCTTTAACCTCAAGTGTAGTAAAGTACGGCTGCCATTGCCATATGAAAGAACCAAAACAACTTATAATAATCTTTTTTCCAAAGTTGTTCTTTCAACATACATATTTTTTGATTAATATTTTTGTGCATGTAGGTATCATATTGATCGCTTTGGTAAAGTAGCCTGTGGTATATAAGACCTAAGCCTGATGAAGGAGCTAGGACCAAAACAGCTAATTTTTTGGGGCCATTAGCCATTTATTTGCTGAAATAATGGTGAAAAAATAATCAGCTTTTCAAAAGTACATAACATTGGAATATATGCGTTATTTGTAAGATCAGCTTTGGAATTAGAGTTGAATAATTATTTTTTTTTAAGGGCTGGAATTGTTGCACAGAGAAATTTGTGTCAGTACTGCACGTTCACCAAAAGAGAGCAACATAGTCACACTGTACATCCTTAAGGCAAGTGGCCATTTTACATTGTAAGCAGGAACATATTGTCCTCTGTTTTAGGGTCTATATTTTACCTGCCTCTGAATGTGATAGAAGTGGTGCAATTATTATTTAGGTTTATGGATATTGATGACGTATGTTTTATGGATTGTATTTTTGTCTCTCGGATGTTTATGTACAACATGTTTCCTCATTCATTATGATTGCATCTAGGATACATATTTATACATTTGCTGAAACATTGCTGCTTTTTCTTCTGCTCAAACTTTTTTCAACAACAGACTTTGCCTTCATGAATTTTCTTTGTCTGAGGTCATTATAATGTACTTAACATTTTTAGTTTTCTTAAATGCTTTGGCATGATATCAGCTATATTTTTGATAGAATTGAAAAAAATCTTGTGGGCTTAGAAATATGCATTTTTTTAGTGTTAATGATTTTTACTATCCTGAGTGTGTAGAGACTCTTATTTTACATTCAGTTTCATTCTGCTGAATAATCCTTTTAGCCCCAAAGCTAATAAATATACTCAGATTGTCAAAATACTTATTTAGGTAAGCATGTGGAAGTACCTTGAAATATCTTTCTTAAAATATTATGTCTATCTTAAGTTAGTAACTGTGGATTTTTTAAAATCGAAACTTGAGATAGCGATTCTCAAAATAAAAGAACAAGGGATTTGTAATGCATAAGGTTGTTTTCAGACAAGTACTTGTCTGCAGT
Organism: Ibycter americanus; assembly: GCA_035590275.1. Taxonomy (NCBI): domain Eukaryota; kingdom Metazoa; phylum Chordata; class Aves; order Falconiformes; family Falconidae; genus Ibycter; species Ibycter americanus. The sequence goes on from JAVJGI010000032.1 coordinate 19,847,131, forward strand.
GTCCAAAACCTACTTGTCTCATTTCTCATAACTTGGATTTGGGTTTAGTTATTAGCAAAGTGGTGTTTTATATTGTCTATATATTACTATATCTTGTGGTCCTTAGCTGGCGTAAAGGTGTTGGGAGCATGGTCTTGTGACCTCATTTAGAGCAGCGCTAGATCCTAGGATCTATGTAGGCTGAAATGAGGGTAACTCTTACTGCAGCAGGCAAGGGAAAGGGGGAGATGGCATATTTTTCCTCCCTCTTGTATGCAGGGGAGAATGAATGGTTTGACTCTTTTCTCCTTGTTTTATTTCCTGTGTAGCCCAGAGGATGAAATAAAACAGATCCAAGTTTGTTGCAGCTATATTTCTGCTAAGCCAGTAGAAACTGAATGTAAACTTTCCAGTCAATTCCAATGTCCCAATAACAGACGTTTTTTCAGTACAGTAACACGGACTGCACACAGTAGACCTGTGTTTGAGAGGACATACTGTGAACTGGGGCCCTTGGGTGGTGACAGTGCCGGAGGTCCAATGCACAGCTTGCGCCAGTTGCTGCACTGCTCAACAGCACGGATGCCCTCAGGCGAGTCCCGAACTCTGCAAAGACTCTTGAAAAGATCCTGTAGTCCAAATGACTTTACTAGGATTCGCTTAAGGGGTCCAACAAAATACCAGCTGAATGACATCTTCAGGCCTGTGGAAGGATGGAGGGGGTCAAAGAGCAGGAAAACATGAAAAATGGAGATGCTGAAGAATTGCTGTAGCAAAAGCAGCATCCTATCATTTATTAGAATGTGGATGATGCATAGTAACAGAAATGAAATATGAGATGTATGTAAAATAGGAGTGAGTTTGAATCTAAATGTGGCCACAGGCAACGCAAATGATAGTATGCTTTTAATAGAAACCTCACATGAAAGGCTTGCTGGAGCCTGGAAGTGCTAGGTGTGTGGGTCACTGGAAGGAAAATTATGTTCTTCTGTAGCCTGGGTTTTTGAATGTATGTGCCCCTATTTACTTCTATTTAAAAATAAAAAATAATTAATTTCAGAGTTCAGTATTCTGTGAAAGTTCCCTGTGAAGAACAAAAGGGTAGTTCCGATAGATGCTTGGTGTGGGAGTGAGAGTACACTGGGCTCTGGAGAGCTAAGCAAAGATACAGCAAGATTTGGCTGTGCCGGAGGCTTTGAGCCTGCTCTTGTTTGTTGTGGTGTGTCTGTTGGAATAAGCAGCTCTTCATCTGAGACCTCTGCGCGCAGAGAGTGACCCTGTGTGTGCCAGGCAGACTCTGCCCCTGAAGAGCCACTCTCACATCTCTTTGCCAGCTGCGCATAAGCATTGGATTGAACCTGGTTTTCACTCCCACTAGAAGAGATGTCTGCATAAGCTGCCCAAAGCCTAAATGTAGGGACTGCATGTAAATAGGACAAAATGTGTCTATATTTACAGATCTACATGCACGTACACGTGAGTTTTGCTCAAAGTATTTAAATCCAGAATTCTAGAATAATAGATTGTTCAATAAAAATGTTTTTCTGACTACTAGCCAAGACATATTTTCAGACTAAATAAATTTGAAAGAAGCATAGAGTAATAATTCTGAGGCTGCCAAAGCATTCAAGACTTAGGATTCTGGATGCTGCACATCTGAGATTGAAATCAAGCATTTCTGAAACTCCTGTTTCAGAAGTATGGGCTTTCGTAAAATAATCCTGGCTAGTTTTATGCAGAGTGGGGGTACACTGGTTCTGTCCACATGAGAGGTTTGTAGCGTAGTTTAGAAAGCTGAATTCAGAAAGGCAGCTGTAGGACCTTGTGGATCGCTTTGTTTTATAGACTGAACTTGCTTTCCTAATGCTTACTCCCAATATGTGACAAGGGTATTTCCTCTTTCTGAGTTAATAAGGTGTGTCATAGGTTATACAGCCAGGCTAGGGAACCCTGGCTAGTTCCCCTCAGTATAAGAGGCATCTAAATGGATTTCTGAATCTACGTTTTTGTATATAGTTCTAGGAAAAAAAAAAAAGGATATTTCCTAGAAATTACTTTTTTTGTGAAAAATTATTGAACTGACTGTTCTTTTGACTCACTATAGTAGTTGTCTGTGTACACAATCAACTAGGAATGGTATTTTAACTATTAAATTGTGTAAATTTATCAATGTGAATTAAAATTACTTCAGTATGAATGCCAGTGGTACACAGAGAGACAAAATATGACTCAAAGTTTCCAGACAAAGTTTGTACAATTCCTGTGAACAAAAGGTGCTTATCCTTTACTAACAAGTTATATAATGGTCAATATAATCTGCAGTGTTGTTATTGAACCATTCTTGTTTAGAGCAAGGTGTGTAATATTCATGACTGTCACTGTTCTGTTCTTTTATCAGTGGAAACCTTCTGCTCATGATGGTCTGGTTTGCAGGAACGCAAACAGTGAAGCAGCAAAACTACCAGTCCTAGACCAAAAGTTCTGGGAAGTTTTGGTAAAATGAGTTTGGCTGAGAACATGCTGCCTTTAGGTTCCCACTCACTGAAAGTATGGAAAACTAAAACTGAGGGCCACTGTGTAGGTGGGGTGATATTTCTGTAGTAGTAAGCAAATGTGTGTGTCTATGCTGAGAGCTTCGTGTATGCATGGAGTGCCCTCATATACGCTGCAGCTGCTCAGAAGTTTCTTGCTTTAGCCTGCACCTGTTGAGAGTAATGGGCTAGTGCTTTGGACCAGAGCCCTGTTGCTCCAAATTGTGATAATGTCAGCATAAAAAAACCAGTTAAGTATGATCCTTGAGCAGGGCATACTTTTCATGGTCATACTGTGCTCCTGTGAAGGTCAGATTTGTGTCTGACACGCATATGTTTATTTAAAAAAAAACAACAACAACAAACAACAACAACAAAACTGCCATCTGTTTCCCCCGTGTTTTGGCCATATTTATTAGTGATCCAAATCTATATTGGTTCAAATCTTTGCTGATTTTTAGTCTGCCTCTTTCTAGTTTCCATCTATTGACAACTATTTTCTGCTCATCTGTCTATGCAAAGCAGAGCCTAAAACTATTTCTGCAGTTGGTAATGGAATTTCTGGCAAAGGTAGATTTCAGCTGCTAAGAGAGAGAAATTATTGGAAGGGGAGAAACTTCCAATTCAACTCTTGCTGTGTTTGCTTCTGTGATTTGTGTAACACAGTACTGTAGCTCTTACCACCTAAACAACCCTGCATCATCTGGGCCCCTGCTGTAAGGGTGAGATGTCTGAAAGAGCACAGCAGGGGCATGAGAACTGCAGAACTTGAAGATCAGAATTGACCAATACAGAACTTACAATAATTGTTTAAATCTGTAGTATCCAACTGGTGGTGGATGATGGCTTCAGACTTCTGCTTCTCATAATAATTTTAATGAAGCTGCGGCTTTCCAGCCATGTATGATGTGAATTTGGAGATTGGTTGTTGCTCTGCAGTGCCCTCAGCAGCAGGATGTAGACAATGCTGCCACACCACTGAAAAGATGTAACTGTGTTACTGAAACAAAGGATGTGAGCAGTAGGATGATGTTAGGTATTTTTCATGAAATTATTTTGGCTTTTGTTTTATACAGGAAAGCTTCCTAAGACCAGCAGTCATTTAAAATGCTTTTAAGCATATGACTGAAATGTAACATGAATTATCATTTCATATTTCATCGCTATTCTTTGCATGCCATCAGTGATTCCTGGCTCTGTAATTTATAGCTAAGTTAGGCCAACCTACAAATCCTGATATTTTTGCATAATCTCTGTTGTGAACAGTAAAAGCATGTGTATTCTGCTAATCCATATTCAGATACAAGCTTGCAGTCAGAACACTAAATATAACTTGGTTTTAGGCCAGGAAAAATAAGTTATCATTCTTTTCCCATGAAAACACACTTTGAAGCAACTGAAATATTGTCTGTTTTGTGTGGTTTTGTTTTTAAAACTATTTTTAAATATTCCACCACAGAGATTCTGCCCACAGAAAACAGCAGGAGAGTTTTCTTACATAATAATCTGACAGATGTGTCATGGTATCTAATCCCTTAAACCTCCAAAGCCCTCTGATAGTGGATGTTTTAAAAGGCCAGACTGAAAAGCATGCTGCTCTTTTATTGAGTCTTTGCCTTCAGTGCCCATTCCACACTCAATCGCTTTATTTTGCTAAAGCAGAGTACGTGATAATTTGAAGTCAAGAGAAAAAAAATTTATATCTTAGAAAACAGAATTATAAATACTATTAAAATAATTGATGCTTAGTAGAAACACCATTTAAAATCTGCATTTACGTCTGGATCTTCTCATTCATATCTTTTTTCTATGCTTTCTCTGAGATTCTATCAAGAAGTAAATCAATAATAATTACACACAAAATGACCAGCAGACTTGCAACTGAACCATCAAGATTTTCACGTTCCTTAACTATGCAACCGTGTAATCATATTACTGTAACTCTTGTACTCTTTCGTCTCAGGCCTTTCTGTGCCTTCGAGCATTGTGGCTGAGTACACCGTGGGCCATTCAAAGTGGGGGACTCCATCTTCTGCTTGCCTGGGGAAGCACCTGGCATTCTTTTTAAAATAACGAAGTCATTAGAATGGTCTTTGCCTCTTAGCTCATTGTAGCCTTTTCTTTTACAGAGCAGTTATAGCTTTAACAATCCAAATGTCAGAGGGAACGTGAATTCAGAGGAGCAGGGTTTCAGTTAATCACATTAAGTTAGTTCCCCTGATAGTTAGATACAGCAGCATACAACCTTATTTCAGCTAGCAGGAATTTTGGATAACTGAGGTTTGGGTGATCAGCATTGCAATACGTGTAACTACTGCATTTGTCATACATTTGTGTTCTACATAATTTAAAAAATCATATCATGTACTGTTATGTGTGAACTGGATCTGAACTTGTATCCAAACTTAAAGGAAGCAAAGGTTTAGAAAGAAAAGCTGATTTATTTGAGATTTTTAACATTTGCAAAAGTGCAATGTAGTTTTAAATGTATAGATGAAAATGGTGCTTTGAAATACGTAAGTATACCTAGAATTTCTCTCAAAAATGTTGTTAATGTTTGTTTTGATAAAATCATAGCTTTCTAGTTTTTATAATAAACCTTACTACTTCTTGTAAGGCAATTATTTAGGGCTTTTTCTTTGAAATGTGAATTGACTTGAGATATCTCACCTGATGAGCTTATCAAAGATTTGTGAAATGACACTCTGGGACTGAGAAACTAATCATCTCTTTGATGACACAAACCAGTCTCTTTTTCATGAATGCAGCAGCTAACCTTGGCTTTACACATGGTCAGTTTCTACATTTTTTTTTTCAGCTTTAAAAAAATCCAACCATTTTTCAACAGGCTAATCCTATAATTCAGTGATTTCTTTTTCAGTGAGGATTTCTCAGTGATTTTTAGTTCTGTTCAGGCTAAGGTTCTTTATATACCAGCTGTATACACATAAAATGTAAGATAAAAACAAAAGAGGACAGACAAGAAATGAAGATTATACACAAAGACTTCTAGGTTAAAGTGGTTCTGCCAGTCTAGCAAATGTGAAATACAAGGTTAAAAAAAGGTCTTTGTTACTTAAGTGGCACATGTTGTATTACAGACAAGAGCTTTTCTGTGTGTAGATTACAGTGCTGTCTAAGGATGGCCTCCATTCATTGTACAGCTCTCCTTATGGGGTCAGGCTTCCTCTGTATTTCCTCTGCTCTTGTGGAGAACTGATAATTTTCAAATTACCGCCTCTCTTTTTTTTTTAATTATTATTTTTAATTTTATTGCTGTGTATAATTTTTAAAATTCTATTACTGTGAGGGCAGCTTGATGCCTCAAATTAACATTTTAACAATTGGGCTTAATACTACTGTGTTCTATAGCATGTGCATTCCTCCTACACTGATGAGATTGGATAGTGGATTTCAGACCTTTGTCCCGACATTCACAGATGATGTTTAGGAATGGGAATTGGTGATGAAGTGTAAATGTTGCAGTCCAGGCAAATCTGACAGCACCTTGCTTGATGTGACTGTTCAGGCCTATAAAAGAAAGGAGGATGTAGAAGAAGGAGAAGAAGAAGTTATCTTCCTTTCAGGCTGGCTGAAGCAAGGGAAACCTCAGTTGATTGGTTTGATGTTAATTTTACTGTCTGTTGAATAATAAGGGTTTTCAGAAGCAAGGGTTTTCTTTTCATGGAACCATTTCATTCCAGAATTGGTGCTTTATTCTGTAGGCATGTCCCTCTGAAACAAAATAGCTGTTACTGGGGAGTGCCTGCATGGAAAACTTACAAAAACCTCTGTTGTATATTCTTTGGCAGCTATTTTGGTCACTTTAACTTAGCTGATGTGCCCTCAAGCCTGATTTCCCATTGCTGGGAACACTCTACCAGTTAAGTTCCTCAGTTAAGGGAACACTGTAGATTTCAGCCCTGTAGTACCATAAGGAGGTGAGGAGTCTGCTCAATTCTGCTGTCTTTCTAAAATTACAGACACACCTGCTCATGTATACAATATGCTAGAGGAAAGGAGGAGACTGTGATAAAGGTGCTTTGGTTTTTGGAGGCTCTGACTTTCTTTGTGAGTTTTGAATGATAACTTGGGTTCAGATTCTCAAATGTACTTGAAAACCATGTAAGCCCTTAGGCATTTGATTTGCCTTTTAAGTGGCAATGGCTTTTTTGAAATCATCCAGCCCTTGCTGCCTCCACCAGTTATGAATACCTCATAGCCAACCGTTTATTTGAAGCAGAGGTGCTTTCTGAGCTGACAGCAGCTGAACGCTGCTCATGCACAAAGCAGCTGAAACCAAGAGCAGAGAAGCTATGGTGTGCTGAGATGTTCTGATCAGGATGCTTGCCCAGAGTGAGAAAAATTCTGGTTTTGTTTTTTTACAATAATAACCTAGATACTGAGCTGTAGGTAAAGTGTCTATTCTCAGTATGAATATTACTTATATCAAGCAGAGGAGTTTCAGTGGGAAAGAAAGCTCATACTTACCAATATTTTGGTAGAGTGGGTTTTGATTCATGCTTCACCTTGATGGGTTGAATGCTCGTTCAAAGTTCTGAGGTATTTAGATATTATATTTTTTAGGAGTTTGTTGTGTTTTTGTTTTTTTTTTTTTTTTTTAATATAAAGCAGTGGTGGGCTTTTGGGTGTGGAGAAATGGAACTTAGCTCTGTATTTGTAGCAGGTGGTTAACAGATAACTGTCTGTGAACAGGATCAGTCACCTGGGCCTGGCCTCTTTCACCTGTGTCACATCTAGCTGCTGGGAGTTTCCCACCAGTGCTGGTGTTGCACTGAGTGCCCAGTGCCTGGTGGGTGGGAATTGCACAGCCCAGCATTAGTTATGCAGGCTGCTCTTGTGGATCAAGCCCTTCATTTCTCTGCACCTTTCCTTTCCACTTGTAAAACACAGCATATCAACAGCCTTCGTCATGTCAGTGTTGCATGGTGAAGATTAGAGGGTGTTCAGATACTGCATTGTGCTGGTAGGGGCTATGCAGGTGTTTCAGCCAAGTGTGAAATGGCTTCGCTAAGCCAGCTGTAGAGGTGCACTAAACTGGCAAATTACCACACAACTTAGTTTTGGTTTAATCTACTGCTTCTGTCTGGATCTTTATTCAAAACCAGCTGGTTTTGCTTGATGAATGCCCAGCTTTCACAACTGGCCTGCATTTTATGAAACATGACTGTGAAAGACCTTCACTGCTCAACATCTACTGTCAAATTGTTCCTGTCTAAATACATAGTTGCTTGGGAAATATGTTATTAAATGAATAATTCCATTTTTGCCTGTGTAATTATCATGAAAGTTTCTTGTATTCCTCTCTTAATTTTGATGTACATTTTGACGTAGTTTATGTAACACATAAGACCTTACTTCTGTGACTGAGTTTCAATTGTGAAAAAATCAAGACATGATTTTTTGCTTGTTTTGGATTTTTTTGAGGTCCTGGGTCCTGATTTTTTTCACTCTGCTTGTGATATTTACATCAAATGTAATCAGCTTGCAAATAGGAAAAAGAGAGTTTAAAAGTACTGTTTATATTTTTGTGAACCTTTTGCTACATTGTTGATGCTCTACATTTAAAAAAACCCCAAACAACAAACCAGTTCCCTGATTCTAGGATCCTGCTACAGCACTTCCAGATGTTACCATATGCAATATTTTACAGCAAAGCTAAGCCTTGTGTTTCATTGCTTTGGATACTGAAGGGGCCTTCAAGAAGGAAACATAAACCAAAGATTTCTAGAATAGATGAAAGATGAAGGACAAGAGGATGTGCAGGCAGTGCCTTCAGACAATGTGTCATCCTACTCCCCTGAAAATGGGGCAAGAAACACACTGTTCCTACCTGAACATTTAGGGAAATTACAGGCAAGAGGTACATAGGCTGCTCCTCTGCCTTAAGTCTGTATTCCACTAGATACGTAACCACTTTTATTTTAAAGAACCATCACAGGTTTACTGCATGTATTTATTAGCAGAAAGGTTATAATCACTGAGAAACTGTTGAAATGTGCCATGGCCCATCTGTCCCCAATTAGATTCACTGTTATCTTTCTACATCCAAAATTTAGATGCCCGGAAATCATGCAGTCAGCTGGCTGGCTATAAAATGTTGTGGGAGAGCATACATAGAATTTCTTACATTGGATTTTTTTTTTTTTTTTTTAACAAATGAACTACTTGTTCCTACAGCCAAAAAGGGACACCTGAGACCAGACATAGGAGCAGCTGTCTAGAAGAGGAAGAGATATGGTCCTGCTCCAATAAATAGTTATTTAAAAAAGATATGTTAATCTAAGTTGATTTAAAAAAATAGTGTTCCTAATCTAGAGTTGTGGATTCCTCCAGGTACCTATGGTTAGGTGGCCTGTTGGTAGGAAGGGTGTGCAGCAGTAAAAGCCTGGCTCAAGGGGAGAGGAGGTGCAACAGCCAGGCATACCCTTCTGAACTGGCAATTCTGAACAATTTCTGTGGGATGTTTTTTGTGTGCCATCACCAGCAGAAAGATTCATCAGGCCAAATTGCTTGCAACTCTGAAGAGCCCATGGGCTTGCACAGGTGTAATGGGTTGGAAATTAGTGAAATTAGTCAATAATTCTGCTGGCAATTCAGAAAGAGGAGCAGAATTCACAATCCTGTGCAGTTGGCCGGGGTGATTCCCTGCACAGGGCTAGCAGGAGTAAGAGTAGGAAAAATATTTGTCTGAATAGACACTTTTGTAAATGAAGCTAATGGTTAAAACCAGTATTATCTCAAGACCACTTCTAGTGAACTATTAATCAGGAAAACTAGAGATTCTAGGTTTAGTTTTGCTATGTGACTCTTCTTTGTTACCTAATTGTCATGTAATTAGCCTGCTGTTCACTGGGAAGGCACACAGTGTGACAGCTGTCAGTGGTATCTACTTCTGTTTAAAAAAAAAAAAATAATTAAAAAACCCCATCACATCTTGTGTTCAATGTGGAACTTCCATTATGATACTTTGTGGGGGGCTGTTTGAAGATGTGTTGCAGCTTGAAATCAGAAGTATCAGAAGCTGGGTAGCATGGAAACTTCCATGCTGCAGATAAGTCGCAGAGGTTTCTGGCTTTGTGGAAGAGAGGGTTTTGTATTCCTGTTGTCCTGCTTGGTGACAGAAGCACATTCACAAAGACCAGAAGCAGTGGGTGCCACTATTTCAACTCTTGTTGCAGAATCACAGAGAAATTGGGTTAGGCAGGGACCTCTGGAGAGCACCTAGTGCAACCGTCCTGCTCAGAGCAGGTTCAGCTGGAGCAGGTTGTTTGAAGCTGTGTCCAGCTGGGTTTTGACCATCTTCAAAGATGGAGACACTGCCATCTTTCTGGGCGATGTTTTCCAGCGTTAAATTCCTCTTACAGGAAAAAAAGATTGTTCTTATGCCTAAATGAAATTTCTTGTATTTGTTATGGCCAAATCCTTTACAGTCTGGGTAAATAAACCCCATAGTTACAACACTGACAGTCTTTAATAACTTTTCTTCCCATTCCCATTTTCCCAGCACTCATCCATAGCAATGACTGCAAGTAGTACAGTGCAGGAAGATTTAAAGATAGTATTGTGTTGTGCAAAAGGCCTCACTAAGAAGAACTAGACTTCATTTTAATACTGAAAACTGATATTGACAGGTGTATACTATTCAGTCCTGAATGCTGCAGCTCTTTGCTGGCAGCGTTCCCTGCAGTGAAGGTCAGAAAGAACATGGGTTCCTAACCAGGCAGACCTGAAGCTTGAGACTGGCATTAATTTCATATGTAAGAATAAAATGGCTGTAGTCTCCATTTTGGGATGTTTAATGTCAAAGATGTAAATTGCTTCTGCACAGTAACTGTTGAAATGAATGGAGCAGCCATAGCTTGTAACACTGGGTGGATTGCTGTCCTATCATTAGCAGAGTTGTTTTCGTATTTCAGATTACAGTGAAGTTGCTTCCAGTGTTTGAATGCTCTAACTAGTATTTTCTGAAGGTGGCTATGGATGTCTTCGCTGTGGTTCAGCTGGCATACTGTTGCAGCTGCTGCTTTACAGTTCATTCGATGAGTTGTCATTTCTTTCCTTCTGAAGCTCTGTTCTGACAGTGCTGCCTCTCTCACGGTTCACATGGAGAAAACTTGTTGCAGGATCAGGTTCTGAATTGGGACCAGTGGTCTGTGCTTATTAACAAAAATGCTTAGGGAGTGCAGATAGGTTAATTGAAGTTAGTTGTGTGTGACCAGGTTGGTTTGTCTTTAATCTCCTATGTTTAAATTTTATATGCATGAAGACAATTAATCCTCTTAACTGCTGTAGACTTTGAATGCTTAGTAAATAAGTGGCCTCTTTAATTGATGCTATGGTGTTTGCCTGTTTAAGCCAAAATAAAAGTAAAGAGCTACACTGGGCCTTGAGGGAATCTTCCTTGGTGCAGTGAGAGGTTCTATTACGTAAAAGGCTTAAGAGTCTTCCCAGCTCATTATTTTTATAGTACTATCTGCTTTGCTCTTTTAAGACAATGCTCTTTTTTTAGCATCACCAATTTTGAGATCAGAGAGCACTTCCTGAGTCAAGGCAAATTGAGCAAGATATTTCAGCACCTGACAATCAAAGATGTACTTCTCGTACATGCAGGTTAACACTGCTTTTTTTTTTTTTTTTTTTTTTTTTGCAGTTAAAACCAAACTGGTATTCCTCTCAAGTGAAAGGCTGTCTTTGTAGTGTATACAGTAAAATAATAGTCCAGAGCTTATTTCATTGCAGTGAATCATGAAGTGCTTTACAGTGTATATCTAGGGATTACTCACTGGCCAACAGACCAAAATACTGATATTCTGTACCAATAAATCTGTGTAACAGTTTTAATGAGATGGGAAGAATATCTTTGCTTTTAATTGCGTCTTGAATTTTATTCAGGTAGTGTGTTAATACTTATTCCACTGAATGCCATGTTAGTGACAGCAAACATATCCCTGTTTATACCAAGTTTCAGATCATACCCATGTTTCTTAAATAACTGTTCAAGTGCGGTTTTACTCTGGCCTGTGTGGTGAATAGCTTAGAAGTAATAAGATGGAAGGGAAGAATCCAACATTTAGAGATAATTTTTCATACATGAGGTACGGTGGAGAAAGGGGTTGTTGTCTCATTTATAATGAAATCTAAATTCAGATGAGTTTTGCAATAAATATTTTGCCAGGCTGCAAATGTCCTCAATATTATGCCAGACAGCAGCTGAGCACAGATGAGAGTTGTTAGTGCCTTGGCTAGGCTTTTTCTGTAGGTGTCACACTCACTCCCTGCCTCAGCTTGATGCTGCATAGCTGTGCTGTGGAGTTCTCAGATCTGATCATGTTTACTTATATATGTAATTGTGTTCATAAGTAACTTGTTATTAAATTCAGCCATATTGAATATTGTTTGGGAACTAATAATCTATGTTAAGTACAGTCTGTATTTTTGAATAACTTTTCTTTGAGGTTCTTAATTTTTTAACACAACTTTTAAGGTCAGTGGTCCGACTGCGTAAATTATTAAATACTTCTGAATTTTTTATAACTTTCCCCAGCAATGCAGACTGGATTTTCCCTTCACAGTTCTTGGATATGCAGTATGGAGGGTAATGGTGTACATACTTTGTTTTTTTGTTTCAGATCATAGGTGTTAATGTGAAATCCAAGCTTTCATTTTAGTAATTGTAGTAGTAACACAGAGAATATTTTTCTCCCTCCCAAGAGAATTGACCTGCTTCTTTAATCTAGATGAGATTGAACAGCAAGTATCATATTCATGCCTTGGTTTGGGCTTCCTCTGTAGCAGAGATGAGGTACAGCTGTGGATCAGTTCTCAAGGCAAGGGTCAGCACTACAACAGAACAGCACTGCTGCAGCAGTATTTGGTGGTCTGCATTTCTGCCAATTCTGAACCTGAAGATCCTGTCCTAGGACAGACTTTGCTTTGAAATTGTGACATGATAGTGCTTGTTTTAGCAGGGTAACAGTACAGGGGAAAAATTTGCAAGGCAGGAAGAAGTCAAGGTGAGATCCATTTTGAACCAATTGGTGAATTAATTCAAAGAAAGATGCAGCCATATGGAGATTTTGCTACTAGCAAGTAGAAGCAGACACTTGTAGGGTACCTCTCAGATCACTTTAGATTTCTGTAGTGATCACATATTTGGTTTTCTCTGTTGGAGATTCCTGGTTGGAGATCCATATGCACATGATACTGACTCTTTTACTTCAGCATCTATGTGACTGAATCCATGGCCATGGCAAACCTGTGGAATGGGTGCCTTCTCTATACTCTTGCGCTCTAAGTAAGGATCAACCTTTAGCAAATACTTGGCAACCCCTGAGAAAAACCCTTATGATTTGGTAGGCATGTTTATAAAGTATCTCTGTAATATGGGGAATGAGAAGCTGCCAGATGCCTTTGGGCTGTAAATTGCCTGAAGTTTTACCCCTCATTCTGACCCTCCTCCCCGAGAATCCCACAAAGGCTGCTAACAAGGCACACCACAGCCACATGAGTGATGTGGAGTGCAACTGAACTGAGCTTCTTGGGCTGGCTCCGAATTTACAGTCCATATTACTTTGCTGTTCATAATTCTTGAGTGGAAGAGATTAACAACTCTGGGTTGTAAATTTTATTTATTTATTTATTGGAGAGTGCAGTGCTTATCCTTATTTTACGACTTTCATGGAGAGTAAATGGGTTTACCTGGTAACAGCATATTGCGATGGGCACACAGGATATTGATTATTTGTGAAGGGTATAAACACACTGACAGTCACTTGCTGTAGCGATGAAACTTGTAAGTCACAATGAGCTAAAATTTTCCCTGTGCAAAATTTTCAACTGGACTTGTTTATGCTCACGGGAATTGAGAACTATGCCTTCTGGTATTTTAGTGTCCGTTTCCTTGCACAGACTGGAAATGTTTGTCTTTTAAGCAGTAACTCTGCTAGATAAACTATAGCTTTAGTAACAGTTGTCTAAATTCAGAGGCTTGTTTCACTTTCCCATGAGCACATGTCTGGAACAGTTCAAATAGTTCTCAGCTGGAGACCACCTTTAGAGGGTTTGGTGTCTGCCTTCCCCCTCAGTGTGTCTATTTTAACATTGTGCCTACATTGCCCTGTAGTCAAAAAGTGAAAATGCAGTTGAGTAATTACAAGCATTTAAATTCGAGTGTGAATTCAAATCTTTGCAGCCATGCCATCATTTTTGTTTGGGTCAGCCTTTGGATGCTTTCTGCCCTTATTAATAAAAATCAGTGCACTGTCCTCCTATCAGTGACAGTCATGTCAGCTGCATAACCAGCATCTATAAATGAAGCTATAAAGCAAAAATACAATTCACTAGATTTTCAAACACCAAAAATTATGCACTCACCAGGAAAAGTTGCCACAGTAGCTAGACGAAGCACTTCTCTGACTTGTCTAAATGTAGAAATTTTGGTGATATAAACATTCTATCTATCCTGTGGTACTCTGAGTAAAGGAAATGTGACCATTTTTGTTCTGTGATCCATTTTAGCTGTCTTAACACCTTGTTTGCTCTTTTCCTGACAAAAAAGCAAAGAAAGAATATGTGTTTCTTTTATTTCAAAGTGCTGGAGGCATGAGATTCTTTCCCCATATTCTTTTAATTCCAGTATTATCGAGGCATTTTGTAAACTTATCTAAATTTCTTTAGTTTCATCCTTGCTGTAAGGAATGCTTTCAAGTAGTGCCTGGATGTACCTCATGACTGCAGAATCACAATTCTGTATGTAAGGAATCTTAGGGAATGAAATAGAAATTAAGAACAACTTAAAATGTAGAGAATACATACCAAGATAAATGAGTCTGTGCATGGGATGCTGCTCATGCTTAACTCTACAACAGGTACATACCAACAGATGCCACAATCTTCAAAAGAGCAATTAAAACACAAAACAGGAATTTCCTTTTCATTTTGCTTGTCGGTTAACAAGAAGCTTAATTTTATGATGGAACTGGGCAACATGTAACATTTTCTGATGCTGCTGCGTGTGCATGCAGACTGAAGTGACCACCCGTTACGTGTCTTGTAATGCCTAGTCTTCTGAAGCATCCCTGCCTTTTCAGGTTGAGCTGCCTTGTGCTGTTGCTGATCCAAAGCGAGCTATGAATGTTCAGCATTTCGGGAAATCGGATGCAGCTTGTCTCAAGTTGGGTGCCCCAAATCTTCAGAAAATGCTGCTAATTAGGTATTTTGCTGGAGGGCGCTCTCAGAACCACCATGAGATAGGGTTACTGTGATTGAAGTCCCTTCTACTTTGGCATCTAATTTCAAAATGAGTGACAATAAACACGGTGCCTGATCAAAAGACATGCAAAGCATGGGGTCCCCTCCTGCTGCATATTTATATGTTGCAATGTGTTATAAATACATTTAACTCAGTAGAAACCATTGTAGTTTATATAAATCAGCTGTTATTGAAGAGCTAGCCAGTTCATTAGTGTGTGTGTGCTTCTGCCTATGTGCTGGGCTGCTAGAGACAGAGAGTTTCTGGAGTGTCAGACCTGTGATGGTCCTCTTGCATCCTTTTTCATTCAAAGGCATCAGCACTTAATTACCAAAAGCTATGCAGTAGGTTTTGCAAATAAAATACCCAAATCTTTGTCTTTTAAAGATACCTTTAAATCAGTTAACATCACAAGCAGAGAAATAGATATGAAATGTAGGTGACCTGGGGAAAATATCTCTACCTTTCAGAAATAGATGGTCCCTCCTTTTAATGTCTTTTTGGAACATTTTATGTCAATGTTGAAGAAGGAAGCTTTGTCTCTGTGGTTTTATCTAAATCAACATGCCTGTGTCAGGAGAAAACAGGACCCAGTGATTTGTATGTGGTTTTACCTCGTAGATGAACTTTATTACATTGTGAGAGGAGGACCGTGAGGCTTTATTTGCCCTCCTTGGCATTAGGACCACTGCCATATATAGCAGAGAAAGTTATCCATGGATGGAGTAAAATATTTGTATATGTTACAGTTTTATTTGAACTGTGTAAGAGATAGAACTGTACTGTTAGAACTACCTGTACATTTTAATTCTTTTGCATTCTTGTATGTCTGCGAGAACAAAATTGGGAAAGCCTAGAACATATGTAAGACAACAAATATATATATAAAAGATAATTTAATCTGTCACCTACTGTATAATAGTGTGTTATAGTCCAGTGGAAACACTGATCAAATATGTTTCTAGCATTAGCAGGCTTCCTGGAAAGGAGGAAAAGAAAAAAAGCAGGAATACATACGATACAGATGTAATTTTCCAAATACAGAAATATCCCTTTTCTTTTGAATGTATTAGTTTCTCCTGTGTGTAGCTATGTTTTTTCCCCAAGAAACGCCAGTACCTTTTTGTGAAGTTAAATGTTAATGGTGGGAAAATACCTGTCAAAATGGAGAAGTTACTTCTTTGGGGGGATGGTGGTAAGGGGAAGGAATGCTCTTTTTCACTATCTGTTTTCCTTAGCAGGTGGCGCATGTAGAAAATTGCATGTTTAATTGTAAAATCAACTGCTAATGAGCTACTGGGGGCTGTCTTGGAGTAGAAATACTAAGTTTTATCAGTCTCCTGCTCGTTGTGCTTTATGGACATTAATGTTTGCCATATTCCGTGAGTTGGTGAAATGTTGTTATAAAAGTATTAGTCCCTTTTATATACTGGCAACGGAGCCTAGAAACAAAAAAAACTTCTCACAGTCATAGGGAAAATCACTGCTGGAACTTGGCGTAACTCTTAGGGAAACCTCTTTGCCTGCCCTGTATTCACAGATGCATCGAGATGATCCTTTTGAGTGTTTTCTCAGCGTATCTGTGCAGTGTGACACCAGCTTACTGCATCTGCAATGTACTGCACTTCTCCAGTAAACTGCTCTGGCAACCATCTGGAGAACTACAAAAAGAAGCAACCACCGAGCAAGCCTCTCAAGCACATATTTAACTTCAAGGCCATTGGACCTCTGTTTTTGGTGGGACTGTTGTCCTGTTTAAAATAGCTTATAGATCTAAGCACCGTGTTGAAACAAGGTATAGTTGTAGGCAAGAAACTCTAAAAATCCAGCTTTAACAAAGGTGCCATAAAGAGGTTTGCACCTCTGCAGAAGTGCAGAGCCAGAGGGCAGCTGCTACCTCTGTGCCTCATTATCAAGAGTTGTGTGTTGGCTCAGGAGGTAGCATGGATCTGCTAAACCAGGGAATCTGTAGACATACATAATTATCAGCTTCCACTGAGCCCTGATTTAGACACCTGGTTCCCTTTCTAGCTGGAGAACTAGCATGTCAATAATAGCTGCTCAATTTACAGAAGACAAGTGAAGCCTGGAGGAGAAAAAAATAGTTCCTAATGGTACCATTTGTGAAAGTCTGTTGGAACGCGGCTGAGGATTGTTGCAGTCACAGACAACATGGTGGGATATTATTTGTGGGAAAACGTAAGCAGCTCACATGTTTTTGTTGTTTACTGACTCAGATAAATTAGATTAGTCTTATGGAATAGTTAAATTAGTGCAGCTCAAAGTATTTGAGTTTATGAAAGTGTTTACTCCCTGCTCATTTTGTTTAGTTAGACTTGCTAGAAGATAACCAGATTGACCTAAACTGCATATATCCAGTAATTTTCAATTGGTTTCATCTGTGGGCCTTGTTTATTTTACGTCCCTACTGCACTGTTTTTAATAATTTTATGTATGCCATGATCTCAAAAAAAGATTAGTGGACTCTTTGTTGGGTATGATAAAGAGAATATTTTAGTTCAGAAGTGTGTGATGAGATGCATTGTTTAGAGAATATTTTTCTCACATTAGGCAGCTGCTTAGTGGATTAGATTCTGTTGCAGAGCCTTGACCAGATGTTTTCAGTGTCAAGCTGAAGGTTTGGTGGCATCACTGCTCACCAAAGAAGTAAATCCTAAAGTGTTTAATTAAATCCTGAAATAACAGTTTGGGACAGTGGTAGTTTAAATGTAGGTAGGATGGGGAAAAGAACCCTGAGCAGGAAGAAGTTTTGACAGCAAAGACTGTACCAAGGAGCAGTGTGCTTTGTTTATGTATTCCCTTTTTGTTATCCTCAGCAGATGAAAGGAGGTTGTGTTTTCTCTTTTTTAAACATAGTGATACTATATGAAGAACTTCTTACCCACACACTGGTTTAACGAATCTGTAATTTTAGGCTTGTCTATTTGGAGAGAAGGGATTTTCCAATGTTTCCTGAGGAGACTTTCTGAAAAGCAATAACTATAATATTAAAAACCTCTAAGTCACCTTTTTCTCCTCACAGGAAATAACACAGCTTTCCTTGCATCTCTAGCAGTATTTAATTATACCCAAATTCTTACAGAATGACAAATGGCAGGTTGTCTCAGTGGTAGAAGATTTGAATTTTTAGATGTGAAATGCAGATTGTGTGGGTCCTGGATTATCTGGGCTTTGCCTGTGTATTGGAGCCCTGACAGATTTTTCCACTCTCCTTTGTGCTGTAGAAGACGCTAAAAGAAACCTTGCAGAGAGATGTGAAGTTAGCAGTGTGTCTATAATGTTTGTTATAAGCTCCTGACCATGACACCTTGGGCCAATTTATTGTCTGACACTGCACAACTCCAGTCCCCCACACGGGGGGTGTGCTGGGTGGGAAGCAGTGGTAGATGCAGATTTATGTACAGAAAGCCTCCTTATTCCGTCTGTTCTTTTTCCTGCCTTGGTGACAGCATGCAGAACCTTCTCTGTGAAAGATCTTTGCATCTTGGTCTGGGTTTCTTTTTGGGCATCTCACAGTCAAGAGTAATTTTTGCAAATAGCTGCCAAAGAAAGGAGAATTTGCTGACCAGAGCGTTCTTTGGCAGCAGGGTCGGAGGCAGGTTATTGCCACAATAGAAACGTGTTTGCAATGTGGGTCCCTGGTTCTTCGCAGGTATTCTCAGCATGGCACCAAAAAAATTTCAAGACATCACCTTTTTTTGAGATTTAATGGTTTGGATATTTTATCCCCCACAGCAAGCCCTTGAGAGCAGTGCTGGAGCTCCAGCTCATGGCTTCTGTGTAGCAACCCCCAAGTCCTAGTGGCTCAGAAGAGTTGTACCTGAGCTGGCTGTGCCATGGAGGACAGGATTGACCTGTCCTGCGTAGCAAGGGAAAATAAAATGGGGCCATTCTACAGCAGAGGATGCCACCTGCACTGGCTCCCTGTTTGGCTGGTTTGTGCTGAGGGTCTGCATGTCTCGGGTGAAGTCTGGGCACGCAGCAGGGTCTCGGCATCAGCTTCTAGCTTCTGCCCCTGGGTCCCAGCTGAGGAGGGGAGGGGGGACGGGCAGGGCAGGGCAGAGCTGCGGCCCCGCTGGTTTGGTACCCGCCGGCTCCTCGCTAGAGGAACGCACCTTGCAGTGCTGCTGCCAGCGAGTACCCGCTCCCCAGACTGCGCCTTTTGCTTGAGAAGAAGCAATTTTGAGTGGAAGTGCCGGGTGTTTTCCTCCGGAATCCAGTCACCCGCGGCGGGGCGGGCGGCGCGGGCGCCGGGAGGGCGGGCTGGGGCGACAGGTGGCGCTACGGAACCGCGCAAATCCGTCCCGGTTTGCGTTTTGCCTTTTTTTATCAGTTTCACTTAGCGAATTCCACCACCCTGTTTCGAAATAGGAAGACCATTTCAAGACCATTTAACCTCTCCTCAGCTGAAACTGGCGGTGCCTCACTGCTTGGCAGACACCAGCACCAGCTCTGTAGGTGCCCTTTATACTCATCATCTGGGGGAAAAAAATAAATAATAATAATAATAATAAAAAAAAATCACCACCCCATTAAAGCACTTCTTTTTGTTGTAACTGCTGGTAAATGTGAATGCCTGCACAGATTGGGTCTGACTGAAACTAATCATTATACTGCAAGAATATTTTTGATGGATTTTCAACCGCTCCAATGTTCCTGTCAGCATCACTGTGTGGCTTTTTAAAGTTCTTTCCTGTAATGGGTCCCAGGACCTGTGAAAACATTCAGCTCGGTTTAGTACCTGAGTCTTCCCAAGTAATTAGCAGGTAGAATTACCTGGTAGCAGTCAGTGTTTTCTGCTGTAATCCATCCACAGAAGCTGCAGCAGAGTAATTGCTGTCTCTGGTGGGCCCTGCAAACATGTCTAATTTAATGTGTGAGTAGGGATTTTTCTCTGTTTTTTCATTCCCAATGCCAGACTGTGAATTTTCCTTTCAGAAGACCGGACTCAAAGTGAGACGGATATATTGAACATGTGGATTTCAAGGAAATGTTTTTCCCGGCAACTGTAAATGTGTAAAAGCATTCAGAGCTCATTCTCCTCTCCACATGACTTTTCAACAGGTTAAATAAATGTATGTAGCAGACAGATTCTCAACTACATGATCCACAGTTACTGAGGCAGATAAATGCTAAGCTGACTGTGGTGTCTCCTCACCAGCAGTACAGCGTTTCAGTCGTCCTGGCTTCTTTGGGGATGTTCTGGTGTTCTCTGATGCTGACTTGATGATATCAACTACTGGTGAGACACATGTAACTTTTTAGTCTCCCCTTGGTAAACATTTGCCAGTAGTGAAGGAACAGATGTGCTTGGATCTGCTCTGAGATCAGATGTGGAGTGAGGGTATTACAGGATACTCCAGAGGTGGGTTTTCTACCAGCAGGTTCTCTGTCATGGCTGCCTCCCTGGTTACTTCTGCGGCTGTGTTCAGTGGTGGGTCAGAGGGCTGTAATTTTCATAACTGCTTCATTTGTCTAAACACCACTTTCTTAGATGTTATATTGCGATGACTGAGAGTTCTGTATTGGAAAAACCAAGGTCCTATTCTGCATGAGGGAAAGCATATATTCTGATGATAAAAGGGGTCATTCCCAAAAGGCAGATAGAGAGATATACCCATTACATATTCTCTACAGATCTATGAACAGTCCTTTGAGTCTGTTCACATCACACTGTGAGTCACTGATGTTTCCTATTTAGTTTTCAGTGAAGACCCCAGCATCCTGGTTGTAAAGGAAAAACAAAAATAAAATAAATTCATCGTGAACAAACCCATTGGGCATGTTTCTGAACAGTCCTGGATACACAACACACAGTATTCTTAGTTATTAAATGAGAGGATCCCTGAGAATCAGTTGCATTGTGTCAGGGATTGTAAGCATACAGAATAAAACTGTCCTTCTTGAGAGCATGAGCGAGACCTGATCCTTGGGTGACCTAATTAGCATTGCTAAGCTGGAGGCAGCAGACACATATTACACTAGCCACTTGATAGTATGGTCTTCTCTTCCTTTAAGTTTAAAAAATCCCCTTTTGAAAGAGTAATTAGTGTAGATTTGAAACACAAGAGGACTGTGGTGTGCTACTCAAGGTCTTGTTGTTTCCCTTTTCTTAATTTTAATTTCCCAGCTTTAAAATGAAACCTTTGAAATTTAAAATACTAATTCCAGTGGCTAGCACTCATATATGTAAATACTGCAATTATGGTGTAAATGGATATCAAGATTAAATAACTGTGGCAGAATCTACAGTGAACATGACCAAGCAGCACAATATTATTAATAAATTAAGACTATATTTTCATACAAAACAACACTAGATTTTGTGTGAATTAAAAGATTGTACTGCTTAAATAAAGCCAAAATTGCTTGTCATCAATAGTTACATTTTTAATATAAAAATTATTTGTATTTTGAAGCCTTACATCTATGCAATATAGTAATGTGGGCCTTTTCAGACTGAAGACCTAGAAGTTTTATAGAGAACTCACTCCAAACTGCCTTTCTATTCAGCAGAATAAAAATTGAGGTCCTTCTCTGGTTTAAATGGCAGTCAGAAAATCCACAGGTAATCCCTGTAACTTTTCATATAAATTTGATAACAAAAGAAAGTGTGCTACCAGTATCTCTGTAACACCTAAGCTTCATTGCATAACTCAAACCATGATGGAGATTTTGACATGCTCAGTGGCAACCTGACAGATGTGTCATAGCGTCTAATCCCCCAAAGCCCCAAAGCTCTTTGAAAATGGGTGTTTCTGAAAGACGGGATTGGGAAACATGCTGCTTTTTTTTAAGCTTTTTCTCTCAGTGCCTGTATTACTTCCAGCATCATCTTGTTGCCAGGCTGGTTACAGATCTGCACTAACTAGGCTGGCAACTCTGCTTTGTTAGCAAAGAGGTAGAATACATATATATAATTATGTATATTTAAACTATATATTTTATATAAATTGTGTAAAAATTAATTTGTTTCGGTTTCAGTTTGAAAATGTTGAAGTTGGGAATTTATGGCGACTTTATCCCACATTTTCCTTTTCTGTACAGATGTACCTTTGGTGTGTCCCAGCCTCAATATTTCTGGCGTTAAAAAAAAAAAAAGTTAACATTTCTGATAAGTTCAGAAAGTATTATGGAGCAATATTTGAAATGCCAGTTGTAGGGAGGAAAATAAACTATGTGCTTGAAAGTAATTTTGACAAAATGACCCCCAAATTTAAGTGCAGACAGCATCTCTAGTCCTGGGATTTGCTAGCATATCTCTAGGCCAGACTCGTGGGAGACTGAAAGGAGGTTTCATTACAACATCACCATGTCCTATAGATTGTGCTCAGTGGCGTCTCCGTTATTTGGATGACATCCACAGTTGGTAAAAAGAGGAAATTGGGCCAGTTTACATTCTGTTACAGAGCAGCTTCCTGGATGACAGAATAATTTCCAATCAAAGTGCCCTGGATTACTCCCTGCTGTGAGCTAATAGGGTGCTAATTAGCATATTTCATTTATTTACTTAACTGGGATAAAAACAATTGGGCACAGGTCCCATTTACAATGGTTTCCTGGGGAAGCTGCAAACTGCTGTAAGTGTAACCGTGCTGCATTAAAAAGATATAAGCTCACATAAACATAACGTGCAGATTGAACACAAACTGGCATGGCTGTCCAATCACCTCATACACTGAGAGCGGTTTAGAACATTAAATAAAGCTGTATTTCTGTTTTCTTCAAGTCTTTAAGTGGGCTAAATGAAATTAGAGCAGCGTTTTTCTAATCTTTGCAGGTCCGCTGGTGACAGTACTGAACAAGTGCTGCACTATGGACAGCATCATGCTTTGCCTTGTGCTCTCTGTCGTGCTCGCTGTTGCCTTAATATCTCATGACTATTAAGAGTACTGAAAGCTTTTGCAACTATTGGATTACCCATGAAACATGAGTTGGGAATTGTTGTCCTGTAACTTTTTTCCAGCTTTCTCCCATGCATTCCAAGGGTGGGGCATGCCTGCCCAGCACATTTTGCCATTCTTGAAGATCTTTCTAGTTGCAGAAATGTTGAAAGTGCCCATTTATTTATTCTTCACCCCCCAACCTCCCCAGGCTCCCAGTTTCCTGCATGTTGTAAAACATGAAATTTCAAGCACCCGACTTAGTAGCTCATCTGGGGAAATTTTGCATGTATATTCTCTGAGCTTGTAGAGGGTGAGGCAAGAAGGAAAACTCTTCTCCTGCTTTGTTGAACAAAGGTCTCTTTCCAAACTGTTTGACATTTTGAAACACACGTTTCAAAATATCTTTTTTATAGTTTTTATATCTTAAGAAAGAGTTTTACTTAGGATGAAATTCCCTATCCATTTTGATTCACATTGTGCTTAGTTATGAAAATCTGGATTTGCCCTAAGGCGCTATACTATCTCTCTGGATCTGGGAGGCAAGTTCATTAAATGAAATGGAGAGATTTTGCGATCAAGAGACCTGGGGTCTCTTTCTGCCCTTTTGACATCTTACTGTGTGGCATTGAGTAATCTGCCTTTCCATTCTTCAGTTTCCTTATCTGTAAACTGGAGAGAATAACACTTTATCCTGCCCTTCTTAAAATGCTTTAATATTCTCAATTGGAAGATGCCTTTTGGCAAAGATGCATTAACCCCCAGCCCACTCCCCCCATCCCAACCCTAGCTCACCATTTCAGTACATAATAAATAACCTCCTACCTGAGTATTTGTGTCATGATCTACTTTTTATTGTTTGTCTTGTTTCCAGATTCAACTGGTAGTAGGGTCATCACTCTTGTTACAATCATTGTTCTGGTTTGTATGACCTGCTTCCCTCCTCTCCAGGTAGCCTTGGAGGCCCCTCTTGTTCTTTTCTGTGGGAGAATTTTCCTCTTATTTTTCTGTGACTCGAGCCTTGGAGGCCCCTCTTGTTCTTTTCTGTGGGAGAATTTTCCTCTTATTTTTCTGTGACTCGGAAAGCCCCTGAGCTGGAAAAGAGCCATTCTAGAGCATGTTTCCTGCACTGTATTGAATGAAATGCCACTGTGGAAGAATATTGCCCTTCTGCATTTTCTGTGCTTGTAAAATAAACTTAGAACATCCAAGGATAACAATTTATAAACCAATTGGAATAGAGATCTGAGCACTGGAGGAGACAGCACCTTATTTCAGCCTAGTAAGGCCTGTTCCACAGGAGATGTGTTTTCTGTGGTTGTTAAAGTTATTGTATATTCCATTAAAGCATCCTCTCCACTGTTCAGTACCTGCCCTCTCCTTGGGGATCACAATACTATTCTTCTCTTCTGATGCAGTGATACATCTTGCAGAAATAAATATTGTTCCATTTTGTGGTTCTACGAGTAGACCTAATTGTTATAAGGTACACAACAAAGGGAGTTTCAACATGAAATGAAACATTCTTTGTTTTGTTTCCTCTAGACCTGCCTGAACATTGTTAAAAAGCCAATGGAGGCACCCACTGAGATCTAGCCCCAGAATTTAAGCACGTTCACTAGTTAGTTTCATTGCTACAGTATACTGGTACAAATTCAGGAAAAAGTAAACTAAAAAAAATTCCCCAAGGTTTGTGAATTCATGACCACAGGCCCAGAAATGCAACTGTTGATCTGTGTGCAGAAGAAACTACTGGTCATGTTTCCAGGGCCATTTGAATTCCATCAGGGGCCCAAAATCTGGATGATAGTTCTGTATAATTTTAGTGTGTACCATGTTGGAGAGCTCATCATTGGTGAGTGAACCAATTTTTCAGTAATCTTTGTCACAGCAGGCAAGATAGAAATTGGTGTGTAATTTGTAATCATTACTACTTTGCTTGAGATTAATCCTGGATCACCCACAGTGAAAAAAGATGCCTCCTAACCTCAGGAAGGACCATTCTCCATTCAGAAGGCCACTGAGGCTTGCTGTTCACAAAGCACACTTTGTCTTGACCGTCTTCTATTTTATGTCAGATGAACTTTTATCTGTGTTCTGCTTTTCTCTACAAGACTGAGTACTCCAGACT
This sequence comes from Ibycter americanus, assembly GCA_035590275.1. NCBI lineage: Eukaryota > Metazoa > Chordata > Aves > Falconiformes > Falconidae > Ibycter > Ibycter americanus. The sequence continues at coordinate 19,871,950 of JAVJGI010000032.1, forward strand.
TTTTACATAAAGCAATTTTCTCAATTCTTATTTCTGTGAAAGAGATTGGAGAGTGAGGGGGAGAGCTTTGGAGTTTTCTTACTGATATATTTTTCAGAAGGGACAAAAAAAAGTGCTGTAATGCACACAAGTAGATGTGGGCTGTGAATAGAAATAGCCTTTATTAACATAGAAGGGCTCTACTTACTAGCAGGTAGTTAATATGAGGAATTTGGGCTAAAGGATACTGTGACTCTGAAGATCTGAATTGTCTTCTGAAAGCAAAACACTGACAAAGCAACCCAGCTAGTCTGGCACTGCACTATATATAGTGAAACCTGTGCATTGGAAAGCCTCTGATTATTCAAAATTATTTCTTAACTGACCTCTTTAAGGTAGTACCAAGGTTTCTTATACAATGTTGTTCTTTTTTGTTCAGTTAAAAGCTACCTTCATTTGGTAATTGATTCCTCTCCTTCCCCCTCCACTCATGGATTTCCTTACATGGACTAAAGGGAGCCCTAGCTTAGAGTTTAGTGTTCTGACATAAAATGTTCCTCAGTTGAAATTAGATTGTTTGCTTTAATATTGAAGGGCTTCAAAGTAAGACATAACAGAAAAAAGAGGGGAACCCCCATTCCGATAGATATGTGAATTAGTTGCAGGGGTGGCAGTGGGATGCCAACATTGAAAACAATGAATGTGGTCATAGTACTCATCAGCTGTTGCATTTCCAGTAAGGACAGGTAAGTATTAAAACCATTGTACATTCTTGATCAGCCCTATTCAAGAATGATAAATTTAATGTATGATGGGTGAGAGAAGTCTTCCAGTTCATGTAATTTTCTTGGGTTGGGATAAAATGTCAGAATAATGTTTTGAGATCTCAGTTTTCAAAGAGTGAGCATGTGAATTGAAATACATATGTAACTTAAAACAAGCATTAGGATTAAGAATCTTTGACTAGCTTGTTTTGGTTAACTTTTCTCTTGATCTGTAAACACCAGAGTTACTGAGCCTACTATAAAGAGAGCAGTATGAAATACTGGGGAAAAAAAATGTCTTATGTAAATTACTGGTCACGTCTTACTGACTACTTGTTTTATTTAATTGAGAAGTTAGAAGCATCTGTCTTGTACGTCAGATTTAAGGTAATTCCAAGAAGGGGGCACTGGCAAATTTTGATTTTTCTAATATATCCATTGAACCTGTTGATTTGAAATGAATTGTTGGAATGTCACTGAAGGCTGAAGGGCTGTAGCTTGATTTTAATTTTCGTTGGTGTTTGTGTTTGATGTGGGATGTGTATACTTAACTGAAATGAGCTTCATTCAGAAGTTGGGGGAAACTTGGCAACTTTTCTATGTGTGTTAGAGACAGTCGTCTTTGTCTAACTGGAATGTCTCTGTTTTGGAGACTTTCCAAGATAACCTTCATTTATCACTTGTGGTATGGTGTTTTGTTATGGTTTTCTCAAAGTCCTTCCTGATAGATTTGTTTTATTTGATTATTCACCAAGACAAGAGAGAGGAGAAAGGTTTGGAATACTTAGGAAGAAGGTCTGTAGCTCTGACAAGAGCCAAACATTTGCCTTCTCTGTGTCCTGCTTCTGGCTTTGAATGAAGGGGTGCCCCTCATGAGGGAAAGGGTAGCAGCGTGCTGAGTGAGCTAACGCTGGCAGGTTCTTGGAACATGGACTGAATGTGTGAGTACCCTCTGTCTCTGCTTCTTCTCTCTTTATGGTCCAGGAACACAACAGGGATCCAGCAAAAATGAAAGAAAATTGAGCAAAGAGTGTCTATTTCTGTCCCATTTCTCAAAATATTTCTGAAGTGCAATGGATGTGCATGCCAGTCCTTGCTGCCCACTATGTCTGCATGTCCTGACTCAGGGATGTGTAGCTGAGAGAAACTGAAAGCTCCTCCTGGCTCTAGGTGATTTATAATGTGAATATTTATATAGAAAAATCGGGGAAGTGGGGGCATTGTGGCAACAGGATGACTGCTCAGAGGAGGCAAGTGGACATTTATGAACTAATGGAGTTTGTCCGTTTCTGCTTCCATGCACACAAGAGATGTACTTAAGTACATTTACTTAATTAATTTTTGCTATTGTCTCATTTTCTGTGTTGCTTTGTTGCCTGATCAATCTTCTTGTTATTTGAGCTTGCTTGTTTTCTTCTGCGGAAACTGATATGTGCATAAGCTGTAGCAAAGAGAGCTGAATATTGGAGATTTTGCTTCTGTGACTCATTCTACTGTGAACTGAATATATTATTTTCTTAGCCTCTTCACCCTTTAGAAAAGCATTGAGTTATATATACATATTTATTCCCCACCCCCAGCCCCCAGCCCCCAAATGAATAAACCCCACCTCTGGTTAAAGAATGTTTAAGAAGAAAAAAAATCCTGTGACTTTTTTTATATTTCAAAATTTAGTAATTTCAGTGAATTAGTGGTAGATATTTTTCTGCATATATCCTCCTAAAAATCAAATTCAGAACCCCACTTGATCTACCCCGTAACAGCTTAATTCCTTTAAATTTGAAATCTGTATAGGTTTGTATTTTGCATTGCTTGCAGGACTACATTTCTTTTTTTCCATAAAATAAATCCTCTGTTACCTTCTGTGGACTCAAGAAGACGCTGTGTGACCTACTGGGGAGTCAGGAACCCCCTTCCCTGTCACTGAGCTTGGCCAAATCCATGTTGCTCTGCTTGCCATTCCTTGCTTTCTCCTGCTAATTCCACGTTGAGGTGTTCAAAACAGGGACTCTCCCTTACCCTTGTTCTGGAATGGACCTCTCCCAGTGCAGTCCTGTTCTCTATCAATACTCCAGGTTGCTGAATAAACTGTAACTTTCTTTTTTCACTTGTGAATATTATTAACTAAGAATGCTTCAGGAATAAAACGTAATGTCAATATTGACAGCATGTGAATTGTGTAGTAGGTGCTACTTGTAAGCAGTTCAGCCAGAGACACATTCAGCTTTGCGGATACTAGCTTTTACTTTCATATTGTTAACTGGAGAGCTAAATGCTTGCTTTCTTAATGCAAAATGAGGTTTGTGTTTTTCCTTAGTGCAGTAAATGACCATGACTATAGAATGCTAGCAGCTGACATTGTCATGACTTTGATATGCAGAAACATTTTTATAACTCATACTTTCTATTAATACAGTTTTCCTCATAAGGTGATGATTCTCAGTTTTGTACAAGGATGTATAGTAATGGCTGGTTTTTTCATACTTTATCAGAAGTCTTCATGCATCTATCCTTCTGTAAATATATGAAGCTGTAGAGAGAAAAGCAAAGTCACAAAGAGAATTGTTAAATCAGACTTGACGTGCTTTGCCAAATGAAGGAAAATTTCAAACTGCATTGTAGATACAGTGCAAATGAATTTCTTTGCAGCCATAGACACTCATCCATGATCTAATAAATTCTGTCCTTTCTTCAAGACTTTACTGCCCTGTCTGTCTGTCTGGGAATCCTTATCAGAACCACAGCAGATGGGGCAAGAACCTGGATCACCCTGGGAAGTCAGTCAGGATCTGAACAGGATCCAAAACCAGTGCTAATCACAGGCCATTTCAAATAACCTACCAAAAAAATGTGCTGGATTAAAGAATAATGTTTTAAATAAGAACTCAAATGTTCCTCTTTGTGAACTCTTTTGAAAATCATAAAAAAATTCAGACAGTTACAATATGCTTGAAAGTGCTGGGGGAGGAAGAAAAAAGATAGTGTTCACAAAGACTAATTGAAGCATAGAGATAGATATCTTTCTGTATGTTCCATTTATTATTTTCTGAACTTGCTTTATTAACATGCATCTTGAGTTACATGTTGCTTTAATTTCCTTGATTAAGACTTGCTGAAAGGGTCTGTCATTATTTATTGTCTGAGTGCCTCAGGTCACACTTTTTGTTTTACATTAGGTGTGCCAACTACCTCTGACTTGAAAAGGAAATACTAGTTTTAGTAAAGTTTAGTAGGACTGAGTGCCTTTTTAAATAAATAAAAAAACGCAACAAAACCCAAAATCAGTTGCACAAGTAAATATTCTCTTAAAGCAGAAGACACCACTTTCCTGCAACTGATATACAGTAAATATTCTTTTGAACAGCCTTTCAGAGCTGTTTTCCATGTTCTTACCATAGGTTTGCTACAAGATTATTTTGCTAATGAAATGCCTGTTTTTCTCTTCTCTAGTAAATACATGTCTTCAAAGCTGAGATATGTTGTCTCTTCAGCCAGAAAGAGTTAACTCAGCTTGCCAGTGCTTTGCTGCTGAGCCACATTTTAGTAGTTCATTGGGGCATTGTGACTGTAAATGAGATATAGCATCCTGACAACTGTTCATGATTTTTTTCATAAATAAATAAAACTGCATCAGAAGATGTTCTGCTTCTAAGGAATAGATAGTTAAAGATCGTGCTGGGGGGGGGCC
>JAVJGI010000032.1:19876390-19916077 GCA_035590275.1 Ibycter americanus
CCCCCCCCCCCCCCCATCCCTAGAAACAAATTCACAAGAGTTCACTATGATTTCAGTCTAAGAGGGGAAAATATGATTTTAGTGTAGGATTTTTTTTCCCTGACAGTGAGTTCAGGAAGATACTTAACAGAAGAATGAAATAAAGGTCCATTGTAAAGGTACCTAACTCATCATTACCACAGGCATGCTGTACATTCTGCTGTACTGTTGTATTTGATATTACAGACTTGATTTTGATTTTTTTTCCCCTCTAAATTGGCTTATATATTTGGTAGTATACCTGGAATGATATAATGTAAAGAGTATTTCCAACATATGGTAGAAGTATTTGTATACATGCAAATACCACCCTGGATCCCCAAACTAGCCATTAGATACCATATTTTGATTTTTCTTTGTATGTGTGTGTGTATCGGAGAGAGAGGTTCTGGTTATGAAAGACTCCTTATAATACCTATTTGTTAGGGAACATGAGATCTGCTTGGAGAATTGATAGCCGAAAATACCATTTAAATATTCTGCTCTGTTAATGCTTCAGGTTAATAAAAACTGCTGTAAGAAAATATTTTAGGATATAGATATTTAGAGCAGTTGGATTACTTTTGACAACAGTGCAAGGAATCCATTCAAAGCTGATTTCCCCCTTTTGTTCACTGAGGACCTGCAGAATCTAAGATAAAAATGGCAGTTGTCCTCAGGGCACCCTGAGGCATGTCATTAAAATTGGAATTTGATCCTCTTTTCATGGTTACTTGGGACAATCAACCACAGCAAACCTGAAAACTCATCAGTTTTCAAAAATATGACATGCCCTTGACTTTGTCAGTTTGGGTTCAGTGTGCAAGATTTTAGTATTTCAAAATCCCTTTAGATGTCACTCTGTCTTCAAGAATACAAACATTGTGCTGTGTACTATATAAAAGATACAGTACTTCTAAACATTTCTGAGTGCTTACCCTATTTATTACAAAGGACAAACTAAATTATAGTCAGCACAGTAAAATGCTTTATTAATTGAGAATTTTGAACACTGCTAATTGTAATAAATAGAAATGTATGGAGTCTAGTTCATTTTAACTATTAAAACAGTTTTGAAAATTAGATTGTCTGAAGTAATCTGGAGCTTTCTAAAGCTGGTTGAAACTCTCCATTCTACCTGGCTGTGTATTTCTATTTGATAACTGCAATTTTGAAAAATATCTGGAAAATGGATGCAGCACAACATTTTGCTGTTTATTCCTCTGTACCTGGCCTCTTACTGCTTTGAAGCACCCTGCCTTCCACCATTCCAGGGTTCCACGTTTGAAGAATTTACACACGTGTTCATATGGTTGGTTTTTGTGTGTTTTTTTTTTATTTTATTTTATTTTATTTTATTTTTTATTTTTTTTTAATCAATAGCAGAATAATTGCTTTTCTGTTCCTTGCAACTGGGCTGCCAGAAAATTCCATTGTGTCTCCATGGCAGAGAAACCATGAGCTGGCCATTTTGCCATCACTACAGCTTGCCATCGGGAGCTCACTGATGCTTGATGTGCTGGAAGCCATATGGCCTCCTCTCTCTGCTCTTCCTCTTGCTGCTCCCCTGAAAGTTGTGAGTGGAGAAGGACCAGCTGCTGAAACCCAGGACAAACAGGGACTTCATTCAAGAGAGGAACAATGATGGCAAGAGACCCTCGGCTGTACCTCAGCTTCCCCCAAGACATTTTCCTTCTAGCTACCTCCTGTCCTTAGACTTTCTGTAATATGCATATGCTCCTTCCTTCTGGTTTTTTTATGTCTCTTTTTACTTAGTCTGTAAACTAAAGTTCCTAGTTAATATGCAGATTATTTGTAACTGCAAATCAGTTCATTTAATAATTGGCATAAAAGTGTTACACATGGAGCAGCACAAAACTTGGCAGCACTAGGCAGGGGGAGGTTTCGGTGCCTAATCCCCACCAGGCACATGGGTTAAAGTGTTTACTTGCGCCATTTGTGTGGGAAGGAGAAACCTTGCCTATTCATGTGGAAATTCCTAATTGCTTTCTTCATTTTGACAGATTTATGGGTTACAGCAAAACATAATTGCAAGGAACATAACAAAGTAACACTCTCATGAGCACCTGTAGTGTTGCTATTTATAATAGGACTACTAACATACAGTGTTGATTATTGTAAGAGTGCATTCATCTGAAGTACTTGATTTTTCTTGCTGTGTGGGTTACTCTCTTGGTCTTCTGCTTCAGCTTGCAGGAGAATTCTTTTGGTCTTCAGCCCAGACACGCAACATCTGTTGCCTCACTTTTCTGATCTGTTCAACACTGAAATGGTTAGTAGGATGTGTTAGAAGCATAGTACCTGGTAACCTGTTACTTGTCCTGAATTTCCACTGTCATTATTTAAGTTAATCCTTGGTTCTTTTTGAGAATGCTCTGCTTTGTAAAGTTGTCCTCTGCAGGAAGGTGTTGGACTTGAAGACAGAATAGAATAGAATTGTGTCTCTGGCAGCTGAGGAAGCTACGCATATATGTACACACTGAGGAAAAAAACCCCAAAGATATCCTCTGACCTGCTGTGATGTCCACTTTGCTGGTATGAATGTTGAGGGGCTTCAGGTGCATAAATGAGGGAAGGAACCTAAGGTTGGAAGAGGTCATGGAGAGACACCTTTGTTGTCTGCTTACTTCACTTCCTGACTTTTCTTTTGCAGCAGTTGACAAATTATCCTATTTCTTTGAGCCTTGGCATCCTCTATAAATTGAAAACATTTCCGCATTTTAAAAAGGAAATTTCACTGGCAGAATGCTATAGGAACACAAAGGTTTGCAGACACTATAAAGCTCCTCAGATTAGTTATGATGATGACATATAGTGAATATATGTTACATCTGTTATAAAACCTTATAGGAATATAGCACATCAAGTAATTGATGAAGAGTTCTCTTCATTGAGGAAGTAAAGAAAAAGAAAGGGAACCTGCTCAAGAGAGCGAGCAGCTTGCTGACTTAGAACTATCTAGTTCTTGGGCTTCACTGTATGCTGCACCGGGAAGTGTGCAAACCTGGCTTTCGTCTGGTCCATGCTCTGCACCTGAGATGTGGCATGGTCTGTGCACTCATAGGCAGGTCTCCCACTGTCTCAGTCCCTGCAGTAGCCTCAGTTTTTTCATGGCCAATTAGAGACAGGTAGATGGGATGTGAAATCCTTGTTCAAGCTTTCTTAGAGATGAGGTAGTATTCTTTTGCAAAGAAATGGACAACGTCCACACTTACATTTATAGTACAGCCAATTTTTTTTCCAGAGCTCTGAGGTCAACGTCATTTTATCTACAGAGAATGAATGAAGTTTTCATGTCTGTGGCTGGGTATGATGGTCTAATAAAAGGAATACTAAAAGTGTGCCTGATGATGGCACAACTCAAAAATGGCTTTGCTTGTGCCAAATTTTGGTGAAAGTCAGACCCTGTGAATTTCGGTTTTCAAAATCCTTCCAAAAATTCTACCAGTGGACTGATCCCTGACAAGTTCCTTGTCTCTCTGTGTTATATCAGAAAACCTGTATGTGGGAGGGGTTGATAGGTAATGCAAGTGCAATGACAGAAATGAAAGAAAGATTTATTAGGAATTGGAAGAATGCCTACAGGTGTGTAAATGGTTTTGCTTCCTGTGGAAGATGACTTCATGTTGGATTGATGAGTAGATATGCCAAGATGTCATTTATGTTGATTTCTCCTTAAAATTTATAATCAAGTGCTATTTGTTACTTTTGATGGGAGGTGGAATGTTCTTGGGGATTATTTGAGAACCACTTCTTGATTTTTTTTAAATTGATTTTTTGTTTTCTAAATTGAGCGCTATGATTGTCGATAAAATTTGAGAGGAAGGTGAGAGGAGTTGGAGATTACTTAAACTTGCATTTTTGTACAATTTATAGATTTTAATTACCAAAGGTTATTTACATTTATACATTTGGATATTCCTAAAACAAAATTCATAAACTAATGAAAGTATCATAAACTACCATCAAAAAATCTGGTTTAAGGAAGAAGAAAACATGTGACTTGTAAAGGTTTTAAACGTTCTACGTTTTCTTAAACAGCAGCTGAGGAGCAATATTGGGAAACCAAAAAGCAAATTGGCTGTCAAAGATGACTGGGGTGGGGGGAAGTGTGTGTGGGAAGCTATTGGCAATAATCACCTTTTAAATTAAAGACTGATTTTTCAACAGAAAATGCACTTGTGTTGCCGATTGCTTGCCTCATGCAACCTTTTTTTTTTTTTTTACAGAATGTCACCCCTTAAGTTCATATTAGTATTAGAGAATTTTGAATTTCAATTTTCATTAATTGTAAGCAAAAATGTCTAGGTTACAAAGGAAAGCTTGAAAAAAATGCTCAAAAGTGAAAAATGAACCTTGAAAAAAGTACAGAAAGGGGAGACATTTAAAACAAGCTTTATGTAGGTTATTTTTAAATACAAATTTTTGAAGTCAGTTCATTGTTAATTTTTCATTATTTTTTATTTATTTATAAATCTTTTGTTTACTAGTGCTAGTATTTAACATTAATTTTGGATGGATTTGAATTTGTTGTCAGAATTTGTTTTTATTAGACTAAAGTAAATCTGCAATAACTCCATTGACCTTGAATAAGGGGTTGGCAAGTAGGCTCCCACTCATTCTGTTTGCCCTGGCTGTTCCTCACTTACACTGTTTTACAAGGGCAATCTCTCCTTTTTTTTTTTTTTTTTTTTTTAACATGTAGATGTTTTCCTGCTCATAGTTCTGTGCCATTGTGTTAAATACCTCATAAGAGGTAGCAAAGGTATATGCATGTTAGTAAACTGAAAGTTATATATTTTATACCATACATTAAGTAAATTATGCTGGTATCAAAAATTGTCTATGGAAAATACAATATAAACTCAGAATAAATTCTGCTGTTACAAATCATATATTTGGATTGCAGTTGCTGTGAGACTGAGCCGTTACAGATTCTTAAACTTTCCTCAGGATAATTTTAAAGCTTCACTCAGCCTAGGATTTTAGCGTAAATCTGTTAAACAGAAAGGTCTTAAGTCTGTCTGTCAGAGTTTTCTGTAGACAGTAACCTAAACACTGGGCTTACTCAAATGCTGGCCTCTCTGGAATCTGAGTACCTTGAGCAAGGTGCTTCAGAGCAAGATCGGAATCTAATATTAAAGATAAAATATTGATTGTTTTGATTTCTTGCTGAGAAAACTCATTAACATTTTAATATCAGCACTTGTGTATTTTCATATGACATTCTTTTAATTTATGTTTGGTCAATATGAAAAGCCCTTCTTCTAAGCCTCAGAAATTCCTATCCTTAATTTTAAAGAGACATAGTTTTAGTTCTGTGACCTTTATCATAGCAACAGTGAAGAGTAAATCTCATTCAAAGCATTTAAATGAGATCAAACATAACCTGCAGAATAGGTAGAATGGAAATTCGGCTTTTTTTGTAATGCTTCTGATAGCAAAACCTTGCCTTTAGCTCTTTGTTGTTAAAGCACGACTTAAATGTGTTCTGATACCAGGCTAAATTGATACTAATGCAAGTGGCTGTGCTCTGAAATCACTGCAAATGAAGTCCAAATCCAATGCATAGAAAAGTGCTCCCTTTAAATTTTAGTGGAAGCATTTTCTTCACATCCTAATAGCGGAAACATTTTACTGGTAGAGTGACAGCAGAAAACACTAGAGACAGTGTTAATGTTAGTTAGTTATGTACAGATATTTTAGGGTCTTTTTATCATGCTAAGCCATGCTGTGATACATCTCAACAAATAGTACCAATTAATCATCACTGATATGCCTTAGTTTTGGTCCATTCACTTTCCTGACACCAAAAATGTAGACTTGAAGTGAAGACGTTTAATTATGAATATATACTGAGGGATATCTTATTCAAATTGAAGAAGACCTTTTTTTTTTACAATAGAAAATCTGTGAATTCAGAAGTCTTAGATGATGTTTGTGTTATCTACTGTATCGTATTTCCACCTTAGTTACAGATTTTATGATGGAAAGGAAATAGCTCAGTATCTTAGCTAAAAATGACGTTGTAGAGCACATTATGTGAATGTTGCAATTGGGTGACGAGGGGTTTGTAAACTTCATAAAGTATGTAATTCTCCTCCTAGGTTCTTATCTATCCAGATTTTATATACCTTTAAGTACTTCATGATCAATAAATAATAAATTCAATTTACTGAATCGAAGTTTTGTCACTTAGAAATACTCACTTAGAATATATATTTTTAATTGGCATCAATGGCACATTTCCCAGGGAGCATAGCAAAATGGATCATTTAATAGATGCCCAATCTCTCCATCCATCTATCTATCAGTGCAGCACATGATGTTTTGACTTTAATATGGTAATTATCTCAGGCTGACTTCAGAGGAAGAAGCTGCCACCCACACAGCAGTGCTTAATTACTTTAGACTTCGGTTTGCCAAGAGAAAAATTGACTTTTTTTTTGCACGTTGCATGGAATTGAAATGATTTCATTGTCATTTTGTTTGAAATGCAGCCTGACATCACCATGGCATCATGGGAAAGAGAATGCAAAATTTCTCTGAAATTCTTAAAATAGGCTGAAAGCTGCCTTATATTTTAATGCTTTTCTATGAAGCCTGTGTTCACATTCCTTGAATGTTAATGATGAGCTGCTTCAGCTTATGGGAGGAATTTTCTTCTGTGAATACATTTCATTTGCAAGCCAATGAATGCATTTTTTCTTTTTAAAGTTGCCAAAACCTTGTACAAACTTTGGCATTTTAAGGGCAGGTGATTGTTCAAATTAATGTTTGCACACTGTACAGTTTGAGAACATAACTAATAAGATGAAAGAGATAATGAATTAATGGTAGTGTACAGTCAGCTTAGGAATCAAATAAGTAATTTTTTTTGTCTCTGACAATCACAGCCATTATCCTGAAGTGAGATAAGAAAGTTGCCTGTGTTTTCAGCAACTGAAAGCTAAATTTAATATCTTTGAAAATTAGTACAAGGTTTTACGTATACGTTGTTAAACATGCTGCTAATTGATTTGCTACACGAGTACTGGAGGCAACCTGTTTGAATTAAACACTGTAGACAGATTTTTGTGCTCAAAAGAGAACTTGATTCCTAGATGTCTTACCCTATGTCCACTGAAGACAAAGGGCCATTTTGGGATTGATTTCAAAGGCTTTATTGCATCTCTTGCAACCACTAATGCCAGCAGCATCAAAATCCTAGAAGCCTAGGGGACAGAAGAGGAGACTGAGCGGACCAGTAGCCTGGGTCCCATAGGGAAAAGCTCTTTGTTGCCGGGTTGGAAAATGAAAGCTTGGGTCTGGGCTCTGATACCTTCCAGTGCTCTCTGTGGGTGGACAGTGCTTTGCAGGGGTATGAGTGATGCTGATGAGGTCTGAAAAATATTTAAAGCAGTCATTCTCTAACTACGCAGCACGCTGCTGGCTGTGAGCAGTTGTAGGTTTTGGCCAGGGTTTGGGCAGTATTCTATGCACATTTCACCTGGCTGTGCATGCAGAACTGAGGCAGGAAAAAACGTGTGTGTTTATCTGTATCGAAATCTGTAATAAATCTTCACACGGTGAATGCTGCCAGTCTTGCTGTTATAATTTTACCCTCAACAAGAAAATTCAATATACTGTCTTCCCAAATGGCAAATGAGTAATATCAAAAGTTTCCTTTTTAAGGTAAGATGTATCTTCTTTTTCGGTTTAGACACCTATATAAAGACCCACTGAAATTATTATTTCATTGTCACATAGACTTTTCAGAAAAGAAAAATGCAGAGAAGCCTTTTGAAATAAATCTGGTGACACTAGAGAATTTACAAATACTAGCATATTAATATACAGCTAAAATAATAATAAAAAACACCATGCTGCTAAAGATGTTTAGTATTATCCACTCGCTGCGGGAGTTTATTAGAAACTCCAGCTTTCTTTTATTAAAATTTCAATTGGCTTGGTGAATGAGATCCTATGTTAGTGTCATAAAGTGAGAAGCCAGAAGGAGAGGATATTGGCATTTAAGTGCAGATTTAATTTTGAAATAGTGTATATTATACAAGAATATTACATATCACAAATATTGGATATTAGTGGTGTTAGAAATAGTTGCACTGATTTCTATATTCATCAAATTGCCGTTGTTTCTGTGCCATCTGGTAGTTTATACATGTCATTTTTAAATATATCCTAAGAGGTTTTTAATATAACTATAAATGGAAGGCGAATACTGCATAGTTCTGTGAAGATTTTAAAAGATGGTTGGCACAGATGATCTCCCAGAACTGACTTCACTGTCAAGGGACGAACTTTAAACCAAAAGGCTAGACTCTTCTGAACCATTATAGGGAGGTATGTGATTTAATAGTGATTTTTGTTTAAGACTGCTCAGTGTTTTTTCGTCTATGTTCTCATGTAAAATAGCCATGTGACTGTGTTAGCTTGCCTCAAATGGAAATTTGGTCTTTTTTTTTTCTCTTTTTTTTCTTCTTTTTGAAAACTGATAACTAGGTTCTCTGCTCAGCTCTTTGTACTGCACTGAGCTTTGGTGGATAGTATTGTATAATGACTCTATAAGCATTGACAAAGATTTTTGCTGCATATCAGTCTCTATTTCCTGGCATCTTCAAAGAAGATGAGCTACAAAAGAATAGGTGACCTGGTAGCATGTGAGAAAATGGGTGTGGTGTGCTTATCACTGTCTTTTGTCTTAGAATTATTCTCCCTTGTGTATACTTCCAGCGACTGATCTGTGTTGGTCCTTTCAAACATGCTGGGGGTGGCAGAGGTTGAACAGAGGTCCAGAGCCAAGCAGCTGAGCCCACAGGGTTAGTAAGGGAGGAACATGACTCTACTGTCCCATTTCTCCACAGTGATGAAAGGACTTGGGTGAAGAGGTGGTCAGAACTTTATTCCACCTAAGCTTCCACAGAAGGACTGTAAGGTGGGGGTCATTTTGAGACTGAGTGGGTTTGTGCGTGTATATGTATATATGCACATAGACACAATATAAATACATATATTTCAAATCTCAGTTTTGTACCTTTGCTTTTCAAGAGCGTGTTTGGATTCTGTTTAATTTTGAATTGATATTTCTGCTTACTTTTTTTTGGTTTCACATAATATAACATTGGTGGTCTCAGCACAGTGACATCTGGACATGTTGCAAAATTGTCATAAATTAGCCCACAGTCTTTCACATACTGGTGCAATCAACTTAAGATTTGTTTCTATTTTATTTTTTAAAGAGATTCCTCTGTTCTGTTGTTTGTGATTGGATAATCAGTGTTTCATTACTGGGTGAAGTGTTACTTTAAAAGTTGATGGCACCAACAACTCGATCCAGCTGGAACCCTCCATGATGGGGGGGGGGAATAAAATCTCTCACATTCCCCCCCATCTGGATTCTTCAAGATGCAGTGAGAAGTTTGCACTTCTGCAGCTGCAGTTCTCTCATGACAGGTTCTGTAAATTTTACACATGGCTGCCTGCTTGGAAAATATTTTCCAGATTTACATGTTTACAGCATTGACATGTGAAGCTGAAGAGCCTTCCTTCTCGATTATGGCACAAGTACTTACAGATTGCACACTAACTGTATAAAATCTGGAAATGGATCATTTACAACTTTCAAACAAATCAAAGTGCCCTTTGATCTTGACTCCAAGTTTCCTTAAGAGCAACAAACAAAAAATAACTTTTTTGGTGTTTTTCCCTAAATATGGTCACTATTAATGTAACTGTTATATCTCTCTGGAAACTCAAACAACACATTTAATCCATTTTGGTTTCAAAGTGTATGTCCTTGGAAGAAAGATATTAATTTAGCAAATATAGTCACCATTGAGAACAGTGTATGGCTGGGAAGTGCATCTGTAGAGGCTTTACAAACTCAGGAAGAGGTACCCTGGTCCTTCCTTTATTCCCTCCATCTTCTGTGGTTTTGTTTTCACTAGTGTTATCACAAATTTGGAAAGCTTTGTTGGAGGAAAAAAACCCCGACAATGCAAAATCTATGGAAATCTGTAGTTACTTTGATGCAAATTAATTTATCCCATAACTGCCAATTACATTTTCCTGATTCCTACATAACCACTAAACAATTTTAGTGGTTGTCAACATTTCTAAACCAAGCATTAAAAATGTATGCTGTTGGAAGTGTAAAAAATCTGTAACAATTACAGAACACTTGAATTTTAAAATATTGCATTTAGGCAGTCATCATCTATGATGAGCTTCAAGTCACCATATTGCTTACAGTCACTATTTTCCTTGGCCCGTCATTTATTCTAACTTGAGTTATGTTTTAAGATATCTTTTTGAATGCTATAAAAGTTTAAAAGGAAAAAATACAGCTCGCTGACAAAAGAAATACGCATCGTTTAGTATCACTGGTGGAAAAGTTATTTTTATTTTTGTTAGACACTGGTTTTTTTATTTCTGTTTTTGCAAACACTTACTTCTGTCTCTTGCAAGCTAGCCTGACTGGAAGCCATGGTGCAGTATCCTCAGTATTTTCTTAATGTCAGTCATGGTGCAACCTGAAATATGTTATCTTTATAACAGATAAACTCTGACACAAAGGACATTAAAAAGCCATCTTCTGTAGTAAAGATAGACTCTAGGAGGAAAAAGCTGGGCATCTGAAAACCAAAACCAGCTTTGGAGAAATGTGAAGTCATGTGGGTTAGTAGAGCAGGTGTCAAATGCCTCATCTGTGAGGGAGGAGTGAGGTGTCTGTGGGCACCTGGGTCATTTTATGACCTGCTTTCAGAGAGCTGAGATCGGGCAAGGTTTGATCTGAGCCCTGCGTGGTTCGGTCCAGCTTTTCGTTCAGTAATGTTTATTAAGATGGACAGGGGCTTCAAAAGGGTTTGTCGTCTTTAATTTGGGAAGTTTTGAGGGGAAGATGACAGCTTGGCTGTGGCTGCCTGGGCTCTTCACCCTGGCTCTGCCAGCAGTGGCCCCCAGTGAGAGGCTTGGAGGGCTCCAGTGACTAGCAAGGGTCAGAGTGTGGAGCTCACCCGTGTGGAGCTCACCCTTTTCATGGATAAGACAAGCCACAGGAATAAGTTTCAGATGGAAGTACAACATCTATCACTTTAGCTCATCTCCTTCTTGTTAATTTCCTGACACACATACACAAGCCACTTGCCAAACAAGCAAATACCTTAAAATATTTGATGCTTCTCTTACAGGATAAGGAGAGTGAAAGATTTGAATAGAACCAGAACTGAGCCTATGTCTTCCCTTCTTTTCCACCTTAATGTTTATAAGACAGCCCTCCCATACTTTGTGGTGGAAACTGCAAGTATGAGAAGACAGCAAATCAGATGACTTTTGGAGTCATTTTTGCATGTAATTTGAGGTGATGAATGGCTAAAATAACCAAAAGGAGCAAGATGAGCTAACGAAGGGGTGATGTAAAATGCAAGTCAACTGTTTTTTTAAAAACTGGCATCATCAGTGTAAACAAGAAAAATGAGAACTATCACTTTGTATTTAGTTGTACAGTATCCTCATGATGGGCTGCAAAGCTGTTTAAAAAATGAACAAAGCAACAGGCTCAGAAGGAAAATGTGTGTCTGCTTTTCTTCAAGGAAAAGATCTGTTTTTTAACAGAGCTGTGATGCTCATAAAACACTTAACGGTGATCTCTAAATACAAAAAGCCACACTGTATACATGCACTGTACTAGACTGTACACAAGCAAGGCAATGTTTCTGTGACTTGCTTCTAGCTGGAATTTCTACCCAGTACTATTTCATCTCTGCATAGTTTTATGATACATGAATAATTTTATTTGAAAATGAGTTTTACTGTCTTCGGTATATCTGAAATAAACAGCCCTAACTGTAATGCTTTAATCCAAAATTCAACAGTATACAGTTCATAAAGATTTGTGTTACTTTATCAAGTATAGTTGCAAATTATGGTTATTTGAAACAGCTGCCATACAACTTCCAAATCCTTTCCCCTGCTGCTTTAATATAGAATTGCTTTATCATTTTTCCACAAAATAATTTTTTTTACGCTTGTAGTAAGAGTTCTTAGTGGTATACTGTTGTCCTGTTAATACCTGAAAAAATAGCTGTTAATAAAACTCATAGTCTGTGGGCTTGTATATTGTTAATTGATTTTTTTGGAGGAAAGAGAATGGACTTTGTTAAGCTAATAGGCATTAATATGTTAAAGTTGCTTTTTGAGATTATCACTGCTTGTTTTCTCATAGTTAGGATTAAACCTAAATATAGCAGGTAGTGATTATGTGAATGGCAGTGCTGAGCAGAGAGAAAGAGAAGAGTATTCTATTTTTATTTCTGTATTCCATACCCCAGCAGTCATGGAGAGGGAAAGTTTGCAGCTCAAGTGCTCAGGGTTATGCCTGGGTTGGGATGGTGTGTGGGATATTTGCAACGCTGTGTCTGCAGAGTTCTCCTGATCCTCCTGTCAGTCTGATGCTTGAGAAAGAAAAGGGAAGTTATTTTCTAAAATCTAAAATATAAAATATGTGCTGCACTTCTGCACCACTTCAAACCCCTACAGTGATCCTGACTACTGCAGCTGGGCTTCACTGGAGGGAAGTGGGGAGAAGCTGTACTTTAGTAATTAATATTTTACACTGAAAATTAACTTAGTGTCACAGTGGCCACTATTGACCTCTTTTTGCCTTCTCCTCCTCCTTCCCAAGCTGGAGAAACCAGTCCTCCAGAGTGGCAGGGATAGTGGAGGAAAGGCAGCATCAGATGTGGGATTTGACATTCTCAGGCAGCCACTGTGGCTGCCAGCTTTTGATTAGTATATGCACATTTTGTTCTTCTTTCCACTTGTTGAAGCAGTGAGTAGGATTTTGTCTACTAAATGGTTGTGACTGTATGTGCTTTTCTAAGTTCTCATGTCTAATATGAAAACATTTTATTAGATCTATGTGATGCATTTTATCAAACAGAAGTTGGAAATAGTTGTGTGCATATATTTAAAATTTTAAATAAACAGAACTTATTGCCCATTATTTGTGTTCCGTGAGAACTAAATGTTCAGACATTAGGAACAGTCCCAAAGTTCTTCAGTGGTTAGCTAACATAATGACAGAGTAAGAAAATTTATTTATGTAGAGCTTACACTGTTACTTAGTTTCATGCACCTGGGTAGTTTCTTTTATATAACAGAAGTATTAGTGTGTCATTATGCACAGATGATTGTAAATCTGAAAGTATACTAGCTTTCTTTGCTAGTAAAAAATAAGTGTTGCATTTGATTATTGTTGTTTGGAAGCATCTTCCTAGTGGGAAGAATTTCTGGTCATTGAAACCAGCACAGATCATACAGCCTTTATTTATTTATTGGTGGCAGGTCCAGCAGTACTTGTATAACCAGAAAGAGAGAGAGAGGGATGTTAGTAGTAGCTGTGCATGTGTCATTTCATAACTTGATGAGGACAGTTTCAAATATCCTTTGGTTCAGATAAAGCTGAAAGAAGAGTGGTGTGATAGCTAAGAGAACAGAAACTGCTGACTTCGTTCTGCTTTTTTTCCTTTGCATTATTTTTTATTTTTTTTTAGACACTTGAGACATAAAAAAGATCTCTGTATCCCAGTTTACCTCTCAGCTAAACGACTGTTATAATACTCGGTGTCCAGGGATGAACTTCATAGTAGAATTCAAAGGCCCTGAGATTAATGTCTAGAAGGCAATTGATAAACTGTCATCCAGATGTTTTCCCTTTCTGCTACTTTATCATGCTATAAATTTTTTTAATGAGATATTTAATGCAACTAGTTGTTGGGTTTATTGTTTCATAATTCACAAAAATTTTTGGTTTACTTGCTAAATGTCTTGTCTCAGAGTGGTGAAGAATATAAATTGTGTAATCTGATAACAATTAAATATTTCAATTTTCAGTAAACTGTTTGTGAAATATAGGAGGTGTTTTGAATTCCAGGGTACTTGTTAGGGAGAAATTATCTTAGAAGACGCTTTAAAATTCCCTCTGGAAAGCATGGGATGTGGTATGTTATGAACATAGTGCCAGTTGAGCCAAAGTACTCTGGCTTTGTCACAAGGAACATATTCTCCCAATTCCTCACGAGTCTTTTGATGGTGACTTTTGACTTCCTGCTTGCTCTTTGTGTGCAAACAACTATGGTAAGTGTGGTGGTCTAACCCCAGTCCCGTATGCTACAGAAAAGGGAGTGTGCCTGGTAGAAGGTGATGTTCTTGCTAGATCATGCTATGCTTCCATCTTGCTGCTGCCGTAAGCTTCTGCAAAGAGGTTTTATTTGTCATGTATCTGTTGTTAAAACATCAACCAGAGCCCTTCCATGTTAGTTTCTGGTCCTTCCTTTTCACTTCTTCATAGCTGGCTGGATCCTGGCATCCTGAATTAAACTTTCACCAAGGCATTGGTTAGAGGTAGTGAATCCAGACAACAAGCTTGACGCCTGGTTCTCCTGGAAATCCACTGTGTTCTTATATTTTTCCAAATATGATGATGTAAAAAAATTCATAAATGACATTATGAGGTACAAATGAGAGTAGATTCTCCTCCCCCCTACCCCCACCCCAATGAATAAGGTTCTCAATGTTGTATGACTGTGAGAGATTGTTTCTGAGCTCTTCTCAGGAGAAGATTTCAATGAGTTTGTTTCCACTGGGGATTGATGGATTCATTCTTCTTGTGCTTGGGGAAGTACTCGAAGAGAAATCGGAAACAGAGCACGGAGGTATCAATAAGCAATTATTCCACAGAAAGCAGTCACAAGTGAAGGCTTCCGAGTGTTGAATCTTGTGAAGCGTGGTATCTACTTAATACCTTTTTGACCAAGTGAAAAAAGCAGCTGTTAGGAATTTTTCCCTGCCTTTCTAGTTTTCTCCAAACAGGAAAATCTCTAGTACAGTGTGCCCAACGTGGGAAACGCTCTGTGAATTTCCACAGATAACACTAAGCAAAGAGTTAAGTGATAGATTTGGCTTCTGCTGACTGTTGTTCATGAAGTAGAAGATGACCTAGCTTGACTCTCAGATTTGATATCATATTTGCATGTTGGCAAGCAGAAAAGTAAACAACATTTAACTTCTAAACTTAGAACTTAATTAATGGTATTAAAAGTAATTGAGACAATATGAATGTAAAATGCCAAGATGCTGTTTTTATTGCACCCTTATTATATACAAAGCAGAACTGTAGTAAAAGTAAGTTATTCTGCAGCATAGAGAAGTATGCATTATTAGTACATTAATATTTGTGTTTATGGGAGCTTTTAATGGTTTATATGGCAATTGAAACATAAAAAAAAAAATATTCTGCCAAGAATCACAAAGGACAACAAATCTGTTAGAGTATAAAGTATAACACTGTGTGTTTCTACAATATCCCGAAGAACAGGCAAAAGCCATATTGGTACGGATCTGACACTCTGCCAGTGTTGCCTGTGTGATGCACATAGTTTCTGGGGGGAAAAAACCCCCCAACAAGCAGACTGAGCCACAACTCTGTCTGTGTAAGCTGTTACTGGCATGGAGCCTGCAGGAGGCCTCAGTGGTGGATGCCAGACACATTGTCCTCTGGCAGCGATCTAGAGCTGTTCTTGAAGTCGTTGCTGTGTCAGAGGCTCTAGCTTGTTGCCAATGAGCCACTCAGACCTGTGTGTAACATGGTGATGACATCACTTGCAGTAGCTGAGCTGGTATTTCTGGGAGAGATCAGGATCGGTTTGGTTCAAGGAGGTATAATTTCAGTTCTGCAGCACTGACGTTTGTGATCAAGAGCCAGGGAAAAGAAAGAATTAAATCTCCTACGTTTATTTCTGTAGGCATGGGGACATACAGGAATATAATTTTGATGAAAATGAGTGGTTAGTACAGCATAATTAAATAACCTCCAATGCTTTCCAATGTAACATTTCTGACAGTCATAATGCAATGGCAGTGTTATTAATTAAGTGGGTATATAGAAAAGTATGGAGAGATTATCCTGAAGGGTAATTGAGTCAGGTAAAGATGAAATGAGAAATTTGAGTATAAAAGTGAAGGAGAAGGGAGAGAAAGGAACAAAATGAAACATCTGGATTAAAGACTTGCATAACAGCAAGTTGCATAGCTGGGTTGATATTCATTAGGCAAATGAATTTGTGTGCAACTCTTACATCTTCCTGGTTGTAAGTTACCGAGCAAACTTAAAAAAAACCAAACAAAACCCCTTCATTGATTTATTGGGAAAAATCTCATGCTTGGTACCAAATGCTATAAGTAGTCTAATAAGGCTACAGAAAATAGATTCGAGTTTATAGTATGATCTGTAGAATGTATTTTTTTAATCACTATTAATTTCCTTAGTTTTTTTCCAGAAGACCTTTATAAAAATGATGTAGAAGAATTCTACAGAAGTCGAATGCATTTTTCTAGAAAAAAGATGGTATACTTTCTAAGCAGTTTTTAAAGCTAGCCTGTAGGAATTTGTGAAGAATGTATCCCAGGGAAATATTCCTTGGGATCAGTAATCCAAGAAGTGTTTAAATGCTTATGTATGCACATATGCAAAAAGGCATTCGTTGTTTCCCAGAAGGAACTGAAAACATTGTGACTTTGGATATGGCATTACTGCACTACAAATAATGGTAAATCCAACAGGGAGTTTTGCTAGGTTTTCACAATTTTGGGTTTTATATATGTGTATTTTCAGCATTGTATGATATAGAGGAACATCTTGTGGAAAAAGTAGTCCAGTTTCTGTTTATAATTAGTGATGTTACTAAAAAATCTTCCTGAAATTAAACTGTATGTCACCTTAGAACATACTTTTTTCTTTTAGTAGCATACAACAGCGTTTGACCCTGACTGATGTTCTTCTCCTGTTTTAGTGCCTGAGAGAGAGAAAATATATTTGGTGGCTTTGTACCCTGTAACTGAATTAATAGACTCAGGGACCAATTCATTAATATTTTAGATCTGATTTGTTTGGGTCATAGCTCTGTTATAACTTGTCGTCAATAACTTATATTCCTTAATATTGCATACTCTATTAACATAACAGACATCAACAAAAATAGCCCATCTGGAGCTAGAGAGAAAAAGCCATAATCATTTACCTTGCCAGCTGAAAAATGACATAAAAACCTTGTGTGTTAGAAAAGTGATTTGACCCCTCTCACATGTAATCAAGGAAATTATAAATAATTAAATGGCCTTGGGAGGATCAATAGAAACTGTCCACATTCCTCTCCTAATGATCTGATCCTTTTATTTACCCATTCAGGAATTCACTCAATGGTAGACTAGGTTAAGGCCTTTTTTGGTTTGGTTTTTTTTTTTTTTTTTTTTTTCCATGGGAGATACTGAACAATCCTTCCTGCTTTATGAAAAGATGAAGGTAACACTGAGTCTCCAGCTTTTCTGTAGAAATTATCTCGTGCATCATTCTCTAAAAGTATTGACTCTAACTCAGGACCTGTGAAAACATAGAACTGGAGCTGTATTCTGTTCTATTGCCTCCATTTCATTTGGTGGGGGAGGGTGGGCAGGAATGGGACCCAGAAACCTAAACATCAGGAGATTCCTCCATGGTTGATTACTGTACATCTTACTCTTTCTAATGCTTTTCTTCATTTGTTCTAAGCTGATCTCTTCTCCCTGATATCCAGCGATAGGACATGTGGGAATGGTTCAAAGCTCGGCCAGGGAGGTTTAGACTGAACATTAGCAAGCATTTCTTTATCAAGAGGGTGACCAAACACTGCAACAGGCTTCCTAGAGAGGTGGTTGATGCCCCAGGTCTGTCAGTGTTTGAGGCATTTGAACAATTCCCTTAATACCGTGCTTTAACTTTTGGTCAGCCCTGAATTGGTCAGGCAGTTGGACTAGGTGATCACTGTAGGTCCCTTACAACTGAAGTATTCTATTCTATTTCTATTTTAACATCTTTTTTAAAGAGAAGAAAAGCAGTCACTCTGGCAATAGAAAGGCAATGTTTGCATAAAGCAAAAAAGGAAGTCCTTGTGGAAAAAAAGATCAGAGATGAACTGACATTATTAGAAAAGCCATCAAACAGTGATCTTGAAGACAACTCTGTACAAACTCTGATGGACATATCAAGGAAGAACTACAGATGGGTTCCTTGAA
Source organism: Ibycter americanus (assembly GCA_035590275.1). Classification (NCBI taxonomy): domain Eukaryota; kingdom Metazoa; phylum Chordata; class Aves; order Falconiformes; family Falconidae; genus Ibycter; species Ibycter americanus. The sequence continues at coordinate 19,894,538 of JAVJGI010000032.1, forward strand.
CTAGAGGGACCATTTGTATGAAAAATTTACAAGTTACAGGAAAGTAGAGAGAAAAGTCTTGTCCTTGTGGTAGAGTAGTTCCTCATGGTCGAGTCTGAATTGCTAGGTTTTAAATCTGTGTGCTAAATGAAATTAAGAGAATGACACTGTTTATCTCTTTCTCTCAAAGTGAGCTCCCCAGCACATGCTTGAAGCGCAAGTCTTTCTCTACCTGATTGATGGGTCCAGGTATGCCTGCCTCCATATGCTACAGCAGTCCATGAGAATTTATACCCAGAATAGTATTTACATAAAGGCCAAAGTAAACAAACAAACAAACACTGGAATCTCATGTTGATTGACTGTGGTTCTTTGAAATTTCAGAGTATGTAAAGTATTGCTTATGCCACAACTCGTGACTAACTGTGCTGGAATGGGTGGAAATGACATCCCACTCATTTTCTCTTTCCTGACCTCTGAATCTAATTTAGATCTTACATTCCCAGTGGCAAAACCAGAGGTGGGATGTATATAGTTGTTGATTAAGAGGATGAGTGTGTGTTCATAAAAAGGAGGGCTGCTTTTGATCTTTGCATTTCCATGCTAAACTAGGCATGTTGTAGCCCTCACATTTTGGACTTTGGTCAGTAAGCCAAGCATAGGAGAGAAAAGCTGAACAAAACGGAAGAACAGAGACCGGTGAAGGTTGCCAAAACACTACACTTATCTGCTAATAAATATATGACTTGCTTTTCGAATTCTTCCTGATGGTTGTGGAAGAGAGAGCTGATGGGATTCTGCCCATCTCAGGCAGCCCCCAGTCAATAGACAACTGTCAATAATTGTCAAGATGTCAGAAATATATTTAAAGATTTACAGCTTCATGAGGGGGAGGGGGGAAAAGGATAACTGCCTGTTTTGTTCCTTTAGTGTATTGAGAAAACTGGTGGTGGGGAAAAAGCTGTCTGTACTAACTGGGATAAGTATTAGTTCAGAGTCAAGGAGTCCAGATTGTCCTTGACTATATATGGTGACAGTCTATCACTAGATAGTTATGACTCTTTGAAGAATGACAAAGTTGCAGATTCCTATTTTCATTAAGTGTTTTTGTGTCAGCACTGTGCAGATGCTTACAGTGGTTCACTAAGTGGCTGAACTTTCCTGAATAGAGTTTTATGCACTAAAAAAAGGATATGGCATAATTATTAGTAGCATTAGGGAAATGCAAGAACCTTTTGCATGTGTTAGCAGATTTGTGTCATCAGAATTTTCTAAGTTTTGAGTAGATTAACTCAATGAAATAATAAATGAGTGTTGTTTTTACTTTGGGGAAAATTGGAGGAAAGAGCCCTGTTTAATTTATTGGTGTATAGGTGGATAGTTTGGTGGCACAATGACTTCCATTCTCCCCTCTTAGATAAGATTTAATTTTTTTTAGATAAGATTTAAATCTTTCCTCTAAAACTAAGGTGAAATTAATTAGTCAGGGAAGGTGGGGAGTAACCTTTGTTTTTACTAATGCATTGTAACATTAAACATGAAATGGAAAACCTGTTAAATGTGAGGCATAGAGCTTTCAGAACATTGCAGTGCAATACAGTAATTTCAGGGTGGGTTTTCCAACATGTTTTTTAAAACACATCTCAAGCCTTTGTGAAATGCATTTAGAAACCAGTGAAATATTTCTCTAGAATTATGTTTCTTGAGTGTAGTTACAAGGTTTTGTCACTTTTGTTATTAATCACAGTGACAATCTTTTGTGTTTAGGCCAAGGGCAAGAGTTCCTTGTTGTTGATCGAGTCAGAAAATACTCTAAAGTTTGTAGTGGCATGTCATTAATATTTATGCTGCACAGGTAATAAAGTAAATATTAGGGCTATGAATTATTGAAAATGAAAGAAAAGTGATGAAATACTGTTTGTTAGTTTGGTTGTTATGTAGTTTTGCATGTTTTTGAGAAATGAGGGACCCCTGGAAGTGAGCGTCACTAAGTACTTCTTATGACTTCTGCATTAATGGGAATTTTCATTGTCAAATGAGATGAATGTTTAAAAATAATTCTAAATGCACTTTTTATGATGAATTATAGAACAAGAAAGCATGACAATAATTTAATACAGCTGCTTCAGAGAGGATGCAGGAGTGTCCTCTACAAATGACTACCCTCCCAAGGAAGTGTTGATTCCCACAGTACTGTCAGTCTCTACCATGATTTCCTGCATGACATAGGACAAGTGCTTCAACCCCACTTTTCCCCACTATTCCAAGGTGAATAATAACATGTTTGCAACAGGCTTTTGGGATCATCATCCCTGAACTTCTGTTCATGGAGCCGGTCAGTGGACGTAAGTAAGTCTCTCTCTTAACTTTGGGGGATTGTAAGAAAATTATGTACATGCAAATTGGGGGAGTAGTGCAAGACTGTAAAACAGGAGAATGAGGAAAGGGTTTCTTATTTTAGGGGAAGAGTAGTTCTACAGTTTGCAGCAGTTCACAGCTAGTACTGTATTTAGCAGAGTAAACAAGGAAAGTCAGCAAAGTTGATGTGTAAGTAGAAAGTGAATGAGAAAAAGGCTATTCGATTTCTGACCTGTATATGCACCAACAAAGTAACAGTTCTTATTAATTAAGTGGTGAAGGGTTGCAGAGCAACCTGGCACAAATACCAGAGAGAATCTTGTAATCCTTGATCACTCGAGGACAGACAATTCATCCAGCTGATGGTACTGTAGTTTGAGTTGACTGACAGTGAATTGATTTTCGAGATCACACTGTTCTTTGTAAAATACATTCTCTGCCTTGACTATCATTTTTTCACAAGTGATTTTAAAGTTTCTTGATGTTGTATGATGTGCTGTATCCTTCCCTAGTAGTGGGTATTCACTCCACATCTGGCCACGGTCTTTTTATCCTGCTCTGTCAATTTCTTCTCCTCTTTGCCCTAGCAGCTCTGTGAGGCAACATTAGGGCTGATGGTGGAGGGGTACCAGCTGGTAACTGCCCCTTCCTCACAGCAATGGAACATGTTCCTGACAAGCCTGTGCTCTGCTGCTGCCACAGAGCCTGCTTGGAGACATGTGTTCCTGTGGGAGCAGGAAAGGGTTTCTCACTTGAAGTTGTGACTTTGCTGCCCGCACCAGCCTGCTGCCCTAGGCAGCTTTCATGCTTGTGCTATAACTGTCTTTGTGGGCTGGTTATTATTTTTCATTCTCTTTTAAGAGAGACCATATAGCACTTCATTATGAAGATAAAGAAAGAATGTCATCTACTTTGGCATCCACCAGTACTATTGGTAGATCAGCCAGGGAGATTACTTAATGGTAAGGACAGGCACTTCTGTAGTAATCCATGCAAAAAGTTACTTAACTGTGTACAAAATTTCTGCTAAAGCAACAGCACTTGCCAAACAGTTAGCAGGGTGTGGTATCAAAGTGATCTGAGCCGCTTTCTGTGTTTTGCATGTCTATCTTTATCACGTTTCTTTGTTCATCTTCTGTGGTACTTATTAGTTAAACCTGACCATGTGGGACTGAGCACTGTGCAGGAGACTGAGTCAAACATAATAAAGCTGTCCTCTCTACTGAAGCTTGTAAGCAGTAGAGATGTGAAGAGACCCTCCCCTATGCTGTGGTGCTGACTTCCAGTGGAGTTCAAAGAAAATCTGACCTGAAGAACCAAAACCTACATCACCTGGGTAGGATGATTGTGCTTCTGAGGTAGACCAGGCTGAATGACAGAGTGGCAAAGCAGCTCAAGGGTTATAATTTAGGACCCACAGTAATTAAAAAATACATCAATTCGGGGCTGAAGGGATTGTTTAGGTCAGAGAGAGGCTGCCAAGGACTTCAAGCAGTGAGGCAGAGGCCAGTAGGCAGTGCTGGAGCTGTTTGAGCAGGCCAGCCAGGGACAAGCTGTAATGCAGAGAGGCCAGGGGACAGGATTAAGAAAATGCAAGAGGAATCAGGGCTGAGCAGGTAGGAAGCAGGATCAAGGACCAGAGCCAGGAATCAAGGTGTGAATATTGAGGCAGACTGCAAATTCCCAGAAGGTTGCTTATACAGGCAGCTGTTTGATGTATCCTGTCATTAAGCAGATGCATTGAATATGGTCTTGGTTTTCTCTTACCTCTGTTGCTATTGACCAGTGACCAGAGGTGCCTCAGTCCAGCTGGGTAGCGAGTTTATTACATGCTTTTATTTCTGACACTGGCTTTAGTGTGGCAGGATCTGCAGTCCCCCATGTCCCAGTGGTTTTGTACTGTCCACTGAGTTTGCAGTTCTTTATCAGACAGGCAGTGAAATTGTTTACCAGAAATTTACATTCTGACCAACCAGGCTGCCTGGACTGGGGAGAGCTAGAGCCATATTCCTCCTTGGCCTATTAGGCTGGTGTCTGTCTCACCTTTGCTCCTTTGCATCCAGTCTTCCTGATTGCTTGAGGATGGAGAGGCTGTGATTTTGCTGACTGTGCTGCTTTGGTTCAGCTGTGAAGCAGTTACTTATAATTGGTGCCAAGAAGTAGCAATCAACTGGAAAAAAAAAAGCACTGGGAAAAGTTGCTTTTCTTTTTTTTTTTCCCTCCTGCAAAATGTTTCTGTGAGCTGAAGCTTGAAATGAAAATGTGGGTGGAAGGAAAGAAGACATAGTGGAGCCTGGTTTTCTGTGGTTTACAGTGAAAATCTGCTTCTGGAATGATGAAGGGAAAGGAAAACATGATGATTAGCACATATGCTGCTCGTGCCCAGTTCTCAATTTTACTTTTTATGATGTCTCAGGAAGGTGTAGGGTATGCAAAGGAACAAGGAACCAAATTCCCAATTTCAGAAGGTGGCCGCAAGCAGTTGCTCAGGTTAAAGGGAGACTTCATTAAAAAAAACCCAAAAACAAAAAGACTCTGACAATGACCAAAAATTAAGACAGTTCAGTGCTTCAGATATCTGTGGGGAAAAACTAATTTCCAAATGCCAACAAAGATGGGAATTTAGTTACTCTCGATAATTTTGTATTCCTCATTGGTGGATCTTAGGGTTTTTTTCACAGTACAGTATGGTTGAGTTGTTTTTCTTTGATCACGAACTGTTTACTAGTATAGTTTTGTGCTTTTAAACAGATGCTGAATGTTCCGTTCTTAAAATAAGCAAAGTAAATTCTGATGTCAGTTCAGATATTTGTGATGTCAGTTCAAATATTCAGGAGGCAAGACAGAATGTTATGTATCTGCTGCTACGACATGGTCAATAAAGGTCATTATTTGGATTTTGCCAACAAATTTCCTTAATTATTTTTTTTTTAAGCAAACCTTACACTGATACATGAATATTGGAAGTACATGACAACAGAGCTTTGCAGCACAGCATGCTTGCTTAACTTTACCATGCCTCATCTGTTGGTTATGGGCATTTTTAATTCTTTTTTTCCAAGCTTTTAGCTTAATAACAACTTATTAATAAATTTCATCTCTCTCACTACTTGAGTTCTTAAGGTCATCCAGTTTTTACTAAATTTTAATCCCTAATTTCTTTCATGTCTTGCATCTTTTTGCTCTGATTGCCCTCATCAATTTCAGTATCTTATTTTGTAATTGGTATAATCAATACTAGCATTTCCAGGTCCTTGATCTTATTTTGTCTAAAAGGCTCAATTATTATCAAAATTTTTAATCAACTTATATTCAGATAGACCAAGTCTCTTGCAATTTGAGTTAAAACTACTTAAATAAAAATCACAATGATGAGAATGATATGCCAAGCTCACCCCCTGACTTTCACACCTTATCTGGTCTGTTTAGTGCTTCTGTGAAAGTTCTTCCCTTCCCAAGGAGCTCTTTCCATTTTTATCTTTTTTTTTATATATAAGGAGTTGCTTCTGCTACTGCTGTTGTTTTATACATCTATTCATGCAAGTGCTATGAAAACCAGACTTATATAAATTGAAGATTGATGAAGCTCCAGTTTCCCTAAATAAATGGTGTATCCAAATTTTTTTCATCAGCATGTGTGAATCTGGAACTCGCATACTTGTAAACAGTTTTTGGCTGTTAAATTGCTCCTACTGCATGTGTAAACAGGAGAATGGAGTACGTTAAACACTCTTAGGCAGGCTTATTAACAAAAGAGTTGCTGGAAACAAGCATTTCTTAGCTCTCCACCATTGGATTTGTTGTTGACTTGAAACCTGAATGAAATAGTGGCACAGTCATCTAAGGAACACTTTACGTTTCAAATTTGAATCCCTATTCTAGTTTTTTTAGGAGAGCCAGCAAAGAGTTAACACTGATTCACTTCCTTCTCCCTGGTTACACAAATAGGTAGTGAAACTTTGTGTGGAAACTAGTAGAGGTTTGTAACAACATAATTGCTTTGTCGGAGGGAATGAACCTGAGACCTCTCCCTCCAAAGCGCAGACCTCTGCTGCTGAGCTGAAGGACTGATGTGCTTGCTGCGAGCAGTGACAGGCGGCTGTTCTCTTTGGGTCAGTCGCAGTGGGAGACAGGAACACAATGTGTTAGTGTTTAAAAGAGTTTCTTTTAGAATTTTTACTTTTTGGAAATAGGAATTATGTAAGTCAGCTACAGAGAGGCTCTCTGCTTAGCTGCAGCTGGCGTCATGCTGGTCACACGGAGCCAATTAGGCTTCTAGAAGTCTAACCATGAAACTTATACTGGTGGCTTTGTGCAACAGCCACAGCATTCGACCTAGAAGGGGGAGAAAAAGTGAAATAATTAGCCTCCAGAAATGTGCACTATTCCAGATAGTGCTCGAAATTACATTTCTGATTTTAATGAAAGGTACTCTGGCTCAATAAAATTTTGAGCAAAGCCCTGCTGGTTCAAATTATTAGTGCACGCCTTAGACCTGGTGAGTTTTATATAGTTTCATGTGGCTCTTTGAACATTTTGCACAGCTTTAGTTCAACTCTATTGCCCTCCATGTAAGAATCCTTTTATAGACTTATATAGAGATGAAATTAACTCCTAAGGAAGAGTATTAATGGATTGGGATTTCTCATAATCTGCCTTGGAGATCGGGATGTTTTCCAAAACAGCAGTATGCTTTTGAGTGGAAGAAAAATTATAGATCTGGGGTCCTTCTGGCTTAATTTAAGAACGGTGATATTTTAATAACATGAAACACTACCAGGTCAGGACTGTAACTGTTGTGTGTCACAGTGGAGTGTATGAGGAAGGTAGTTTTGGCTGTCCAGGTAGCAGTTAGCTTACCCCCTATTGTATTGTTCTCTTTTTTGAGTTTCACTTAGTATTGCTATTTTTTTATTATTATTATTTTTTATCTTTCTGTGTCCCACTGTTGCATCCTGAATACAGCTGCAGTAATCATGTTGAGAAGTTTGAGCTGGCAGGTAGGAATGCAAGTGGGTTTTTCACTTCTAGGTCATAGGATTCAACAGGTGGGAGGAGGAAGTGTGGCAGAATTGCAGTTCGTTTAACCCTCTCATTTTAAAGCCTGCTCAGGACTGCTTTGATGACACATCAGAAGGGAGAGTTTCAAAGCAGTGCTGAAGTGGGATGAGTTTATTTCATTTTTATCATTAGAGAAGAAGATGGAAGACATTATCTGAAAGGTTAATGGCAGTAAGTTAGATAAGCACAAGACGAAGGGGAAAAAACTTCCTTTGCTTTCATTAAAAAAAAAAACCTCAACATTTAGTTTTCTGCAGGCAACTGCAAAGAACTGCATTAGATACAGAGTGTTTTTTCCTGCAGACAATCCAATCATTGATTTCAAGTGAAAATAATTTTTTTCCCCAATACTTTCTAAGTATGAAATAAAGGAATATTCACCATTCAGCTATCACGCCTCTGATGAGCCAAACACAGAAGATACAAGGGATCTTAATTGCTTGTAACATTTTATAGGCAAAGCTCTTCTGCCGTACTGATTTCATTCATGGTTTCCAGAAAATGTGTTTTTTTAATGGTCATTTTGAAAGGATTGTATGTTACAGCATATAGTCCTGGCAATTTGTTCTATGCAGTCTAAATAAGTAATGTGTGCGAAGAGGAGAGGCACTGGTTGTCCTAGAGACCAGTCATGGAGTAATGCAGTATGATCAAAGTCCTGGACAGGCAGGAACGATTTAGAAATTTGATCATGTAATGCAGGGTTTGGATTGCTGTCTCCAGAAAACTCTACACTTTCTGCCTACTGTTTACAGTGCTAGCAGTCCCTTTCAAAGGCACAGAGTATACAAGGGAAGTTCTCGAAAGGGCCAAGACTCCCATCAAAATAATAACATCTCTCATCCTGAGTTAGTCATTAACCACCATTTATATTAACTGTTGCATTTTGTAGAGTGTTCATAACCACTCACCTCTTGGTAGCAATAACTTACAAAATGCACATAGTGAACAAATTGACAAGATTCATTTCACCCAGTACGTGGGAGTAGTGGATGTGATATTTCCATCTTTTACATGTACCAGCTGGCTGACCTTGAGCCACCGTAACTTCTAGTGGCCGTGGTGGTGATATTACGGAATGATTCCAGTTCCTGCTGTGTGCACTCATTGCACTGTGTCCACTCTCTGCATCTGCTTGAACTGTGACACATTACTGATGGCTTGAAGAAACAAGGAAGCACAGCTGAGTGGCCTGAACTGCTGTTCAGCAGTGACAGAATTGGCAAAATTGGCAGATGAAAATTTAGGTGTCTCCTTACTGCTGAAAATGACAAAAATACACTTTTCTGCCTGATTTTCCACATACTGAGCATGTTAGTGTTCTGTTAGTCACAAGTCTCTTCATTATATGCTGCTCAAAAGAGTCAGTGTATAAATACATTACAGAAGACAGAAGGATAAATTATATTTCCAGTATTTTTCCTGTATGGATGTGACACACAACTCCTGGCTGACAGTAGTTCTGGCACCTTATGAAATACACAATCACTTCTATGTCCATCTGACTGATGGCACTATTAAAATTGTAAGCTTGTGTTGATGGAGAAATGTGACTTCTGAAAAGTTATTCTTTCTTCATATTTGGTTGTCATGGGGCACTGTGTAATGATGTCATTTCAAAAAAGAAACACATCTGACAATAATTCTGGAGATATTTCATTATTGCAGCAATGGTGGGCAAGAAACAAAAATAATTTCCTATCTAGAGGTGGATAGAGACTGTTATATTTTCAAAGTAAATTAAGTATTGATGAAAATGTAATAACAATTATATGGCTGTGGAAATGAAGTAAGGTGACAGGACTGAATGGAATGTAGTGAGCACATAGCTGCAGTAATGAAGAAAAGTGCCACCAAACATTAACTCTATTTTTTGTATATGTATATATATAGTGAAAAGGAGGTTTGCATTTACCTTTATATGTGTTTTTTTTCTTTTTGAAACAAAGACCTGTTATTTCAGTATAGAAAGCTTGGCATGAAGTTCCAGTTTGTAGAACTGATGAGCAGGTGAATGTGAGATGATTCGTGAAATTATTCCTGTCTCTGGTGTATTATTCTGCCAATGTCCTGTGTTTACATTTAATTCTGGTTATCATACTTACCCTTCTTGAAGAGTGTCAGCAGGAAGCATCATTGCTTCTTTTTGTTCTATGGAAGAGGGGAGACAGAGAAACAGGAAAGAGAAAAATGTTTCTTAATGAGGCACAGGAAAGATGAAGCTATTTTTCCTGTATTTTGGTTGCAGATTAAAATCAGTTTACTTGAGTATATCTGAACTGTAATACTATTCTTGCTCTTTTAATCTGTTTGCCTAACATAGACCTTTGGCCTTTAAATCTTGGAGTACTCAAAAGGTAAATGTTTTACTGGTTTTCAAATCAAGATAAACGGAGAAGTGAACTTGCTTTAGCAAGCTGTTGGGGAGCAAAAGGATGACAATTCAGCACCAGTCATAGCTAGTGGATAACAATGTATTACTGGGCTAATACGTGATGTAGTAGCCCGTCTTATATTACACTTGAAAAAAAGACATTATCTGCATGCTCTTGCTTTTTAATGAATGGGAAACGCAACCTCTTAGATGTGCAGAGAACCATCCAGGTACTTCTTGAAGAGGTGCAGTAGCACTCAAGTGCCTCTCTTATTAGTAACTCAGATTCAATGCAGTTGACTTGATACATGAAGATTAGCATAACCTCCGAATTATCAGTCCGTACTGAAAAACAACAGCTGTAAAAGAAGAACAAAGAGGCAACAGCAAAATTTGGATGTGAGAGGTTAGCAGTAGGCATAGTCTCCTTAGTTTATATGTCATTTGTAAAAATGAGGTGGTTTGAGTGTTGTTTGAGATTTCTATATGAGCTTCAGGAATCTAGAAAATGACATGCGATATTCCTGTCTCATTACAGTTTACTTGAAGGAACAAACTTTTTTTTCCAGGGGTGTGCATTAGGCATTGTCAAATGAAGTTGTACATGCATACTCATATCTCAGTTTCTGGTTCCAGGAAAGAGTTAAATATTTAAAATACATTTTGTTCATCTAAAGAGAACACGTGGCATTATCAGACCCATGGGTGCTTCTCAGTTTAGAGGATCATTCAGGTTCAGGAGATTTCAGTGTTTGTCTGCTTGTCCTTGCTTCAGCTGGATATTCTAGTTCCTTTCTCCTCTGTTCTTACCCAGAGTCTGCATCATTCCTGTGGGTTCCTGTCTGCTGTGCTCATAGCTGCCCCATGTCAACAGGCAGCTACTTCTCTAAGCTCTGCAGTCCAGTATCAGGTTCCCTTGTTCCTTTGAATATCATATTGGGAGACTCAGCAGTTTTGAATTTTTTTTTATTACATTTGAAAATATAATCATCCTATCACTTGTACTGTCTTCATATTCTAGTTTGGGTTTGGATTCTCTAACAGATTCAAAGATATCAGTGGAGGTGGAGACGTTTCCTATTTCGTCCTAAGCTTCTGTATCTGCTTTAATTTGCTTAAGGCAAAATATTTTTACAATATGATTTGGAAGTAGAATTTAATAATGATAAAGTTCTGGTGCATGTTGCAGTCATTCATAGAGTCTAGGAGTGTAGCTAGCAATTGGCATCTATATGCGCACCCACACATACCAGCATGCACATACACACACATTTGTGCATTTTAACACCCACCATCCTTGCAATCTGCTAGAATATACACCCCATTATGCACACACAGGCTGTTCTGCTGCATAGTAAGAGGGAGAGATGCACTAATGTGTCAGTAAAGAAGCTGATGAGAAATCTTGCTTTGTCTTCAGAAAACATCTTGGAGAGAGGGTGAGAAAAATTCACTTCATAGGGAAATTTTGCAGCAGGGGAGGGATCAGGTATTTCACAATAGGTATTGTAAAAGAAAGATAAGGAGGGGGAAAAAAGGTAAATTCCTAAATGTGCTGTGTTGAATGTGGGTGAGTCATGGAGAGTTAAAGACTATTAGGAACAAAAAGCAGAAAAGGGACAAGATGAATGAGGGAAGGAGACCCTTAAGTATCGTGAAACAGTTTGGAAAAAAGAGCTGGTGCTAGGAGAAACTGAGAGCATAAGTGAATTAAAAGTATGAAAGTGGTTGGGTGGGGAGGGATTTGCAGTGGTGTGTCTGGGAAGAAAATGATGATGAAGGGGTGGAGTAGAGAATGAATACAAAATAAAAGAATAACTGAAGAGGAAAAGCAGTAGTACACATACTACTAAAACCTGGGCAGTTTTGCTTTACTGTATTATATTACCTGCATTTCATAGTCTAAAACAAGAACCTGGTAACAGTGAGAAGAATAAGTTATGATGAATTAAGGAAGTGGAAAATTAATGAGAGAAATGTTGTAGAATTGGCTGAAATCCAGGGGACCACTGGCTCGCTCTTCTCTGCAAAGATGATCAAATGCAGGAACCCTAAAAGCTGCATCAATGTCTTTGATGCTGAGCAGAATTTTCTGTCTCCCTTTTTATTTTTTATTTTTTATTTAAAAAGAAGTAAGAAAAGAGTATGAATAACAATCTTTTGTTTGATTTACATCTTTTGTGAAATGTCTTTGTCCTTTTCATGTTTGTTTGGGAAATTTCACTACAAATTATTTACAAATAATAAAACAATCCTACTTATTTTCATAAGCGTCTGTACTAATAATGTTCTTACTTAGTAAAATGAATTAAACATGACCTGCATAATAGCTAAATATTTGTCATAGTAATGTTTTTTTGTGAGAGATGAATTATTCTGAAGCACTCAAATCTTCCAAAATAAATCCCAGATTCTGTTATTAGAAGGTAAAATAAAAAAATAGATAGGACTGTTATTTTATGCAGAGGCACCATAAGAAAAGTAGAATGTTTCCCATCCTAATTGTATACAGTCTTTTCTCAAAATACTTGTACATAATTGTGTGAACAAGAAAGCTCAAGCAGTACAGGGGGCTGACAGTTTCTGAACACTTACCAGAACAGACCAGGACATTCAGATGTGTAAAATATCAGCCAGGTGATACACTTTGGTTTTGCACGTGTGCTGAAGTTTGTGTTTGGTTCCATTAATAAATGCATACAGATTTTGAAAACCAGGTCATCAGTGGGACAGCATCTTTTTATTATGATTTATAGACTGCATGTGTGAACAACCAAAATAATTTTCATGTGTACTGTGAATTGTAGCCCTATTTTATCCTTAGTTTTTGCTTTTTCCTTATATAAGCAAACTCCTATTGATTTTGAGCAGATTTTCCTTGAATGAGGGTTGAGGAGGGACTGCAGTATTTGGCCCTAAGGATTTTATAAGCTAGTATGAATCATAAGAATTTGGAGCCAATATATTTTAAAATGATTTCCTCTCAAGGACATTACTACATCTTGCATGTTACTTGGAGCTGTGTGAATGTTGTTACCATATGGATAAACAAAATCTTTCTCCCATTCCCCCTTCACTCATTTTTCAGAGCCTCCCTAGTTTTCTTGGCAGGTTGTTGTAGCAGGAATACTATTGATGGGGCTCCTCAGCCCATGCACCTTGATTCTAACGCTCTGTCTGAAGAGCCTGGTATCCAGCTTTTTATTTATCCACAGCTTTCTTTTGAAGGCAGCCCCCCTCGGTATAAATCCTGACAGTCTACATCAAGGCCTCAATCTTCTTTCTCCTTGTGATGGAGTTTGTGATCAACGGCAAGAAGTCAGCTCCGTCTCCCTTAAGTCTAGAGTTTTTAGAGCTCTGAAAATACCAAGAGCATGACCCTCAGAGAATTATATGTGTGTATATATATATTTATATATATATAAATATATATATATTTATATATAGTTTTTTCCCCAAGAAAACTGACAGAGGAACTTGTCAGTCTTTTTAAAAGCAAATTCTAGCAGGGAAGCTACAGTCTGCATCTGTCATTGGGCTAAGGGTATAAATGTGGCCCAAACGTGAGGCACAGTGTAAAGTAGGGCTCAAATTAATGCAAGAAATTGGTCAAAAAGTTTCTGACCTTGTATGGTGGCTCCTGTGAATCAGGACGTATGTGTACTGTCAGTTATGGTGCACTGCTCACAAGCCTTTCCACCAGAGACTGTATGCCTTGGGATTTTTAGTGACTCATGCTATCATACTATATGTGGGGAAAATAGGTATTTTTGTCTCTGAACTGGAGCCTAATGTGTATGAGCAGTTTTGCGTTGATTTGGAAAAAGCCAAATGAGAGAACAAGCTGCATTTTAAATTAACAGATAAATAAAAGTGCTTCTCATGCTTATACATTCACTTTTTCTCAAACAGATTAAAGTGATGATGCACATTGGCTCAAAAATTCCTGTGAGTGTTGTCTGTGGATTTTTTTTGGTGGGATTTTTGAACCCAGGTAAATTATAGGTATATATTTGTGGGTCCAAATGGATTCTTTTCAATTTCAATAGAATGTTGTTTTGCATTAATTGGAAATATATGCTATAGGCTCATTAAGAAGTGATTAAGAAGCCAAATAAACTAAAGAAATTAATGAAGATAACAACCCACTTTTTTAGCCTTATGACTTAGAGGTCAATGTAAGAGTACAGTGAATACTTGTAAATGAGAATTACAGGGGGAGACCATGATGTTACTTTGAGAAAATTACGTGCTTTTGAAAAAAGTAATTACCATTCAAGAAATGAGAAGGGAATCTAGTGTACTGCTTGCTAATCAAGTATTTCGTATTTGTATACCACTCAAATTATTTTCTTTAATGGCTGCACAAAATACAGCTTCTCACATGTTATCTAATATGCAAAACAGTATATTAAAAAAAAATGTCCTCAAACCCTTTGCATAATTATTTCTGATAGGAGTTATAGGTACTGTATCAGCATAAATTAGAGCATTGTTCCAGAACGCTGCTGCATTTAAAGTTATGTCAGTCAAGGGCAATATTAGAGGTTGCTTAGCTCCTGGTCTCATTGGGCAGGGTTATTTCCAGAGATATGTTCTTTTTGATATAGCTAAGTAGTTTTCTAAGTGCTTGTTTTTTAGCTATAATTAATCCTTTGAACATCTATAGCTGTTCCATTAAGAATCTCATAACTAATGAATTAAATCTGACAAAATCCCACTGGAGTTGCATTTAATTTATTAGCTTTAAAATTCTAATGGAAATAGCTAGAGATGTGCAAAGGATTAAGGATTATTAAACTAGGAGGTCAATAACTGTTGCATCCATTTTACAGATGAATAAACTGAGGCAGTGGGCGGTTGAATGGTAAATGTTGTAAAGAAAAGTGTGTTAGAAAGACAAGAATGGAAGTCAAAGCTGCAGTCAATGCAGTTGCACTATACGGAGAAAAACTATGCATTTTCATTGTTTCATGTGCACCAGAATTTATTTCTACTTGAAGGATTCAGGATGTGTAGTTCATTGGTTTTTGCCTTTAATTGCAAGAATGGCATTATCCCTTTGAAAAGCGTGGACATTGCATCTGAACTGTCCTTTTACTAAGCTGCTTTCCTTCTCCTTCCTTGTCCCTTCTTTGTGCGACATTTTGAGCATGCATTTTCTTTCTTTAGAAAAACTGAAAGTATTAATTCAATCTATAACTTCAGAGATGGAAAAGAGTTAATAGAAACATTAGTAAGTACAACCTTAATAGTATTTGAACTCACAACCTTTGAAATATGAATTAGAAATTTATCTGGTAGTCTACACAGTCTTTCATTAGCAGCTGTGGGAATTTACAGGTGTTAAATTAGTTAGAGAAATGCTCCACTATTCCATGAATGCAATAAAAACATAATGAGAACCACAAGGAAATAAATTAATTCTAAAAAAGTAATCTAATATCAGGGCAACAAAGTTCAAATAAAGCCTGCTCTCTAGTTTTTAACAAGATCTGTGAAATGTCACCAATATTAGACTTAATACTGCATTGTTATGCTTCACTTGTTGAAATATTTTCATTATATGCAAACTTTAGTGAATTTTTGGCCTCCTCTATAAAGAAAAAATTCCTACATGTTAAATATTTCCATGTAATAGTTTGCCTGTTGAAATGATATTGTATTTTAATAGGACAGAATTATAGGCCCCTGGTCTGAAGCCATAGACTAGTAGGAAGCTTGCTGTTCACCGGTGTTGATGAGCCAGGAGAGGAGGAGCACAGAGCTGCTGGGGGCAGATGGAGCGCTAAGCACCATGCCGGCATTTGGTGGGAAGGAAGGGAAAATGGATCAACCAAGTCTCATTTATGTTTCAGATACGTGACAGCTTTAAAAATCTTGAGTAAAAAATATGTTTGCACTTCAAGGGCATTAAAATACTGTTACCCCAGTTGGATAATGCACAAATTAAAAACCATGGCCAAATGTAGAAAAGCTTCGACTTCATGGTGTGACTGCTTTGGACTGTTAGGGGCCTTAATTTCATTAATGCAATTTTAGGTCTTGCATTCCTTTTCTTCCTTCTAATTTTAGAAAAACAAAAACTCAGGTGTAAAGCATTTTCAGTCAACAAATACAGGGATTAGTGTCTCAGTGAAGGGAGAATGAAGAAACTTGTTACAGAGGCTTAGAGATGATAGCTCAGAGACTGGGTCTGTGGGGTCAGCAAATCCATACTGTACATGTCCATGTACAACGTTTTACTACATCACTTTCTGCAGTGTCTTCACCAGTATGTTACTGCTGGTGTATGTTGCTAAGAACAGTTGTAATGAAGGAAACAAATTATACTTCTTAGTGGAGAGAGTAGTTCATTGACACACGGGGCTGTAGTATAGTCACTACTGAGAGACCAGCATGGATTGCAAAAACCCCGATCAATATAGAGTGCTAGCAATGACTGTGGTGTCTCTGTGTCTTTTAACATGAAGCAAAGGCTGAGCAGTGACGTGGTTTGTAGTACAATGCTCAGCCTTACCTGGATAAGAAATACGAAAAGAGATGTTACTCACGGAGTTTATGTGTAATATTTATTAAAGCTGCATGTGTCAAGCTCTGAATGTTAGTATATTGTTTGTAGGAATTTGTAGAAATTGACATACCCAGTTTTTCAAGAGCTTCCGAATCATAAGCTGCAATGTGATGTGTGTTTCTCAGTTTCACAACCTGTCTGAACCTAAACGTTGTAGAAATCTGTAAAAAACCCACCAAAAAACCACAAGCCATTCAGCACAGACTGTGATAAGGAGGCGTGAAAGAATGACAAATCGCTGAATGACTTCTGTTTTTTCTTTCCATCTTTTCTTCATAAAGGCAGGTGGAGAAAACTCCTGGGTTGTGGTAACCTCTTTTTTTGTGGAAGTTTTTTTTTTCTCTTCTGATTGTGGGTTGTTTTGTTTGGGTTTTTTTTCATGGTTTTGTCACCCCCTGTCCCCCATCCCCCGTCCCCCCCTTGCTCTGAATTACTTCCAAAGCATCTCTGATCATTCGGGAGTAGATGATAATTTCAGATTTACCCTTTGAATATTCTTCTAGAATATTTAATCAAGTAGATAAAAATAAGATACATTCAGCTTCTCTAAATTTATCCTGTGAGTTTCCTCTCTCAGAGAATTCCTGATCATCATTTACAGCAACTGGGTTGAGCAGAATAAAGGTCTCCAGCCCTGGGTAGGAAGTGGGGAGGAATACCCAGCTACGTTAAGAGATCTTTTCTTCTCTGTGAGGAAAAAGAGCCCCTGCTGCCTGGAACCTGTGCTTGTTGTAAGTGAGCAGCTTATGTTGGTGATGATACTCTGGCCCGTCTTCTCATAGCTCTTACTTAAATTAGTGAATCCTGATGGATTAGTTATGGGACATTTATATTGAGGGGATTTGGACTGATTGTCAAGTTAATGTCTGTTGTTGTGTGTTAGTTTTCCTTCATTTTATGTTAGTTGTCTTGTTTTCTAGCTTTTGCTTTTTGTTACCATCTATTTTATATTGTGATATATATTCAGTGTGGCATCCTGTAGTAAATACAGTGAAACTAGTACTTGTTGGCAGTGAACACTACTTAGGTTAAAGTTGCTGTTAACCTTGAATTCACTTGTATTGTATGACTTAAAATGGATTAGAAGTCTGTTCTGGTCCTTTAGAATTGCATTATTTATATAGAAGTATATTGGTTTTGTATATTTAAATATATATTATTTATATTCAACATATATAAAGTATATTCAATTTAATACATTTTGAGAAAATACTTGGGTTATAATGACATTTTGTGACTTCTCAAAATTAAGGATGAAACATGCACTGCTGTTTCCTACGTTATTTAATAAAATGTAACTTTTTCATTTGTTATATTGGTGAGATAATGACATTCAAATAATTCAGAATTCATAGGCTTTCCATGTAGAGTATTCTTAATTTGGAGATTTAAGACCATATGGTTTCATTAATTTAAAGCAGAACTATGGGCACACACATCACTGTGTAGCTTGGTGTGAAAAACAGATGAGGAACATGTCTTAATATTTTAATTCTTAGGAAAAAAATAAATGACCATTACAAAGGACACAGTACCCTGAACAATCCTAGAAGTCCTGCCTGATCATATGTTAGTTAAGATTATTTTCTCTAAAACACTTAGGAGTCACTTGAAACCTTTAGGATCGCTCACACTTTGTAGAATTAAAGTAAGTAGCTTGAGAAGTCAACCGAAGAAGTATTTTATTTCAAATACTTCAGATCTTTCTGGAACGTATTTTATACTCCAAACGTTGAGTTAGTCTCTATTACTCTGCTTCACTGCATTTCATCTTTTGGCAATATATCTTTACGTCCTTTAAAAGGATTTTCTAGTTTCTTGCACAGTTTTATTGTTGGATATCTCTCTATTAGGTAAGTGAGAGGCTTTGGGGGCTTTTTGTGGTTTGTTTTTTTTCCAGGGGGTGGTAGAGGTGACTTGAAAAAAGGATGCAAATGTCTCAAGGGTCTGCAGTACCTCCAGAAGGTGGGTTAATTTTCCCTCCCCAGCACTGTCAGACAGAAGGCTGTTGATTTCAAGTTTGTCTCTAAGCATTATAATTTTGGCTGCATTAACTTTTGCTCAGTCCAGATGGATCTGACTCCTTGCTGTTGCTATATAGTCATCTTTTCAGCATGCAATTTCCAACTGGGGACCCGAGAAGACCCATGTCCTGACTTCTCAGTGTAAGGCATGACCCCCACAGTTCCTTCTGCTAAGAAAATATTAGAGGTTGCTTTTTTCCCCCCCTCAGGCATGTACCAAATGATAGAAACAGTTTCAGGGGACCCTGTGTCCACTGTTAAGTCATCCATTTAGAAAGCAGCTTCACTGTAACATTTTGCTTGGTTGTCTGTTTCTAAGCATTCTGCTAAATAATCTCTAACATTTAACAACTTGAATCCAAATTATCCTCTCCATTACAGTAGTGCAGACTCCATTTCTGTGGTTAACTGAACGGGACAAACAGCTATTCACTGGACTCTGTTTCTTTCCCACTGATTATCTTTAATTGAGCTGGGCCCTTCTCCCACGTACTCTGTCATGCAGGTACGTTAATTCAGTTCATATAGAATGAGCTTTTCCCCCTGTCCTCAAAATGAGCTCAGCTCTGCCTTTTGAACTGAACCCATTATTCAGCCTGTCTTGTACCTGGAAAAACTCTGATTTTAGTGATACCTATCATACTTTGCTTTCTGTTTTGTGCATTCATTTTACTGTTCTCTTTCTTGATTTTTTAAATGTGGTTTTGTTTTATAGCTCATATTTGTGCCCTTTGCATACACAATTTTTATTTGATTAAAAAATAAACCCCAAACATTTTTCTCTTCTCACCTTTTTATATCTCTGTCTTCATTTCAAGGTCCTCTCACCTGTTACCTTTATATGAGAAAATATTAATTCATTTTTTCTTTGTAAAATTTTCTTCT
The DNA here is from genome assembly GCA_035590275.1 of Ibycter americanus. Classification (NCBI taxonomy): domain Eukaryota; kingdom Metazoa; phylum Chordata; class Aves; order Falconiformes; family Falconidae; genus Ibycter; species Ibycter americanus. The sequence continues at coordinate 19,913,793 of JAVJGI010000032.1, forward strand.
TCTTACTCGCTTTGTTTCAGTGCTAACATACCACTGTGTGTTCATCCATTGGTAACTTTCTGTATTTTCATTTATGTTCCTGAGGTGAACATAGATGAGTAGGTAGTCCCAGTTGTTCCCAAACCCGAGACTACCTTTCCCATCTAGCAGTTCTGGCAGTGCATTCCAGGAATAATATAGAAACAGTTTTAACAGTTTTGGGTTTTAGCATGCACACTCATGCTCTCTCTCTCTCTCTCTCTCCCCCCATGACAATTCTAGAAAGGATAATTATGTAGAATAGCTCAGTGTTTCTGATAACATTAGAGTGAGGGTCAAAACCCCAAAAATATCATTTCTTCACGTAAACTATGCACAGCAACACTGAAACTATTACTGAAGTAAGAACACCAGATTTTGACTCATGTTTGGATGATTTTATTCTATAACCTAAAAAGTACTTTTAGCCTGAAGTTTAGCAGGCTCTTACACTGTACTGTAACCGGTGGAAAATGTTATTGTGCTGATTTGGACTAAAGAAGTAGGACAAAAATAAGGTGGTTCTGTATTTGATTCCTGCAGTATGCAAAGTCTGGAGTAACATATACATGTGGATGAAAAAATACTAAATAGATTATTAGATAAGTAACAGATTGTACAACAAATATAGCCAAGTGTAAGTCATGGGAAATTCTGTATCTGTTTTTAGCCTGGAGTTTGTATGCATTGAAAACATCCCTTGGTAGCTGTCTGGAAATCTCAACTTTCAGATAGTTGGCTGTCATGCTTCTTTGTTCAGTGTTTTCAGAATAACAATTGAGGGTGCCAGTGGCACTATGGCATACCATGTCTTGGGGTAGTGTAAAGATCTCATTTGAATACAGCAGTACTTTCCATGCAAAAGAGTTAATATTTTAGTGTGACATGCAAAACTGATGAATAGCAGTCTGTAAGTCCAATACTTTTTTTTTTTTTCCTTGCCATATATACTACTCTTTTTGTAAAGGCCAAGAAATTAATGAATTATTTTATTTTTCCCCCTTGCAGCCTGCACAGGGTAATTATGTATTATTAATAATGCAGCAGTACAAATGATATTAAATGAACTACATTTGTTAATGTAGATCTTATCCAACTGCTTTTTCCATCGGTGGACTCTTTCTCATCAGGGGGTACTAATTAGCTGTAATATGTGGAAAGATGGGACAGAAATCCAGGCAGATAAATGGGATAGATTTGGAAAAATGCAGGAAGGAAGAATAGCATTTAAGACTGTGAATCCATTGTTAAGAGGAGAGATGAGAATTTATGCTTTTTTGCTTTTTCATACATTTCATTGTCATCTGAAAGGTAGAAAAAAGTATCAACTCTTGTTCTACCAGGGCTATAAAGACTCACAGAATATTTCATATGTCAAAGCTGTAATGCTGTTTTCTTTTGCAGTAATAGAAGTGCATATAAAAGCTATCAAAGTCTTTGCTATGCTTGCTCTTGCATTTATTCAAACTACGGTGTCGATGAAAATTAGTGATTGTCTATTGCTGTTAGAATTTTTTTTAAAAAAGCACTAGCCTCCTAATAAAGTTTACTGTCTCTCTGTTTGAATAATAATCTCTTAATTTTTACAGCTATATTGCTGTACATTTAAATGTGGTTATACAATAAATACACATGCATAATGCATAAATGTAAATTATTTGATCTGTCTGCCTCTTAAATCAATGGAAAGATTATTATAGACTTCAGAGAGGCTGTAGTATGAGACCAAGTAATCATTCTTATAGTTAATGTACAGTTGAGACCCAGTCCATATCAAAATGAGACCAACAATCTCATTTGAAAGCAGGTGGTTGCACCTGTGTTCATGAGATAGAAATTAAATTAATCTCAGTCATTAGTAGGTTTACTACATATTTGCATTGCGTTTCTTATTAGCAGAGTCCAGTAGTTCTTGTACGCTGTGGGACCATTATCATTCAACTACGCAATTTCCTTTTCCTGTCCTTTCTATAGGCACCATGTTTCTAGAAAACTTAAAAATACCTTTCTGACTAGAGCCCTGTGAAACAAGAAACTTGTTTGAAAACCTGTGGTAGCAAACTTGACCCTGTGGCATGCAGAGGTTTCTAAACCACCACAGCAGGCTATGTTTAAAATCCTTGAGCAAGCTGGATTGCCTCATACATTTTTAAAGATGATCAATTATAGGACTTTATATTCCTTCTGCAGTCCTTTTCCTTAAAGACTCCACCCTTTCTGTTTTTTGGGGGTTTTGTTCCCCTGTCCCCCCTGCCCCGGTTGCGTGT
>JAVJGI010000032.1:19924551-19945378 GCA_035590275.1 Ibycter americanus
TCCCCCTGTACTCAGCACTCATGAGACCACCTTGAATCCTGTGTTCAGTTTTGGGCCCCTCACTTCAAGAGGGATGTAGAGGTGCTGGAGCGTGTCCAGAGAAGGCCAACAAAGCTAGTGAAGGGTCTGGAGCACAAGTCTTATGAGGAGCAGCTGAGGGAACTGGGGTTGTTTAGTTTGGAGAGGAGGAGACTCGGGGGGACCGTATTACTCTCTACAACTACCTGAAAGGAGGTTGTGGGCAGGTGGGGGCCAGTCTTTTTTCCCAGATAACCTGCAACAGGACAAGAGGTAATCGCCTTGAGTTATGCCAGGGGAGGTTTAGATTGGATATTAGGAAAAATTTTTTCGCTGGGAGTGTGGTCGAGCATTGGAACAGGCTGCCCAGGGAGGTGGTGGAATCACCAACCCTGGAGGTGTTTAAAAAATGCATGGATGCGGTGCTCAGGGATGTGGTTTAATGGTGGACATGGAAGCCCTGGGTTAACAGTTGGACTTGATGATCTCAAAGGTTGTTTCCAACCTGAATGATTCCATGATTTACAGAGAAGAGGTATAGTGTGTGAATGATCCCAAGATACCTCATCTCCACAAATTGCTCTGTGCCAGCTAAGCAGCAGGAACTATGTGTGTCCTCCTAACAATTGCAAGGTAAAACATGCTGGTTTGCAGTAAGCTCATTTTTTGAGAAACTACCTGGAAAACAGTAGAAGACAATACATGTTATTTTGCATTTTCGAAGTGCATGCAGATGGTTAGTTACCAGCGCTCAGCTGTATGGTTCCCAGTAAGTCACAAAAAACTGAATGTGGGTGGGTCCCCCATGTTATGAATGGTATTAAAATCATACTATTAGGCAAAAACCCACACCCGGACAGTTGCAAGAAGGTAATAGAATGCATTTATGAGTGTATTACCTTAAAACTTTGTAACTCAGTGAATGATCACATACAGAGTATTTGCTGTAGCCATTTGGTTGTAAAGCACCTGCTACCAGTAATGGTAAGAAGCTGGTATATGGAACACTGAAAAATTTGTTGTCTGAAGCTTTTCTTTCAGATTTACCCCAATTACTCGCAGGGCCACATTGGTCCAAATATTATAGAACTTTAGCTTATAAATGATTCTCTTTCTACAGTGAATGTAAACAAGAATCAGTATCTGGAGAAGGACTGGGACAGAGATACTGCTGGAGCCAGAGTGAGTGTTGAGTAGCATCTGAGACAGCTCATACAGTTCTGGGTGTCATGTCCACACACACACAACCCACCCCACCTCACGCCGCCCTGCCTCCACCCCCAGCAGAGCCAATGCTGGGAGTTTTGCATTGCTGAGAAGCAACCCAACAATCAACTTCAGCATTGCATGACCTGTTGCTTGTACTGGCCACCACCAGCATCACTGGAACACTTCAATGGATTGTCCTCAGCGTAGCTAAAAAATATTCAAGTTAGAATTTTTCTAGCCTTAATTCTTGTAAAAACTTATATTTGATGCATGTGTACAATTTATGCATAGACACACCATTGTGCTTCAAGGGTATGATTTACTTGATGATTCACTTTTGGCATTTTTGGTATTTGTGCAGTTATGGTTCACAAAGAAAACATGATGCTCCTTGGGGCTCACGGGAAAGTGCCATCTTGCTGTATCATATTCTGTATAAATCAGGCCTGTTCTAATTGTGTAATGCTTTTTATAAAGAGAAAACTGGCCACATCAGAGTGTTACAAGCAGCAAGAAGGGATGTATAATACAGACATGGCTAATACTGCTTTTGCTATGATCTGTATCAATATATGCATGTCAGAGTGGGTCAAACAGTATGAACTAGCTCAAACATTTGTCTTTGACAGAATAAGGCTGTTGTGTTATTTTTCACAGGTTTTAAAATACAGAGTTAATAATGGCTATTATAGTGCCTGTTTTCACATGGTATGTTCAATTACCTCTACAGTGAGGGAGTAAGGGGCTCATAGTCCATTTTCTTTCAAAGCATTTGTCATGTATTTTCAGCATTGGAATTTGGGGTGCTTCTGAGGATGACTTTTTTTGGCTATGTTTTCTTCCTCTTTGCATGTGAATAAGAGCTAAATGAATGGGTCTCATTAGATTTCATCGGCCTTCTGCCTATGAAGACAGACAGTTCTAGTGCAGCAGGATTGCCAAATATTCTTTTGACGTGTTTTGATTGATCAAGTTTTGCTTTTCTCATAAACAATCCTAATACATAGTTCCTCCATATGAAGATCATGTAGCTAGAACTCAGGTTGTTGGTGGACTGTTTTTACACATAAAGCTGTTATTGCAGGAAAAACGTACCACTAATAATAACAGGAAAATGTCCCTATATTTAGTTGATTTTTGAGGAAAAATAGAGCTTATTAATTAAGTCATAACTTCCTGGTACTCTGTGATACTTGATCAACTGAAATGCATGTCACAACAATAAATCTTTATCTGAGAGCTGGTTATCTGCTGAGACCAAATCCATAGTACAACACAAACAAACACAAGGTATATGAATCTTTTGGAAAAACCTGTGAATATACAGTCTGCTTAAACGCGTGAACTAAAGTTTAGCCCATTACATGAGATATGAAAGTTGCTTTTCCTAAAGGTGGGACATCACAAAATATACAGCATTTATAAAGCCATTGCAAGGAATCAGTAAAATCAGGAGGCCATTTTATATGTAACTACCTGCAACCTGAGCCTTGTCCCATTCAATCAAAATCCCAAGGTGACAAGTTGTGGTCAGCTTTCACCTCTTTTTCTCTCTATTTATGAATATGTTGATTTCCAGTTCTCTTTTTAATTCACCTGTGCTTGTGCTTAGGTCCAGGTCTGAAGACAAGACTATTGCTTTAGAAACTGGTATCAGAAATTCACTTAGGATATTAGCCACTTATTTCCTGTGACTGTTACTAGCAATCAATCAGTGTTCTTTGTGTGATTAACAGAGGAGACTTCTGGAGACAACTGTTAAGTAAATTAAAATAAAATGTTATAGGATGCCTTTATAATCTTAGTGGTGAATTAAAAAGACTTGACCTTTCAAATGTAGTCACTGTTACTGGATTTCAATATGAAATATCTGTGATCTTTGGAGATTTTAGTACCGTGTTGCAGACTTGGGCCGTAAGCATTTCCTTAGTGTCTGTGAAAATCAGGCCATGAGTGAAGTTGGAGTGCATGCTGCATATTTAGATGCTTCTGAGGAGGGGCAGGATATGTCCTTTCCCATTTTTTTACCCATGATTTTATGGTTTCTTAAAGGTGCTCTCGGTAAAACCAGTAAGAACTGCAGGCACACTGCACTTGTTAAAAGCAGGGTAGGTCTTGATTTTCCAGGGTGCAAAGCACCCTTTGTGCTTGATGACTCAGAGACAGCTGTGCTTGCTCAGCAGCTCACAAATTTGAGTCCTTACTGCAGGTAGGCGCAACTGGAAACACTGGCTGTCTTCCCAGAATGAATCAGGTTTAGCACTATGAAGGAGAGGAGAGCTTGTCTTACCCACCCTTTGTCCTCGCGCTCGCAGGCTGCTTATATTTAGCTGGTATTGCTGGTACAGAATAACTCATTTAGATGCAAGAGCCCAGCCTTCATGCTTCAGTCACTCTTAAAGGCTTCCCTAGCAAGCAGCATTTGCAGCTCTTTTATGGTGAAGAGAGCCCTAAAACTATATAAAGCTGTGAGCATGTATAAAGCATCTTTCTTAAGAACCACATTTCATAATGCTGGCTAAGTGCTGCTCAGTTGCATTTAGTGAAGGAGTATCAGCAGCACTTGACAGCTGATTACTTATAGAAACGAAACTAAAAATCTCATTCCTTTCTCTCTCTTTGATGTTGGGAAAAAATATTTGTCATGCAACTGCACTGAACTAGATAAATGGGGAAAGTCCTACTGTAGAGAGGCTTCTATACTGCTGGGAAGGTTTAGGATTGTATTGTTGATAGGGTGAATAACAACAGCTGCTGGCACTGTTGTTGCCAGCCCAACATTTTTGTCACAAAGCACTAGGAAAAGCAAAATTAATAATCTAAAATTAGAGGATGCCACCCACCCCCCAAGAAATTCAAGTACCATACATTGGCCATTTCAAAACTAGGGATCATTAGTTTTTTGCAGCCATTTACTTTATCTCCCATTTTAGAAAACAGTTTAGGGACATCATAAACATCTCAAGATCAACTTAATTTATGTTTATAAAGTAAACTGGGATGCTTGTATGGAGGCTGCTCAGTTTGTGGAATAGCTGTCTCCCTAAAAATAATGAATCTCTGTGGTCAGCGTGTATTGTTGACTTCACAGCTTTTATAGATTTCCCATGCTCTAAAGATTAACTCTTTCCAGCTGCTAGACAAACCAGTCATTCTTTTAATGGATTGCTTATCTAGACGATGACTATTCCTATTTGAGGAAAAAAAAAAAAAAAAGTCTTTTAATTGGCTCTATTTACTGGTATTTTTCAAGTGATCTTTAATATATCTTCTATAGAATTGATTTCAAATGGTGCACTTGTATTGACTGAAAGTTCTCTGTCCTAGCAGAGGTGGACTCTTCTGACTAGAAATAATAACAGTGAGTCTAAGGAAAAGGTACTATTTTAAATGAAACTGCCATCACATTCTTTCAGACAAATGTACTTGCAACTTCACTTACCACAGGATGGTATTTGTAGACAGACTGTCTGAAAAGAGACAAAAACTTTCTCCTGTGAGGGTACTATCAGGACAATTTTGTTTATCTTCCTGTAAATGCAGGGAAGTCAGCTATTAATGGACTTATTTATAAAAGCCACTGTTGGTTTGTGTTTAGCATTATGCAGCAACAGTAAGAACATTTTATTTTGATCGTCCAGAAGCAGTTTAGAGTTGGGGTGGTACTGTAATGGAACAATGAAACAAAACTCAGTTTCTTTTTCATGTTAAAATAAAACTGTGTAACATAAATGTATCTTGGACACTTTGTCAATATATATTGCAGTCACTATTGAGTACCAGTTTTTGCTAAATGACTAAGCATGACACATGTACTTTAGCTGGGTCTAGTTCTGTTGCCTCCTATGGGGGCATAGTCCAGCTGTGGTTTGAGAGTTGGCTAGAGTAAATCAGAATTACCTGCATTTTGTTTCTTCTGATATGTGTGATCTTATGCTGTGTTTGAAAATGGAATGTAATTGCCTCTGTTGGACCATCCACATTGACGGTGCTCCTCCTCTTCTTTTGGCAATTATTAAACATGCTTTTTTTTTTAATAGCCTGAGCTATGGAGTATGGCCAGACAAGCTTGCTAACCCATTCTGTACCATGCCTCTGTCCAGGCATAGGTTTCTGAGAAGGCAGCTGCTAGTGGCATTGCTGCCAATCTGAACCCAGGTATTCCTTCCTCCTGTTAAAGGTGAGAGGGGGCCCTCTGGTCTCAGCTGGAAAGTGATAGTTTTGAGGCTGCCTTTTGGAGGGGTTAAAACTAGCTGCTTGAGTGTGCTTCCTCTCTTTACTCCTGGCAGGTATTCTTACCAGCTGCAAATGGCTGTTATTAGTTGCTGCCTTCCAGGAGCAGGGAGGGGATGCATGCCAGCAGGTAGTTCTGGTCTCAGCAGAGATTTATGTGGCTGTTAGTATCAGAGAGGCATGCATTTGGAAATAGCTCTATAAGCTGCCCCTAAGCTTTGATTGGGCTTTCATTGAAACAGCGTTAGAGAACTTGATCAGTTAGTCTCTGCTTTGATACAGACTGAAAAGCTTAGCATAACATATCGTGTATAATTTTTACCAATAAAGTGTTAGTGAGGATTGAAATAAAGATGACATATTTGACTGTCTCCAGTTCTGTTTAGCATTCTGTTTAGATGCTGGGTCATTACTGAAAGCCTGTTGTCATTGAAGAACAGACTCCATTTACTACCTGAATAGTAACTCTAACTTGAGTTTGATCTAGCGTGAAACCTCAGTGTTGAATGTTCTAATAATTCTTGAGTTGGTTAACTGAAGGGAGTAAACACAGCAACTATAGTTAGCAGAATTTGGCAGCGCATAAAATAATAATTTTTTTTTCTGGTTCATTAGTTCCTCTAATAATTGAATAATCTAATCAGATTCTGCAGCCTTTGATAATAATATTTATTTTTAATAATGATTTTATAAAGTTTGCCATGTTGTGTATCTTGATTAAGAATAATTCATTTAGGAAGAGTTAACTCAGGTGTGGTTAGCTTCCTGATTTGAAGCAAAGATCACTGTTATGAATTGAATCACAGTAACACTTCTGCAACTCTTGCACTCTTTTGGAGGTGTTTGATTCAAACACTGACCTAAGCTGACCTGGCTTGGTTTGTGTGACCTGATGGGATCATAGTTGGGAGACGGTATGGCTGCAGGCATACTGAATGTTATTATTTCACTATCAGAGCACTTCACTTAATATTTTGTCCACCCGTTTATAAATTAAGCATTTATCATGGGGAGGCTGTTGTGCTTCAAAAGATTATGGGACTCAGCTTTGTCCTACCTCAGGCAAGAATCTTATTTGTTGCAGTGCAGTTTTACCAACGGACCATGAATCTGGAGTTTTGTTTCATGTCTGCTGAATAACTAACTGTTTGAACCATAGATCACACAACAGGTACTGGTAACTTTCTTTTGTTCAGTGCCACCACTTGTACAATAGATATCTTAGATATGGAATTTTTCCTGTTTTTAAAAAACTGATAGCCTGATTTTTTTTGTCATGATACAGTCCCTCACATTGTGATGTTGGTATACACAAGTTTCACTTAAAGCATGTCAGTATTCACCCTGCTATTGAAGGTGGTGTTATTATGTTGGGTTTTAACGGGGCATAGATCTTTCCCAGAATCTGAGGAATGGAAGACTGCATATACCCTTGTCTGCCTTCATTCTTGGAGGTGGACAAGACATCAGATCATAAGTAAGTAGGTACTGAAGTAATAGAAAAGGAGCCTTGGTATAGTGTAATATAGTGAAATATTGGTGTATAGGATGGATTTCCACATTTGCCCTTTACTATTGCATTGACAAAAAATTAAATATGCACACCTGTTTGTTTTTCATCAGGTGGAATTGTGTAGTACACACAAATATTTGCCACCTTGTTTAACCTTGTCCCAAGATATTTACATCTTGGAACCCATTTAAATTTTCTTGTTTTGGCAGTGAAAGAGATGTTGTTGACATACCAAATACCAAATATTACTTTTAGTTTTAACTGCTTATCATACAGTATATGCTGCATGAAAATGAGAAACATTTCAACAAGTTGACTTCATCTCCAGCTCTTTTCAAGGCAGAAGTATATTAATCTAAGGGAAAGAACAAATGGCCAAGGATCAAAATATTGAGCCTAGTATACCTGAGCAAAATAATAACAAACCCTTTCTCAGGTATATTTCAAAGACTGTGTTTGTGCCTTAATGATCCTTGCTTTAAGAAAAAAGAAAGAAAAAACAAACCAGAAAACTGCAAAACCCTGTATGTCAATCAAGACATGGCCATTATGAAAGATGAGGGTGTGTTGGTATAGCTGGTTCTAGCCCCTACCAGTCATGGCAAGTATCAGAGACACAGGTGTAGAATTTTGTAGTAGACCTCTTATCTTAGGGTAAATGAAAGAACAGTGCTTCCCTTTCCTGCTTTTTATAAGGTAACAGGACCACATCTGCTGCCTCTCTGTCTCACCTAGAAGTTCTCTCTGTTTCTCCTGAAATGGAAAACAAACACCCATTTAAAACTCTGGTTAAAAATTAATCTCATGGTTTCACCTCCGTCACTGTGGCTGCTTGTTTCTTCAAGTGGAGCCAGGTGCCTTTCTGGGTCTTAAGAGGCCCTCATGCCCCATTTTGACTCTCACATGGTATGATAATAAAATAAACCAGTATGAATTAATCTAAAACAATAAGTTGAAATTCCAAGTTAAAGACACAACGTAAACCAAGCCAAATGAAAGTAAAGGTCCCAGATGAAAATTGGGGAAGCAGGGGGAGAGACTGAGCTGAAAGACAGTAATAATTGCGATAATAAACATCCCAGAGGAAGTGCAACCTAAGTGAGCTTTGTTATAATCCTCTTGAACTCACAGCCAAGCCATCAGTTATTGCTTACCTGAATTACAGCATCTGCTAGAGAGCCCAAACAAGGCTGGGGCTGTGCTGTGCTGGGCAGGGAGCATGCATATAGGTAGGGGCAGTTCCTGCCTTCAACAGGTCATTTTCCAAATAAACCAATCTAAATGGGGCTGAGCATCTGTAAAAATGTTAGCATAGCAGCTAAGAATTCCTTCCTGTAACTTAGATCTCTGTGATACCAGAAGAGCTTACTGCAGAAGAGGCAAAAGCTCCATTGCTGGAGACTCTTCAAAGTAAACTGAAGAAGGGACTAGAAGACGGCAGGGAGCAATCTTGTGTTGGCAATGAACACACTGTAGATGACCTAATAGGTCTTTGTCATCTCCAGCCTTGGTTGTATATTACATGATTTGATTCATAACAGTCTGGGAAGGAGACATTTATTTGTCATACAAAAAATAACCTTTAATCATCAAATGAGAAGTTTATTACTGGAAGTCTATTATAGCTCCTTTGCGAGAGGACATAGCAGTGCATTCTGCTGTGCTGATATCGTATTTATTGGCAAAAGGGTAGATGCTCCTTCCTCTCTGCATCCTGCCATCTCCTTACATATATTAATTTCTTCTGTACAGTTGTAATAAAGACCTCAGCCTTGTATGTTGAAAAGTGCATGCCAAGTTTAAATCAGCCAATATCAGGCGGGATTTAGGGAGAACTGCCATTCCTTTATCAATGTCTGGAGGCTACTGAATCTGAAATCTTACATACAGCTCAATGCAATTCTTGTTGACTGTAGTCAGCTAGCCTTCAAGTGTGACGCGTTACCATGTTGTGTCTTGAAGTAAACTGAGCAAGGTCCCAAAGAGAGCTACATCTTTGCAGTCTTCTGCTATAGAAGTTCAGGTGGGACATACAGAGAGAGGCACTACAACTCCCACCGCTCCTTCCCCCCCCCCCTTTTTTTCCCCCTCCCTTGTAGTGCATTATAGAATTTGATCAAGAGGGAAAGGACTCTCCCAAGTGTTTGTGTAACCATGGCCAAATGAAAAGTAGAAGTCGTGCTAGCTGTGGTTTAAATATTTGGGGAACTGTCTTTGTAAGAGAGAGTGTAGTAGTACCAAGAAGGAAAATTTAGCAGAGGAAAAAATATTAGAAGTATGAATTAATTATTTAGATAGCTGTGTAGACATTCATTGCCTCTTATTTAAATTTTTAATTATTAGCTTTTGTCCTTAATAAAAAAGGTAAAAAATTCCTTTGCAGAGCTGCTGCGCCCTATAAATATCACGTAAGTTGGAAGAATAGATAATTATCATGCTTCAATCAAACAATAAAATTTATATAAAGTAGCTACTTGACATCCTATACAATAATATTAGGAAAATATTTACTCTGTGTTTAAAACCAGTATGCACAATTTCTGAATACTTTGATTTAGTCTCTTCCGCTTTGATTTAGTGTCATCTTAATCAGAGTTTGTAAAACTAATGTCAAATTACTCATATTCATTTTCCTCCAGAGGAATTTAGAAAGTCAGTCTCTCTTTAGATTGGGTGCAGAAAGAAACAGTATATTTTTCCTCACCTGCAACAGAAAATAAGTGTCGTATGACTGTTCGTAAGCTTGATACTATTATGAATTTCCCCTGTTTTTACTGTGCATAAGTAACATGCATACTTGTGTTGCATAGATCTGTTTGAATGAATTTGGTAAGTTCTGTAGTTTCTTATGGAGATGGAGCACAGATTATACAGTTTTAAATGCTCACAACTTTTCGCATGTTTTTCTGCTTCTGTTCCTGAATGAACTGAATCATAAGTAGTGGAGTGATCCACACGCTCTGTCCACCGCAGGACTTAATTCTGTGATTAGTCCTCAAAACCAGTGTATCTTGTGCTTAGAATTGGGGTTAATGTTACTTTACATCCTTTTCATTATACTTTTAATGGATTCTAGTAAGCAGTGTAACTAGTGTGTTTTTCTGAGAAAACATTTTTTTTCATAGCTGTTGCTATGAATTTATTCTTTCTGTAGTGTTAAGAAAGTTCCTTGCAGATGTACCTTTAGTCATGAGACCCTTGACCGCTCAGCCTACAGCTGCTTGCTTTTTGATATGAACAGTGCTGGTGTAGAGGGACAGACATTGGCCATGGTTTTAAAGCCATGTGTACTCACCAGCTTTAGGCTGTCTTTGGCCATGTCTCCAAGTGCCCTTCAGTGCCATTGAAACTAATGTACACCAGCTGACTTTTTAATTCCCTGGCGTTTTTTAATGGTATAGGCCTGGAAACAGTCTTATATGTTGAATCTTATGGAGGGGATAAAAGGACTTTAGCTGACTTCAAGAGGGTCCAAATGGAATTGGGCCCAAGGGTGACTCCTGCTTCAGCTGAAGTCAAACCACAGCCTCTGTGAGGGGAGTGGGTTTTGCTAATGTGGTCCTTACTTTCATAGGTGCTTTATACATACAAACAAAAACTCATTTCTAAAAAAGTATGTCACTTAGCAGAGGTCAAAGCACCTGTTACCTAAAAATATGTAAAGAAGAATGGTGCTTGAAACATTTCAATTGAGTAGCTTTAGTAATCAACTATATTTAATAGATGTGGAGTATGTAATAAGCCATACTGTGGGACAGCGCTCTTTATATGGGTATATAACCACACAGTGTTCCTCACATGCTAATTTTGTCTTTGATTTGATAGTATACTTTTAAAATGTTTTTTTATATTCTATATAAATTTGTTTAGGTATTTAATATATGTTTACTATTTATTTACTTTTATTTTTCCATGGAATTAGGTAAGATTCCCATTCGTTTCCCCTTCTTGGCACTGTGTGTATTTCCCTTATACCACTATGGTCTGTGTTTACTTCCTTCAGCACCCATTCCTGTTAGGAATATTAAGTCTGGAGCTGAACTTCTAAAGTGGCATGAATTGATGTCAAATCCTTCTGATGCCTATCTGTAGAAGGATGAAGGATAATAATTTTTCCTGGCTTCTGGGCTTTTTGGGGTTGTTATTTTGTATGTGTGTACGTATATATGTGTGTGTGTTCTGTGCTTCTAAAGTACAGTTTAAATTAAAAGAGAAACTGAAGCAGTTTGGTGTTCCCAGTACAATTTTATACTTTTTTTAAAGCAAGCCCTGAAAGGTTCTGGTCCTGCCTCTGCTGGGCTGACTCCTGCTATTTTGATACGTCTTTAGCCTCACATGATGCTCTAGGCATGTGCCATGTTAACAGTTGTATAAAATTTGTCCTGGTATTTTACCCATACTAGAGTGGTTGCAAACAGCTGTAAGGGTCCTCCTGTGACCCAGGAATATGTTAATCAGATTTATCTGATATGAGATTGGGGACCCAAAATTATGCTTATGGCTTTTCTATAGCTACTGATATTTGTGGTATATAGCGCTTTTCCAAAAGAGCAATCATATTGTGATATCAAAATATGAATCTCATGTATAGCCAGTAAGTAGTATTGTATAGCAAAGTCTGTGATGAGTATGGGAGTGAAACATTTCATGAGCAGTTGATCATTTTAGAAGTCTGTGGAAATGTGCCCACCAACCTCACACACCTTATTGATACTTTAAAGGCCCAGCAGTAGTGATAGGAATTTTTGCATTAATCTTTTGATGTATATAAGTCCTCAGTTTAGCGCATCAGAGAAATACGTGCAAAATTCAGTATTACTTAATGTGAGCAAAGGTACCAGAATACAGTACAGAGGAAGCTCAACAATATTTATTATAGTAAGGGTTTGAGTGCTCTATACAGTCTAAATGGCATTGCAACTATTTGGGTTCCACCAAATCACTCAAAATTAGTATGGAAATGGAGGCATCTTCTGAAATTGCATTGTGTGCACCTTTATTTAAAAAAAACGTTTGCAACTTCTCTTTTGAATGTCTATATTTAAATTGTTCTGTATCAACAGAATTGCTGCTTATTCTCTGCATTTGAAAGGTATTCAGCTAGGTTTAGTTGTATTTATTGTTTGAATGATCTACTTCAATGGTGCTTGCTGCTTGCTTTGTAATTTGTTGCTGTAAGTAGCTCTGACTTTGAATCGCATCAGTCTTTTTATTTGAAGATAATCTTTTTGAGCAATCTGAAACAACATTCAGCCATTCCAACTATGCCCCCTGTATTTAAAACAACAGATTCCTGAGCTGCATTGCCTGTTCTTCAGCATATGCCTTGTAGTAAATATTTCTTTATATGGTTACTCTTATAGATGATCTGGTATGTTGTATATTGTCTACACATAGCTGATCCATACAATTCTAGCTATGGTTTTAAGTTTATAATGCATTTATGTTAAGAAAGCCAGAATCTCAGCTGGTGCAAGTTAGTATAGGTCTCCTGAAATCAATAGTGCTCTGCCAGTTTCTACTATTTCATGAGCTGGCCATAATAATGTAATATTACTAAAGAGATAACACAGTGAAAAGGAAGCTTTATACTGATTCAGCTGAGGCAGCTATTAGGTTGGAGTACTGCTGAGCACATATTGTCTAATATTCACCTAATAGCTGATATCCATTTCGTGGGACCCAATTTTTAAAGTATCTACTAAGTGGAGTTAATTAAGTTAGTTTTACAGGGTGGTGGTGAGGGATTTTTTTAAAAACTCGAAACCTTTATGGAATTGCATGGTCTTCTGTTGGAATAAGATTAGCTCACAAGATTAGCATGTAAAAGTGGGTTTTGCCCACTCATCTGCTGAGGATCTGACACCGTGGCTCTCAGTTTTTTTAGTGCGATTAGAATTCAAAAGCTAATTGTATGAATGCCCTTTCAAAAATCCCAAGATGCCTCTATTACAACTTTAGTGTGAGTAGCTGTTGTCAGGATGTGACTCAGGGCAAAATGCATCTGGTTTACGTTGTGAAGAAAACATATGCAGTGTTTCTTGATTGCTTGGAAAATGACACGTACCTTTGTTTCCATTTCTAAATGCAAATATGCTCTCACACATAGTGTAAATTACAATTGCTTAAAAGAAAAGATTTTTAGGGATAAAATGGATATGAAAGCAGATTAAGAAGTTTCACTACTGAATGTACAAAGATTCGTAGTATATTGGTCTAACTGTGCTATGTCCATGTTTTTCTCCTATTCTACAGAGAAAATTAAGTAAAGAGGCTCTTTCAGGTAACTTCACATAGCACTGTGATATCAAATGCAGATAACATTGTCCCTTCTTTGGTATGATTTTAAAATAATTTTTAATCTTCATTTCATCATCAAGTAAATTATTAATTGAACTCAATTTTTTTGCTCAGTTCACTTCTAATTTAATGTCAGTCAAAAAAAAGATTTAATTTCCTTACTTTTATCCTATAGCGCATGCTAATGCTGAAGCCAGTGTTTTTATTTTATGATCTAGTGTCTTAACAGGACTACAATATACGCATATACATGAGCACTTAGGCAAATTGCTGCTGGCAGGATAACACACCATGTTGGGGTTTGCATACAGGGTACTGGATGAAAGTCTCTGGAATGCCATCTGTGATTGTTCAGATATATCTTATTTTCAGAATTTATTGCATAAGTCTTTTCCTAAAGTTAGAGTAAAAAGTGAAGTGTCAAGTCTGTATGTTAACTGGATGCCAGTGCTCTGAATTTTTTTTTCTTTTTTAAATTGACAAAGAATTAAAAAAAAGTGAAATTAAACTTTGGGAAATACTGTGACTTCTCTACTGCTTTTTCCTTACTATTGAAAATGGTACTGTCTCCTGGCAAAATGTACTTTGTGATGCTTGAAGAAGCATTTCACAAACTTTCAACTGTCTTTGAAATGGTTATTTTTTAATTTTTCCGTTTTGTAACTAATTTTAAAATTAAAGAGATGCATTTTTTGATTGCAACTTTGTCTTTTATATTAAGAGGCTTGCTCTGTATTCACTTCTTTTAAAAAAGCATACATGGCTGGATGAGCACCTTGCAATGTTCTTACGAAGCAGAGTTCATCTGTATTTCCCCCTTATTCTGTGGAGAAATAAAATGAATTAGCCTTCTCCTGTCTCAGCTAACTTCTTTTTCTAATTTTTCCTTGCTCAGCTCACATACAAGGAGAACAGCCACAAATTCACTCTTCTTACAGCTCACCTGATCAGAATGCTAAATAGCAATGGAGCATCTGACCAGTAATGTAAGTCCAGCTGCAGTAAGTTTTTGGGCAGTGTTTCATGCCTAGCTTCTTTCAGTAGATCTGCAGGCTGTAACACAGTTGAGACCAAAGGTCAAAAGTTCCTCTGTGTGCTTTCTTTACCTCTTAAGGTCATTGTCTGCTTTCATGTAACAGAAATATAGCTAGTAGCTTAACTTTTGTTCATTATCCTTGATAGTTATTTCCATATGTAGCATACCTTTCCTGATAGTTACACTAATAATAATCAAGCTTGGATGGACATATGGATGAAATCACAGTGGAATAGGCAAGAAAACTCAAGTGAATGCTTTATTGGCCCCTGACACTCACTTTTACTTCATCTGCATAGAGTGTGCTGATGCATATGACCGTGAAATTTCACCTTCTACTGACTGTTTTGGACATAAAATTTTCTAGTTGCTGGACTTTAATCTGTCAGAAGAATTCAGATGCATTTTTCCATGTGTCTCAGAGATAGTATAACAGGAATCAGAGTTATCCACACAATCAAAGAACAAAACCATTCAAAGTTATTTGTAGTATAAATACTGTTACTGTGTACTATTTGATAAAAAGAGGATGATTTTCTTTTCCAGTACCTTAGGTAGGAGAATGGTAACTACAAAAGAGGCTACACACTTTATAGTATTTCCAAACAATTGTGTATAACAACTGGTGTTATAGCATATCAAACCATGATGGGGTGATCCTCCTTCCTTTGGTTTGATATACTTTCAGCTTCTTTAAAGGCTCTTGAGATCAGGACCCCTACAGAGTCTTTGAAGCTTGTGGTTTTCTTTCACTAAAAAGTGAAGCTTTGGCTTTTAATGGCAGCTCAGCAAATATCTCATCAATATTTAAAGTGTCAAGTGTACCTCTGTTAGAGGTACCAATCGCAGATCAAAGATACTAGCACTGAGGTGCAGCATTTCCTTCAAAGGTCTTCACAGTTGAGCTTTTTCTTTTGTTGGAAAAGAACTTACCTTTTTAACATTCGTTGCTTGCACAAGTCTTAAACATGTTGTTTGACGACTGTGGGGGATTAGATGTTTTGTTACCATAGCCAGTGAGGATGGTGCAGTAGTTTTGAACAGTCCTTCATGCTTGTTTAAGAACGCAGAGTTCTTGGAAAAGCCTTTTGCTGGCTGTTTCCACATTTCTTCAGTTGACCAAATTCTATTGCATTTAATGGTAGCAATGATATACTTTCCAAGGAGGTCAAGAATTCAAGATGGATGAAAGTTTAGTGGCAGGTACAAATAAGCTGTATCAGATTGGTTGTTTTTTGGCCTTTTCTCTTTCAGTGAGGATTTAAGATGTTTCCTTTTTCATTTTTTATATCCTCTGTTGCCTTCTTTCTGCTCATTATGTAAGGCTTATGAATATGGCTGTGAAATCTAATCCCTTTATTACTCTTCCAGCTTTTACTGTGTTTTTCTTTTTTAACATCTGTTAAAACAATTACAACAATAATTACAGTAATAAGGATTCTGACTATTTTGTGCTTGTGGTTTATCTATTCCCACGTTGTGATTTTGGTTGGCACATACCCACAGGCAGAGTCTAATGTCAAGGTGTTAAACAGAGTTTGAAAGGTGAATGGTTGAAGTGATGTTTCTAAAAAAAAGAAGGAAATTTGGATTAGGCATGCTTCATGATTATGTGAAAAACAGAAAATTAGAGTTAAGAAGCTTATCGGATGACTCTTGTAAAACATAGAATATTTTGATTCCATGCTATCTGATTATCTGCAGAGTGTACTGGGATTAACAGGTCTAAAATGTGTGTCACTAGAGAGGGTTTTTACCCTGAAGGCTGACTTTTACTGAATAATATTTACCTTCTTGTAAAATGAACAGAAATTTGTGTCCCTCAGTCAGTTACAAACTTCGCAGTTGTGTACCTCAGAATACAGTTAAGCATTACAGTGGGGTAGATGTCAACTTTTCCAAGCTGCTTGCAGAGCAAGGAGTCTAACAGGGAAGCTACTGTACTACCACACACAAGGTTGTTAATTTGTCACTCCTCACTAATGAATGTGTCATAATCCAGATTTTATTATGTTTGGATATTTAGGTGTTTTCTGTTGAATAGCTTGTAATTCATGTGGATTTCAGATGGCATGAGCTAATACCAAGTAACAAATTTGCTTTGAAAAACCCTGTGAGCATTAAGGTAGTAATGTGTTTTCAAATTCTTGTTCCTTTCACATATGGGTCCTGAATCTGCAATTCAGCAAATCCAGTCTTAATTCAACATCTTGCCCTTCTTTTACACTGATGGGGCTTGCATCAGTTTGTGCTCTGGGTGATTGTGTATAAATTACTGACTCTCATTTGTCTTTAGAGACATTTGATTTGGGACCCC
Organism: Ibycter americanus; assembly: GCA_035590275.1. Taxonomy (NCBI): domain Eukaryota; kingdom Metazoa; phylum Chordata; class Aves; order Falconiformes; family Falconidae; genus Ibycter; species Ibycter americanus. The sequence continues at coordinate 19,941,178 of JAVJGI010000032.1, forward strand.
CGTTTCAGTGAAGAGCAAGTAGAGATGGCAGGGTTTTGCTTTTGACTAGCAGTACTTTGTATAACATTGCAACAGTTTGAAAAGAAACTTTCATAGTCATATTGGCCAACATTTAGTTCTTCTGTCCCTTTTTCTTGTGCCAGAGGTGTTCTCTGTTTAATGAATGTGGCAAGGCTATAAATAAAACTGGCAGTGGAAATGCTGGCCCAGTGCTGTACGCTGCACACCATTTATATCCTATCAAGACCATTGAATTGGCTGTATGCCCAGGAATAGCAAGGAGTATTCCTGCTCATGGCTGCACCTTGCATTTGGAAGAGGATTATATGTAAGTTGACAGCACAGCATAAATGTTCCCTAAATTCATTTTCATTGTGACTGAACTCTATGCCTTAAAGAAAAGTGTCCAGCTGTGATTTCACTAGTTCTAGCAATGGAGAATCCGCCACCACTGGTGGAATGCTGCTACCCTATTTCCTTTTACTTGGAAGTTGAAATCTGCACTTTATTATGAGCTAGAATTTGCCTCTCAGCTTCCAGCTGTGGATTGTGTTCTACCTCTGTTTGCTCAACAGAAGTAGGCAGAGGTATCCTATAATTATTTGTTCCTAGATTTAATAATTTATGTTCGGCTATGTTGAAATTAATATAATTACTTTGTGCCCCATTCACTACAGTGATCTGCTCTGTATCAATGACCTGATCTCTTCAATATTAACTTGTGCCAATATCCTCTTTGCATGTCAGCTTTATAGGTAAAGATTCTGTGTTTTCCGTAGAGGACTGATAAAAATGCCAAATAATAATGTGACCAAAATTTGGTCTCTGTAGGAATTCAGTCAGAGCACACATACAATGAGGATTCTCTACTTGCAATTGTATTTTGAGATCTATCAATAAATAAATCTTGAATCTTCTACCGAACTTTCCAAAATCTTTAAGTGACACGCAAACAGCTCTAGCATTACTTGTGCCTGTGGCTGAGGTCATACTCATACCCACTATTCATTTAGGTCATACCACTTAACTTCTAAAGATACGAGTACAGTATTAGTTTTCATCATTATCTCTGGGGAGTTCCCTGAATTTCATGAGCTACCAACAAAAAAATAAGCTTTTCTCCAGCTCTTGGATCTCAGTTTTCTATCTGTGCTGATATAAAAAAAGTCTTAGTGTGGTAGCTACTCAGTATTACTTCCTTAAATCACTTTTGGATTGTAGTATACTTTCTTGACAAGTCTCGACGTGTATTGGAATTCTCCCAAATTCAGAATGAGACTAGTTTTTGAGCCTTTCCATGTTGCTTGGATTTTAATGACCATTCTACTATATAAATCTATTATGCTGTTAGAATGCATTTTGTTGCTAATGTACTTTGAAAAATCCTTATTGTCTTTAATTGTGTTGGCCACTGATTTCTCATTGATGTTAGCCTCAAGCATTTTAGCAATCTTCTGACTCTTAGTTTATATTAATTGCTATCAGTGTTCCCTTTTTTTGCCGTCACTATTTATTTTTACACATGCTTTTACTTTTCCTGTAAGTCTTTTTCCTCTAAGGTTGATTAATTTTCCCTTGATTATGGATTTTGTGGCATTTATTACAATATTCTTAACTCTTAGCAGTTATCATAGATCTGATTTAATAGATTTAAAAAGTGGCTTCAACCACAGTATATTCCACTACCATTTGAATTTCAGTCTCAAGATAATTTTCACTTATGGCATCCAACTCTTAGCCAATATTGTATGTATAATAAGGAAAAACTTTAGAATGAGCAGTCTGTATATCACTTTCATAAAGGTCTGTAGATGTGATGACCAGTATTTTGAAATGACTGTACTTTAAATCAGATCTAGATGAGTAGCAGTCCACAGAAAGTTTTCCTTCAAGTGGTTTGAACTTCCATTTTTCATCTTTTCATACTCAAATATGTAAGTGGTTCTTTTGGCTAAATGCTGAACCAAATTTGCATTTTAAAACATCCTGATGGAGAGAACTTTAACTTCTTCAAAGAATTAGGCTGTCACAAAGAAAGACTAGCTTATGTTTTACTAAAGGCAAAAAGTTATATTTTCTTACTTTAAATATGAATTTCTAAAAGTGTGACCCAGTGGTATTTTTTTATGAAAAAACAGATGCTTTGGCTGTCACTCCCTAGTAAGGCACCTCAGACCCTTGAGACTTCAGAGCTACATTTTAACTGTGATGGATTGTTGGATAAATCCAGCAGTGACAGCACACTCTACAGCTGTGCAGCTGCAGTACATGGCACTACAACAAAAAGTAATACAAGATAAGAAAAAAGATTATGGTATTCACTGTAAACAACAACTATATTGCAGTCTTGAGGAGACACCTGTGCATGTCTCAAGGATGTATGAGTCCTTCTGAGCTCTGTGATACTGCAGCTAAACTGGTGGTTTCGATGAGTGTGTAATTAATTAAGTAATTTAGTATTGCTACTTGAGTGTGGTAAAACACATGCCATGAAGTGATACAAACGTGCTGAAGTTTTACATCTTTTAGCTGTAAGAATGGACGTATTCTAATCAGTGACTATCGTGGAAACAGCCAGGGTGTTTGCCTTCCACTGAACTTTTTTGTGAACTTCCTGTGTTCAATTACATTAAATTAAGCATGTCCATTAATTAAGCATGTCCATAATTAAGCAACTGAACAAAAAGTAAATGCATCATTCAGTAGAAGGAAAAGTCGGTATCTGCAGTTTTTGGAAGAAAGCTTTCAGTCAAGAGCCATTAAGAATTCTGCCACAAAGACATTGTGCCCAATTATATAAATAGTTCATTTTGTTAAAGGTGAACTTGGTTAAAACAAACTTCTACCCCAGTAAGGACAGGTAAGTTTGATAAAGGCAGTGACAAAGACAGGACCAGATTCTGCTGTTTTTCACAACAGTTGTGGCTCCAGGACTGAATTTGCATCAGTATACAAATATTTAAGATGATCTTACAGAGGATTAGATTAGATGTTAAGCATGAATGGGCTTCTTTGTGGTATGTCTGTGAAACCGTCTGATAGAGAGTACGTTACTGAAAAAAGTTGAGGGTACAGAATGGGAATTTTATGTAAAGGGTAGGTATTGTGAGTGGAAAGTTCTGGTAAAAAATTACAATTTTTTAATACATTGTGTCTGACTCAGAAGCCCCAAGAGCATTACCGTGTTACCCTTGACAATGTAAAAATCCCAAGTAATTTTAGAAGTAAAATAAGCAATCGCTTATTTCATCTTGGTTCTTTGGTTTTGTCAGTCAGCTGAAGAAGCCGTTATTCTTATGCCCTTTATCACTATTACAGAGCAAACTTGCTTGATGCTAAATCAGTAAGTCCATTGCCATTTCTTACCAACAGAAGATGAGTTTCAATGGTCAGTATGTTAAAGAGCCAACACTTTTCCATCCTGTAAAAAGGAAAGAGTACCCTTTTTAGTACTCATTGCATTTCAGCGTGCCATTTTAGACTTGTCTGATTATTGAAATTTGGTGGCCTGCTATGACAGGGTTACAGCGTTGGTACATAAGGGAGGAGCAACTGATGTCACCTACCTGGACTTGTGCAAAGCATTTGATTGATGCTGTCCCACATGACATCCTTGTCTTTAAATTGGAGAGACATAGATCTGACAGATGGACCACTTGGGACATAAGGAATTGGCTTGCTGGTTGCACTCAGAGAGTTGCGGTCAATATCCAGATGGAGATCAGTGACAAGTGACGTTCCTCAGGGGTCAGTATTGGAACTGGCGCTGTTTAACATTTTTGCTGGCAACACGGACAGTGGGATTGAGTGCACCCTCAGCAAGTTTGCCAATGACACCAAGCTGTGTGATGTGATCAACACACTGGGGGGAAGGGATGCCATCCATAGGGACCTTGACAGGCTTTAGTGGTGGGCTTGTGTGAACATCATGAAGTTCAAGAAGACCCAGTGCAAGATCCTGCGCATGGGTTGGGGCAATCCCAAGCACAAATACAGGATGGACAGAGAATGGATTAAGAGCAGCCCTGAGGAGGAGGAGGACTTGGGGGTGTTGGTGGATGAGAATCTCGACATGATGCGGCAATGTACACTTGCAGCTCAGAAAGGCAACTGTATCCTGAGCTGCATCAAAAGAAGCGTGGCCAGCAGGTCGAGGGAGGTGACTCTCCCCCTCTACTCTGCTCTCATGAGACCCCACCTG
>JAVJGI010000032.1:19946190-19965502 GCA_035590275.1 Ibycter americanus
GGAGAGGGACTTTTCACAAGGGCATGTAGTGATAGGACAAGGGGGAATGGCTTTAAACTGGAAGAGGGTAGGTTTAGGTTAGATACATGGAAGAAATTCTTTCCTGTGAGGGTGGTGAGGCACTGGCACAGGTTGCCCAGAGAAGCTGTGGATTCCCCATTCCTGGAAGTGTTCAAGGCCAGTCTGGATGGATCTTTGAGCAACCTGTTCTAGAGGAAGGTGTCCCTGCCCATGGAAGAGGGGGCTGGAACTAAATGATCTTTAAGGTCCCTTCCAACCCAAACCATTCTATGATTCTGTAATTCTATAGAGATACATTCATTCTGGGGAAATATTTTAGGCAAGACATTGAAAGGACAAGCAACTTGCAAATCCAAACCCTTGATTAGTATCATTGGACTATTTTGTTTTCCTTTAGACCTTTTTTTTTTCATATTAAAACTTTGATACATAATTCATTTTGAAATTAAAAATATTTACTTTTAAACACAAAGTTCTTCTGAACTGAAAAACCAGTGTTGTGAAAACTTTGAAATGGGACAGCTTGTCCAAAGATTTTTATAGTAGTAAATTTCTTAAAACTAACTGTATGTGCTTTCAGGTTTGATTATTTGATATTCCATGATAGGAAAACTCCCAATATTTAATTAGAAAATTCCAAGCGAATTAAACTGTAAAGTTTGTTGAATAACAAGAGTTCTTACCAAAGGCTTGTATGCCAGCAATTTGTTCACTAAACTCAATTTCCTGTACACCTTTTTTATGCTTTTACCTTCTGTGAGTTTTCATAGTGTGAAGTCAGAAATGTTACTGTAGTACTAACCTTGAGCTGTTTTTTCTAAGTAATAAAGTGTCCTTAGCTCCTGGTTTCTTTTGTTCTTCACTCTATGTATCAAATATCCATAAGTAGAATGTTTTATTAACACCAAGGTCATTGCCTATTTTAACTTATAAAAGGACAAAATAGAACTATTGAGAAATCTTTGTACTGATGTCTTCTTACTGTCAATCTGTAGAAAGACATATTTTTCTCAGAAAACTAGAAAACCATTTCTGCATCTACCATTTTGCTTTGTTATGTATTAAAAAAGAATTTTTGTTCACAATAAAGTGCTACAGATTTATTTTTTTTTAATGAAGAAGAAGTAAGGAACACACAAATCCAAGAATCGTTATTAAGTAAGGTGCATTTGAGACAGAGAAATCTTGTCCCCTCCTTGAAAGCTATTCATTAGATTAGTTCTATGTTATTTCTATACTAGAGTAAAGCTGCATTACCTTAATAACCAGTAATTCAGCAGGAGGTCCTAATAGGTAGAGGTTGCTTGAAGCTGACCTCCAACTGTAGTGGCAGAAGACCATTGATGGCCTGCAGACTGTAATTAGAGTACTGTAAAACTAAAAGGTAAAGGGTGGCAGAATGTATTAGCAGTAATATACTAACTAGTAAGTAGTAAGTCTGGATTCTACATGAGTGTAACTCATTCGGGAACAAGTAAAATGTTACATTAAAGAATAAATTTACATATAGAATCCCTAAAGCTTAAGGAGTGATGAAGGTTAGCATGGTGATAGAAAAACAAGTGCATACAAATCTGCACAGCTTTTAAAATACCTTTTATTTTTAAATAAATAAGTTTAAATAAATACGTTTAAATAAAAATGCCTTCCCCCCCCCCGCCTTTTTTTTTCCATTCATCCTTTCCCCAGTCTGCCTTTAGAGAAAAATGTAAGAGAATATATACACAGGAAACTAATACAAGAAACCTTTCATGCAAAGAAAGACTGCATGTGTCTTTACATTTTTTTCTATTCATGGCTGGCTAGTTTTACATTTTCTGATCAGTGACTGGCACGGCAACCAGTAAACCAGTTACTTCTAAGAGCAGCAGTGGTCTGTCTGGAGGTCCTGCATTATTGATTTCCTGTTTGTACATTCTAGTTGCTCTGTCAATCAGTGAGCTGAAATGCAAGATGACAGTCAATAAGCAAAAGGACTGAGCTCCCACAGATATAACAAAATAATTTAGAAGCTTCAGATGCATGCAGAAAACACCAACATCCTTAAGAAGCAAATCTGGTAACCCTTCTAAAAGAATAACACAAACTTATGTTATTTTTAACCCATCTTTTGTTACCATTCATTGAATCTGCTAGTTACAAGATGCATATGAAAATCTGCCAAATCCTATGTGGAAGGCATATGGGGTAAACAAAAAACTTGAGATGTATTTGGAAAAAAGTTCTCTGGGGGTGAGATGTTGGGGTACATTGTCAAAAACAGGTTCCATACAAAGCAGTTATGTGGCTGAATTTTTTCCTACCATCTCCATTCACCACTGACTTTCATTTGAGTGGATCATTGGCCAAGTTAGGCTGCTGCAAGGTACTCCTTCTTCTGTTGCATCATCTTCTCCTTCCACAGGTAACAAGATACACTGATAAGGATATCTGCTGCCTATGGATTGCATTAATGCAGACCAAAATTAATTCCTAGTGTTACAAATTGAAATTAAAAAACTGACTATTACTAATTAGGTTACTGAGAACCTGTGATGTAAAAGTTAAATCTCTCATTACATGGATAACAGTTGAACTATATTATCTGTTCATCTCGCTACACAGCACAATTTAGGATAGAGATACCCAAGTTAATTTTAAACAAGCCAGGCTGGATACCAGAAGTGGTCTGTCTGTGACAGCACTCATTTTAGCATAGTCTAATTGATTTTTCTAAGAAATAGAATACATTAGCTTATATGGAACTTACACTATCATGTTTAGACTACTTTTGATGCCCAAGCTAATTCCCACAGATATCCGATACCGGGTCAGGTGTCCTTCTATTACACTGAAGTGTATTGTGAGTGTAGCCCTGTTGGCTAATCTCATTCCTGCAGGGTTAGAATATGGATGAGGATTGCTCAGAGAAAATTGAGATGAAATAGTAGTGATGTTAGGAATTTGGTAGCTTCTACTCTTTTCTCTTAGTAAGTAATCCTTTGCTTGGTTAAAAGCTGCTTGCAGAGCATATGGAGTTTCCCTTTGATATTTGTTAATGAGAATCCCCACTTGATGTGCTTAAGGGCATTCTTCAACAAATTCCCAATTTGTTTTTAAAAATTTGTGAAAAACAGCAGGGAATCTTCACTAGGAGGGACTTAAGCTGGCTGTTCATGCAGACACAGGAGCTGCCCCGAGGGTAGAAATGACAGTTGCTATCACATAACTTTATGACCACTAGTAATATTTATACTTTGTGTGATAAATACAGGGGCATTTAACTTGCTTTAGCCTGTGTGTTGATCAGCCCAGCCACTAAGAGAAAATCTTTTCCCCCAGTGTAAACACTGCTTCTTTGGGGTCTCTTTTTTTCTCTCAGGGCAGCCAGCTCTCTTATTCAGGGTAGTGCGGTCTAGGATACACTGGATAATAAGAATTCAGAGAGTACTAGCACTGGAAAATAAATCCTAAGAGGCTTTGTATGAACTAAGTCTCCTTCTGGCATGTGTGTCATTGATTTGGCCTGATACCTACAGAACCATTCAGAAATTTCTTCATAAAGCTTTGTTAACTGGACCTTAGCTGAACCTGAGCTGAATCAGGGCATTTGGGTTGGCGGTTTCCCAAACAAAGACAACTGCAGGCTTCTGGGCAGCTCTACTTGTGTTGCATTGACTTGGGGCTATTTAACTGCAACTCAGTTCTGGTTCCAGTTCTGGTTCTTCATACTACTGCTGACTCCGTTCAGTTTGGGTAGACACTGTAATTTCTGAACAAATTTGGTGGCAAGAAGTCAACAACGTTTGCAGTCTGACATAGATGTATATGTGGAGCGTCCATGTTCTAAGCAGGCATTTTAAGATTTTTATAGACAGATTCCCTAAATCTGTGACATGAGAATATCCATTAATTATCAGGGATTTTCAACAATGGATTGCAACTCCTGTATGAAACAGGGAAGCTCTAACAGAAACATAATTCTAATATCAACCTTGCCTTGCCTTTTTATTTGCAACTATTTTTCACTACTTAAAATTTGTAGTGAGAATTAAACTGTATCTGGAAAACCTGAAGTTTGGGAGGCTGTGTGTTTAAGTTCAGTCCATTGCTGAATAGGGAACGTAAAGTACAAGTTTCTTGTTCAAACTGCTTAAACCTTGGATGTTTGGTTTTTTTTTTCAATTCAGTTCTTTTCTAGTGACAGTAGAGATTTCTATTACATTGTTGAAGCAGAATCAGTACTGAGGTTGTAATAGTTTGCCAAGAGCATGATAAATATTTCCTTTGGGTTAGAATAATTTTCATATTAAAAACATAGAAACTGAATCTCAGTTGGTTCATTGCTTTCACTTTGAGTCTCCAGATGAGTAAGATGAGCACGTTTGGAGCTGGAGAATCAAAGTTAAATCTAGTATGCGATAAATCTTGTTTTTCAGCAACTTCTCTGTGGTCACAGAAGGTGCAACATAGTTTGTGGACTTCTACTGTTACATACACCATTGCTTCTAAATCTCTTACAGTAAAGCTTAGCATCTGTTTTGTGATTTGATGAATGGCTTTGATCTGTTATTTTAATTGCTTCCTAGTAAGACACTAATGACCTTTTTTGTTCCAATAAACACTGTTTTGCTTAGTTGTAAATTAAATTTAACTAAACACTTAGAGCTTTATTACTTGTTTCTATTTGATGACTTGTCAGGCAATGTGTTAACTCCATATGCAAAGATTTCTGGAATCATGACATCTTTGGCTGCATTAGGGGAAAAAACCCCCTGATAATATCCTGAATAAATAATATTAGATATGGATAGACTTCACTTTCATATAATTACCAGGTACAAAACTGGGATCCAGTTACTGAATAAAGCAGATATATCCATATTCTATAATTTTTAAATTCCTGTAAAAATAGATAATGTGAACGTTTCTTATAAACTTAAAGAAGAGTTTAGGGAAGAACTTTCACATTATCTTTGTCTGAGTAGATCCCAAATAGAAAATAGACTGAAGCTTTTTTACTGCACTGACTTTGTTTTGTGGTAAAATAAGAAAAAAATTGATATGAAGCAAAAAGAAGAGGGCATGTCCAAATGAATAAAGAAACCTACAAAACAGATTCTGAACATCTGAACTTTTGAGTACCATTTGTTGTGATTTGTAGCATGATTGTGTACTGTGGGCAGAGATGCTCTCAGAGCTGTCATGGAAGAGAGATTCTTAAAACATTTTGCATACTGACCTAAGAAGCGTATAATGAAAGCCAGTTCTGCATTGTGAGCTCATAATACAACCGTTTTGCTCAAAGCTGCTATGAAATTGCTAAGGATTCTTTGGGGATGAAGAAACACAGATTTTACTGTTTATAATATGTTTTGTTCATTCTCATATTAATAATCCACCCAGATGTCCAGTGTAGGGTGCTCTTTGATGGGAAGTTCAAGCAGGTCCAAGTCTGGGCTGCATGTACTGACCTTATTGCCAGCTGTACATTTCTGCTTCTTGTCTAGTGCCATTCTGTTTGTTGTCATGCCATAGCTTGGGCTGGGAAATGGTCTGGCTGAAAACTATCCCAGCACACAAGAGATGAGTGGTTACATTAACTCATTGCATAGCCTGATAGGCACAGTATAGGATTGTCTGTCTGGCAGTGGTCCACAGTTAGATCAATTTAAATTGATCATCAAACCACACCCTTAGAGCCTGAAAGGCCAGAAGTAATGTGAGCACCTCGGGAAGAGGGTCTGCTATTTGAGATTTCAAGCTGATAATAGGTCTTCTGAAAGAGTGCATTAACAGGGTTTGTTGCCCTTGAGGCACAAGGGCCGACTGCAGTTTTGCTCAAAGAAGATTAATTAGAGGTTCAGAAGGCATTAGCAGCAGCTAAGAACTGCAGCTCATCCAGGAACAATTTCGAAGCTTTGTCTTCAGCCTACCAGTTTCTTGTAGAGCGAAACAGGATCTCTACCAATGTGTCTGGGGGCATAAAAGCCTACCCTACTTACAGAGAAAAAGGGAGCGAGCTGCAAGACTGTAAAAGGTGCTATATTAGCAGGCGTGAGGATATCCTGTGGTTTCCTTGGTGATGATGGGGAAAAAGAGATCCTGAGCAGTAACTTTAGCATTCACCTGCCGTGGCTGCTTTTCATAGTAAATCTTGTGTGAAACCACCCAGTTTTGCCATTTTCATTAGTCTCAGGGAGAGGAGACATTTTCAGTAGATTAACTGTTGTTGCAGTATTTCTCTGACAGGACTGGCAGTATTGTAGCTTGCTTACTTTAAAATTTTGTTATTTGTTATAACCTCTGGTACTAGTTTGTTGCCATACTTGAATCTTTGACTGTTCATATACCTTCTTGCTTCCCCAAAATGACAGGAACTCATTTTGTTGAAGAAAAAATGGTTAACATTTCTCCTTCTTGTAAAACGAGTCATGTTTACCCTTCTGTTGGTCTTTTGATGCAGAATATGTACTATCATTCTTGGTGTCTGTCTGTGATAGCTTCTAAAATACCCATAGAGGACTATGAAAACTGCCAGTCTCAACTCAGCTGAATTTTCGTATCTTATTCTTCAGCTGTATTAAAAAGCATGTTGAACTATATATCTCTGTAGTAACTAAAAAACCTGCCTTTTCCTCTGGACTTCTTATTTTGGACTTCATAAGAGTTTTCCTGTGGGCTGAAAGGTGAGTGGCCTGTGTTTCTCTGGGACTTACAGGTCCATGATTTCAGTGACTTCTCCAACATACCTAATTATGAACCTCAGGAAGTTGTTCACAGAGCAAATTTCTGAATCAGCATTCTCGAGAGAACTCCAGTGTTTCTTTTGCCAAGGAGGAAAAATAGGTTAATGCTGCAGTGTTGCAGAAGGCACAGTGTGAGCTGTTGTCTGAGAAGGAGGTGCCGAGAATTCAGGAGTGGGCTGGTTGGGAAATGGAGACAATGCTAATATTGCTTCAGGGAGAAAATAACAACAAAGTACAAATCTCTACAAGCTGAAAGTGAGAAAACATTCAGGTCTGTTCAGCAGCAAGGAGAATACATGCACATTATAGATGTTCTGACTATGTTACTTTTTAGGGGAAGGATTTTTTTTTTTAAAGCAGAAAAAGAAAGGGTTACAGAAAAACATGGCTAAATATTTCAGCTATAATGATCTGTTTCAAGATCTGTCCCAGCTTGTACTGATGAGCAGGAAGAGTAAAGACTTGAAGCACAGTAGAGATCTATTGATATTCTTGCAGTTTATTATTACGTGGCTGGTAAAGTTTAAAGAGCAAGTTACTTGGTGACACTGTGAATCCATTTTAATAAAAAAAAAATTATTTTTGCTTTTTCTGTTTTTCAGATTTACTATTCCTTTGCCTATTGTTACCATCATTACCATTTAATTATAGTTGACACATACTTTTTTTTTTGTATTCTGGCTGTAACTAGTCTATATATTTTATGTTGATGACAGATGTGAAATATTTCTGCAGTGGTTTTTCTTCCACTTTACTGCTAATTTTCAGATTTCTTTGTTTTTAATTTATTCATGCATTTGTAGTTCCTATTCCAGCCATAGATTGCATTCAGGCTTACCTTCTGATCTCTCTTGCCTCAGCCTTGCTCAGTCTTCTTGCTGTATTTTGGATTATTCCCTGTTCTAAAGCAGGCACAGCCTGCTCTCCTGCATTCATTAAGTAAAAACCCTTCTATCTTCCCAATTATCCTGCTGTTTCTCTCTTATGTTGCACATCAAAACTCACTGAGCATGATGTTCACAACTATCGCCACAAGCTTCTCTCTGGTAATCCAGCCTTGGTCCATCCTGGGTCACCTCCAGCTTGGCAGCCAGCCCTTTTGCATGACTGAAATTGCTTCTGCTAAAACCTCAGTTGAATTTTCCTGGTGGTATCTTGGGATCTTTGCTGTCACCTAGGTCTTACAGCTGCTTATGATATTTAGAGTCATTCATCTTGTATTGGGTTTGCTTTCAGACACACTCCTCCCTGGCAGCTCCTTCAATGTGACCGTAGGTGGGTGGTCTCTTTTCCTCAAATCCATGGGATTTTGATCAGTTGTAAGTTTTTGACATTTGAAGTTTTGCACTGAATGTGGAAGGGGAGCAGTCTCAGGATCCACTGTGATGTGCGGTATGGTTACTCACTAGATACCGCCCTCTCATTCCTCTTCTTCCGGATCTTATAGATCTGATCTGTCATCTGGACATCAGTGACTTATAGATTTAATACCCTGTTGCTGGTGCGTGCCCTGCCAGCTTGGTATTTTGTCTTTTTCTGCTGACACTCCATGTTTGGTGTGTGAGAAGCAGAAGTGGAGCCTAGTTAGAGCACACGAGGACTCCTGCAATGCAAAAGTGAAATATTGCCACAGAAAATGGAGTGGAGTATACCTAGGTGTGGCTGACTCACAACTAGCTCTGGTACCTCATTATTTCAAGCAGCTTTTGTCTTGCCTCTGCTCGCATGTTCAGAGGGAAGTGTCCATGCAGTTGGTGGCTGGCCACGCAGCAGCTGAGGTAAATCCTGTTGATATTCCCATTGAGGAGCTTACTCAAGTGGGTACACAGCTAGGCAGAGCTCCATGAGGCTGCTGGTGCTGCTCCAGGGACGGTCTTTCCTCAGCTTTTCCTAGCTTTTTCTTTTCTGGTCAGGGAGTCTAAAAACCCAAGTAAAAGCCGGTCTTTCTCTCGTGTTTGTGTGGGGAGGATTCATAATCATGTTAATTGATACTGATTCCTGCATGTGCCAGCTGCTGCTGCTGGGCTGGTGCATTGGTTGTGGGCAGAAGCCAGGCTGAGCTTCTCATAGCAGACAGACACCTGCCCAGTGCTGAGGTGTCACTGAGCTGCCTGAGGGTTGTGGGGCCAGGGGCAGAGTGGGCTTCCCAGGGCTGGCATGGCAGGACCAGTCCCACCACCCCAGCCAGGGAGCAGGGCAGGCTCGGGGCAGCCCAGTGTCCATCAGGCAAGTTCATGTTGATGAGGCAGGTCTGAAGACAAGGTGGGAAGCTGTTCTGCAGGCCAGGCTCAGGGCTAGCCCCCATCCAGGTAACCAGGGTCAGGCACAGCCCCATGAACATGGGGCACGTCCGTGGTGGTGGGACAGGTCCAAGGACAAGGTGGGATGCCAGCCTACAGGTGAGGATCAGTGTGGACAGGCAGGGGCACCACTGCAGCTGAGGGCCCCAGGCTGAGCCAAGAGGGGGCTCCATATCCATGGGCAGGGGTCGTGGTGGGGTCTTCCAGCGTGGCTGGTCAGGGCCATTAAGGCCTATGAGTGCCTCAGGGCACTGAATGCAAAGGGCAGCTGGGCAGAGACGCCCAGTGGCTGTCAGTGCAGGAAGAGGGGCTCTCCTCAGCCCCTGCTGAAAGCAAGGCAGTTTTGATGGCACTGTTAAGGTGGGCTGGAGGAAGAACAGCCCTGAAGTAGAGCAGACAGATTAATTTGCTCCCCTCTGCTTATTCTTAAGCAGATGGGAAACATGCTGGCCAATAAAATTAATGAATGCGACGAGAAGTTGGCACATATGGATGCATACAGAGGAATGGTTTGGGGAATTTTTTGCAGTCTTTGAAAAAAATTCATCATGTCTTTGTTTAGGAAATCAGATTCTGTTCCCCTCTTTCCCACCTCTAATACTTTAGCCTTAATTATGTGATATAACAAGTACTACTTTCTGTCCTGCTATGAATTACACAAACTTCTTTTCTAAACCCACATATTTACTTAATGTTTGAGGAATGGGAAAAGGAAATGTCTTTGGTCACATATTGCACAAATGGACAAAAGGAGTAAAAAAAATCCCTCCAGCTTAAAACTTCTTAATGAACATTTATTTTTGAAAATTTTACTTTTAATTTGTCAGCTTTTGCTATGAATATATTTTGTTATTTGGTAAAGTAAGGTGAAGCTTTTCCTAAGTACTGGGCTACCATGGTGTTTATTGTCTTGTTTTTCTCTTGCCTCTGTGTTATTGTGGAGAGCTACAAAGCATACCACCCTCCTCCCACGTTTTTTCTCAAATCCTGAGCAATGAACAGAGAACCTGGGTCACTGGTGCTTTGGATTCTGAGAAGCTTATTTTGGTTTTTTTTTGATGTCAGTATTGTGGTTTCTTCTATTTCTTGATTAAAAGTTCTTTGCTCATCTTCCTTTTGTGATGGAGGAAAATTTCCTGCCTTGTCACTCTCAATGCTTTTGTTTCTAACATGCGTGTTGCATTACCTGGAAGAGAAGTTAATCCTTTGTTAAATTGCTGTAGTACAGAAAGGCATTAAAGAAGTATTTAAAACAAGAGTGGTGGAAATTCATAGCTGTTGAAAAGTTTCCACTGAAAACCTTTGATTTCCTTAGGGTACCATGAAGATTCTTAATAGGTGCCTTACAGACCACTGGGCCATTTGAAGAGGTAGTGAAGACTATTTGCAACAGTTGCACATTGGACAGTTGAATGCCAATGTGTTTCTCATATGCCTTCAGTGCTGTTCTTCTTAATAGTCTCAAAGAAGGTCTCTAAATGGATGGGAGTATAGGCTGATATACCCCACAAATTATGCTTTAGACATGGGATAAATCATGGTAAAACAGCATCAAAATGAATACTGCATTCCTTGTATTTTTTTGTGTCCCAAGTTCAAGGAAATAGTTACCTGAAGCATTCAGAATTGTGTTTACTTTCAGTACCAGCCTTACTGACTTTAATGCAATTAGCTGTGTGAGTTTCTCTTGCAGGATAAGGGAAAGTGTCTCAAGAACAGAGCTGAATCAAGTTGTTCTCAGTATTGTACAGGGTAAGAAAAATCCTGGCGTTGTCCTTCTGGATCACTGCATGTTGAATATCACTTTTTCTTGAATTATCCTCAGGTTAATTAATCAATTGTGGAATCAGCTGTACTGTAATGGCCCAGTGTTAATGAATCCTGTGATTTTAAGGGAAAGAATAACTGAGTTTTCATGCATTTTAGCATCTGTGGTGCTCTGATGACCAGAGCACTAGTGGGAACAGTGAAGTCATGAGCATCCTAGAAGGGCCAAGAAAAATAAAAGTCTAAGTTCCAGGATTATCGATTTTGGGTTTTGTTCTTGTTGTTAAATGTAAAAAATGAAAGACAGGGATCTGAATTAGACGCTTACAGAGGAATAATGTTAACTGTGTTTAAAGACAGTGTTGATCAGTTGTCAAATGAAATCCTCATTTCTTGGTATGGATCTTATTACACTATGGTTATTACATTGACATGGTACTGATTCCTCAAGAAGAACAAAAGAACTACAGAAACCACCAAAAATCTGTTTTTGTTTGTCTTCCTTAGCCAACCCCTCTGACTTTCCAAAAAGACAGCTGAACTGATTTTTCTCTAATTAAAATATAAATCCCTTTTGGAACAAGCTTGTTTGCTGCATTTTTGCCAAGAAGACATATTTATAATGGAGTTTTAATTGTAAATCTCTGAAAACAGGACTGTATAATAAGGTTGCTGCCAGTACTCCTACAACAGAGTAGCCAGTGTGATACTGTGATAGATGCTGTAGGATTCAGTCTGCTCTCCCTTCTCCCTGTTTCCCCCCAAAGCCTGGCAGGCCAAAACAGAAATAGTCCTTCATTGCATTTTGCTGTAGGGCTGAATATATTAAGAAAACTGCCTTGTGCAAAGCCTTGAGACTTTGCAGACCTATTGGACTACAGCATGGAATATTGTTTGAAAAAAAATATGGGTTTACTGTGTCTGGATGCTAAGCTAATCAATCCAGTATGACTGTTTCATATGGTTAAGCCTATTACAACTTTGTTTGACCTCTTTCATCTTTGTTGAGGATATAGGGTATCATTAATGTTACCAGCTGCATTGTTTTCTCCTAATATCAACAACAGAGAAAAAAACCCCACGGTTCTCTTGTTTTCCACTTAGACAGCTCTAGTATTGCCAAATAAATGTGAAACAGGCTTTTATAATAATAATATTTTCCCAAATGCCCTGTTAATTTTCAGTAAACCAAAATAAAATGTGCTATTGTTTATTAAGACAGTGTGACCCATATGGATTCCAGATGATAAAAGTTTCAGTAAAACGCTGAAATTAGATACAAGTAACTTGAGTTTTCTTTCAATTCACGTTTGTAGTTAGCTCAGGACAAGAATGGTCTTTTAAGTTGTGTCAGTGATTGGATTTTACTTACAATGATGATAGTTCTTTTCACTTGAAACTACCCAAGGAGTCTTGAGCCATCTGGGAATAACTTTAATGCAAGAGTGTTGTAGGCACATTGATCTAACTGTATGTTGCAACCTACACATTCTGGCTTTGACTAAAGATTTAGGGGCTTTATAGGCGATGACTTCTGGGGAAGTTGCATGTGCAAGATGGCTCCTAATGCTCATTTTGTATTGGTTATACCACAATATATGTATGATTTGGACCTCAATAACTACATCTTTCTGGTAAAATGAGTATGAAAAATCCAAACAACTTTCTGCTAATCAGCATCTAAAGAAACTTTTCCTCTTACTGTATTTTCTATGTTATATCGCAATGTTGTTGATTGTTTTATTTTTCCAAGAATCATCATTGTCAGAAATGATGAAAGTGACTCAGGTGTTTAATGTATAGGAGGACAATTCAGGATTCTCAGATTCATATTTGAACTACTCAGATTCAAAACTGAGCGGTTTTTGTGGAACAGTATGCTATAATCATAACATGATCTGTATTTTATCTTTGTATTAACTGTTTGAAGCAACCATAGATTCTTAACATTGTGAAAAAGTTGCTTCTTAGGGACAAAACAGGAGTTGAGGAAATACCTTCTTTCTCCCTGACAATATTGTTACTAATAGTTGTGAATATCCCTAAGATTTTTTTCAATTCACATGTATTAGAGGGAAGTTATTCCCGAATATTTATACATCTGGACAGTAATTGCAAATAAATAATTCACTTGTGTCATGAAATACAGTGTAATGAAAAAGTATGCATTTGAACTGAACTATATGGTCTCTGTAATGCAAATCTGACAGAATGTACATCATCTGGTGGCCTTCCAGTGTAACTAATGAATAATAATGTTCTTCTGGACAGTATACATCTGAAGATGTTATTCAAAGGAAATTTCTTTCTGTTTTTCCAATGGCAAATTTTGTTTTGGCAAAAAAAGTTTGGGCAAATTTTACACCAAATCTTATTATATACCGTACAAACTTGCAATTATCAGCTACTGCTGTTAAAGAACTTGGCTGCATGCTGGCAGTATTACAGTGCCATATTTGCCCTAACTTTTGTGATTTGTACTAATGTTTCCTAACATTTTTTTGATATCTTTGCTTTTTCCTTTCTGCTTTTATCTTAGTATAGTGATAATCTGAGTAATTTTGAAATTGATAACTCATTTGTAAGTTGCCACACTTTCTTATTCTTAGCTGTTTTCCTTTTTCATGTCACCAAGGCCGGTAAGGCAGTCTAATATTATGTTCTTTGCAGTCTTATCTGCATAGCCAAAAAAATAATGTATGGTTGATATCTAGCTTGAATTTATCAATAACTTGTTTGCCATTTATATTGCAGTATTGTCTCCTGGGTATTATTTCATGTTATCTGATATTCATATATGATATCTTCCACATTCAGTGACTTCCAGAAATTAACTATGTTATCCTCTGCATCTTTCTTTAGCAGCGCTTTCCTGTAGTCCTTTAAAACATCTGAGTGAGATATTTGATGGAACATAAGTAAATTTGCTGAAAACATAAGTAAAACACCAAGAGCCGAAAGTCTGTTGACAGTAGGTCATTCTTTGGATAAAGGTGAACATTGTAATGAAGAAAATCATGTTTTACTGAATTCTTTGCATCAAAAAATGATGTGGCATGATTAAGGTATTGTACCTAAGAGGCAGTTAATCAGCTGTGCTGTGTCACAGGTTAACTACGCTGATTTCTTGTAATGCTGACCCACAGTAGTTAATGAAATTGCCTGTTAAAAATTAGGTATTTTATACTTCTCTACCATTGCAGCTTGGTTTGTCTTAGCAATGGCACAACTTGTGTTGTGGTTCTTGTGTTGCTTACTTTATACATGGCATTTTAGACTCATATTCTGAAGCAAGCATGTTGTGTAGGCTGCTTGCAAAAAGAATTAATAAAATTAGCCCTGTAAACTTGAGCAAGATATGGTTTGTGCATGTTGGCAATGTGAGAAGATTATACTTCACATGTTTTAGTTGCATCAGAGACAGTTTCATGCGGGATTTCCAAGCTAGGGATTTTACAGCAAGGTCTGAAATGTGTTTGCCTTTGTTTGCACCAGGTTGTTCAACATTTGCTAAGGTAATTATCACTTCCACCGTTAGCATTAAAAATGAAAATAAATGAAATTTTGCTCAAAGAAGCTAGAGCAGCTAAGGTTCAGATATACCATGCACCATGTTAGTTTCTGCATTTTACTTAAGTGTTTGTAGGCTTCCTCACAGACCTGCTGAGATCCTACATTTTCACAGCTCTGCTTTGGTTCCCTAATCTGTCTGTTCGTCCATTTCTGATGCTGTTTGGCAACTTACTTTCAGAGGTTAGTAGGCTCTGGGGAAGATTGTTTTCCAGGCATGATCTTTATGCAGGTCTTGCATATTTCATGATTTTCTGACTAAATTTCAGTATGTTTTGTGACAACCAGGTATTTTAGATCAGTCAGGGACAGTTTTACTTTTACCACAGAAAGCACATATGTCACCTTTGGATTGGTGAAGGTGTTGTGACTGGTATTTTCTTTAGGGAAGGTGTGTTCTCTGAGTACTTATGTATTATTTTTTTTTTTTCTCAGTTCTTGTTTGAAGAGTTAATTAGGCTGTGATATGTATTAGGTTGGCATTATGGCTTTTGTTTTGTTTCTTAAGAGACTGTTGATGTAAAAGTAGTATTTTGATGGAGAGGACTAGTTATTAATTTGTGGTACAGAACAGTGAGTGAGTCTTTATTTTAGTCCCAATGATAAAGATGTTATCCACATGTCCTAGGCACACAAGAGTGTTTAGTGCAATCATTTAGATTTTTTTTCTTGCAAGACTCATGGGTAGAATGGAGTTGTGATGCTTATGCTTGTTTGTAAAGTTTAGAGTAAACACAGGTAGCTGAAGGTGATGTTTGGATGAAGGTAAAGTGTATGGTTTCGATAATGCGTTGAGGCTAGAAGTCAGTATTGGCTTTGTTCATGCAGATACTTAAGGCTGGCTGTCACATGGGATGACACTGTGCAGAATGGTGTCCATGGAGACAGGGAGAGTGTTGTTCGAAGGTGGATTATGTTGTTGAGTTTGTAAAGTGAGTGCATCTTTCTTTATATCTTATACAGTGTATTGCTTGGAGGAAATTCTTCATGGTGGAACACACTAGTTTTTATAGCCTCTTTCATTTGGAGTCCACAAGGGGTTTTAAAGAAAATGAATCTTTCTTCTTGAAACTCACCTGCATTTTTGTTATGCAGGAGACAGCTTTGCTCCTCCCTTTGAAAAATAGATAATTTTTTACTTCCTTACAAATGCAGTGTCACAGTAAGCTTTAGCTTACTTACTGACCTGAGACTGCACTGCCAAGGGGTGATCACTCACTTTCCAAGCTAGATGCTCCTGCTGCTCCCCTGCATTTTCTGTACTGGTCATGTTACTGCTGAGTGGGCTAGATCGCAACCCACTGATCTGTCAGAGAAATTACTGTGCCAAAAAGAAGGAAAAATAATTTTCAGCAGATTTCACTGATGTCATGGCCACATTAGTGGCGCTTATACAAGGCAAGGGGCAGGAAGAGGTAGGGGTGGCAGATTGTCCCATTAGGAGCCCATACACAGATTGACTTATGCGTTCTGTGAAACTGCGGGGTTGATGTGCGTTATTTCTAGCCATTGAACAATATATTTCCTATTAATTTTTGTGTTAACAAACCCACATTTTGCATAAATCTAAATGGTTAAATTCCTGTATCTCATTATTTGTTCTTTATTTAAATGAGACATAAGAGCTTTAAAATGACAGTGGCCTTGATGTTCGCCCAATTGTTCTTTTAATTTTTCCCTATCTCAAAAAGGGATTTCACAACTAAGTTACCGTTACAGGTTAATTAGCTGCATATTGTCTTTCAAATATTTAGTTTAAATAAACAAGTAATCTGCATACAACAGAAACTCGGGGCGTGAACAGGAATGTGTCTATTCTTCTCATACATGCCCAAAGAAATCTACAGATGAAAATTTCTGTTTCAGTCAAGCAGAGCTGCTTTTTCTGTTTTGTTTATAAAAGCAGAACTTAGAGAAGGAAGTGATTATTGTGTGCTCAGAAGCAAATGTGAAACAAATACACTGTCAAAATGAGCAATGTATACTAGATACTGAAGGAAAGGCCTAGCAGACTCCCATATTAAACAATCTTATTAATGTGAGTGAATGTGCACAAGAATCACAAAACCAATAGGTGGTTGTGTTCCTCACCTGGTAATTAAGATAAAAAATGAGAGTTCACAGCTGCCAGTACTTTATTTCCGATCTTAATGACTAATCACATATGACTTTAACTGAGATAAGATTTAACTGGGAAAAGCGTATTAGTATGCATATAGACAGATTTACATATATATTATTTGGGCATTCTGACAATGGTGGAGTAACTGACAAAATCACAAGCTGTATCTCAGTGCTATAACTGCTGATAAAATACATGATGGCAAAAGGATTGACAAATTGGGAAATAATCATGATAAGGGCAATCATCTGGAGTCATTGTATCATTTGCTGGTGTAATCCTCTAAAACAGAAAGTGCATTAATTCCAGCTGTTTATAGCTGGGAACAAGGTGAGAGAATGGGGAACGGCAGTCCGAAAACTGGGGCTTCTGGTGGAGGAAATTGTTACTGTGGACAAGTATCACAGATTGTGGGCTCCCAGATCGGTATTGAGGTGAAGGGGCTAGCACCATCCATAGAAATATAAGCTGGAAATAGAGAGGCTTTTTTTAAAATTCTGTAAGATGGCATTAGTAGAGTATTATATACAATTTGATATCACTTATTTAAAAGATGTAAAGGTAGGAGATGATACAGAAGAGAACTACCAAGATTATACCAGTGGTGAAGAAAATGCGTACAGTGAGAGCTGTAGAAAGCCTAATGTGTATAATTTTTTTAAAAAGGGGATTTAGAAGTGGCTTACTGTGCAGAAGAAAGTAGAACATTGTAAAGGTGTAGCATCTGCAGTCCAGATGATGGACTGGACGCTGAAGTGGGACAAATGTCAAATGGCGCTTACTGTACCATAAAATAACTTACTAAGTGGAGTGGTATCTGTTGCTTCACGTGTTCAAATCATGTCCAGATACTTTCTTGGGAAAATGTCTAGCAAAACATAAATTAGTCTGCTGAACATAAAAGTTACTGGACAAAATTGAAATGGTTATTATAATAATACAATTCAAAGTGATGTAATAAAAAATAGATAACTAGGTGCCCCTTCTGGATGTTTACACTGTGACTTTCAGATCCTGTATCACATACTTCTTTGCCTTGCATCACACACAGCTATTTTCACCACTGTGAAGTGGAATGAATTCCCTATTCTTATTTCCTCTCTGAGCAACCTGTAGAGCCTTCCTGCTAGTGGCCACCTGATGCATTAACTGAGTGACAGAGATGACATCCTGCTGATGGATCCCAGTCTCAAACACATCTGAAGATTAAATTTAGTTATGCTTCACCAGTTGTCCTATAACATAGAGTGAGAATTTCAGAAATAGTAACCTGTCTTGGGAAGGAGTAATCTAGATAGAGACTATGAACAGTGATTTCACAGGATGTTCTGACCTCCTTTTTCTGTCAGACAGGGTAGATGGACAGTATTTCTAGAGGAGGCACGAGACTAAATATTTCCTTTGCATCTGTGTTATTTGGTCAGTTGTGTATGGATCTGTTTCTCTGGACCCATTCTCTATGGATCTCATTCTCTGGGATGAATTCTTATTTGCATGTCACTTCTATTCATTGTGGTTCATTTTGTATTCCTAGAGGCCATGGATTCCCAAAGAGTAAATGTATCTTGTGAATAGATGTTTATAAAAATATTAATAATACAGAATTTACTGCTTGCTGTTTTATATCTATATATACTATACATGGGGAGAACAAACGTATTGGAGAAAATACTTCACTCTGAAATTTCAACAAATTAATGTTTGACGGTCTTGTAGCATTTCCAGTGGAAGTCCCTCGAGTATTTTCAGGGATTCTACCAGTGGTTGGGAGAATCACTTAGAGACTTACTAAGAAGAACCTTTGCAAACAGTGTATAAAATTTGGAAATTAATTTATTCTGAATGCAGACTTTGACTTCTTTAGTACTTGTGAGTTTTCAGAATGAAATAGCAATAAAATAAATAAAGTTCCCTTTCGTCCTGTGTACTTCCAATAGTTTGGGGGGTTTCTTTTTAAAGATTTGTAGTTTTTAGACTCTTAAATTTATGACTAGCTAATATTGTTATTTAACCAAATCCTATGGAAAGAACAGAATCCACCATCATGAGATGGATATTCATTTGCTTAATGAGACAATTTTTCTGCTGTCAAGCTTGACTTTAGTTTTTAAATGTAAGACCATACTGATTTAAATAGAAATAGAAAATTGATAATGCTGAATTCTAGATACACATCTTTTGAAATTCAGTGGATCTCTTTACGATTGACGAATTATTCTATTTAAGAAAAATTTTGGCTAGATTTTGGCAAAACAGATGGGGTCTGAAAAGCCAATTATATGCTTTTAGATGCAGAGGTCATAGAGTTGTCTGGTCAAGTGTCATGGTTAAGAGTGAGGGAGCTGTTACATTTTATTGTATTATTGATTGTAAAACCTAAGAAGTTGTGTAGTAGGTATGTCTTGCTGGGCTAACTTTGTATAAGTCGGTAACAACTGTTTTAGTTACATTTCCTAATTGTGGGCCTGATTATGCACCGTTCTAGTGTTTGGAATGGCTTTGGGAAATACATGATGTGAAACCTCTTGAAAGCCTTTCTAGTCTTTCGGTGGGTTTCAGATTTCAGGTGCACACAACCCCCCCTGCATACTCAAATTCCTTCAACTTCTGTTTTTTGGTTTATTTTTGTTTTTCACAGAATACAGAAATAGAAATGTAGTCCTCAACTACTCAGTGCAGCTGAGTTTTGTGCAACAGGGATAAGCACACCTAGGAGCAATGAACGCGCCTCACCCTGGCAAAGCATTCAGAACAGAGTATCTCCCTGCCATATGCAGCTTAAAAGGTAACTTGTTATCTGAAAA
>JAVJGI010000032.1:19965602-20025253 GCA_035590275.1 Ibycter americanus
CCTCACCCTGGCAAAGCATTCAGAACAGAGTATCTCCCTGCCATATGCAGCTTAAAAGGTAACTTGTTATCTGAAAACTTCAACTGAAATTTATAGTTCTATCTATTCCTCTTTGATTGTTACTACCTACCATATAGTATTCCCCTATTTATTTTTTTTTTTGGTGGTGTTGCATCATGTTTGATTGTCATTCATGATGCACGGCCCAAATTTTGCTTTCCCTGAAGTTACTGTGTTAAAACTTAAATATGTTAAACTTTTTATCAAATTTACCATAAAAGAAAACATTTTCCAAGAGTAAAACTATTCTCCAAGTATGGATATAGCATGTATGTAACTGTTTACACTACACATACCAGTTGACTTGCTTGTTTTAGTTCTACTAATTCAGTATCAAATGTTTGCTAGTTTGTTCTTTAAAAAACTCCTTCAAGAAGTTTTTGTTATTATTCAGTATCACCAAGCTAATATAAAACATTAGACAAAGCTGGCAACATCAAGATTATTAGAATATTTGATGCCTGCATTGTTGCATTTGCTATCAGTTTCCCTTCCCAAACTGCTACTAATTACTGACAACAGTGATTGATGATAAATTTCATCTTTATGTTAGATTTAAATATAGTGATTAAGAACTTTGTGGAAGCATTTTGTTATGTTCTATAGATGCTTTCCATTATATATTGAGTTAAAATTTGCTTTTTTTCTTTTATTCTTGTCGTTATCATATTTCTTTGGATTTGTGTTGAGTGTGCCACTCTAGAACAGTGCAATTTTTAGATTTTGATCTAACAATTGATTAATCACTGAAGATTGATTCTCACATAAACTTGCACAAAAAACATGCACGTCATTGCAAAGGACACCTTTTGAGGCTTTGGCTCAGTTAGGTTACTCCTATGTCTTTTTTATTTTGCCAGATACAAAAATGATTTCAAAAAATGAAGAGGGGGCAATTTTATTTTGAAATAAGATTGGAAGTTACAAATTAAAAATGGTTTAGCTATTCTTGTTCCTGTTTGTTAATAGATTTGACCCACATAGTCACTCTCTCCATCTTAAAATGCGTGAGGATGTGAAAGTGATTCCATAAAAGTGAGTTTCAGAAACGGTGTAATACTTGAAATATGGACAGAAAAGATAATTTTAACAAATATTAATTTTCTTTTTTATTTTTTGTATCATTAAAATGTCCTGAGTTGTTACGAAAAGAAACATAGGGTTTAATGAATTGTCACATTATTGAAGAAAATAGAGAGGGAAGGTACTGGAAAATGTCTAAACAGCTTTTTATTTTTCCTTCCAGATTCATTCAGAATTTGAAAAATAGTGTTAATATTTGCCTTCCTTACCCCCTTTAAAGGAAAACTTCTCCTTCAAGTAGCTATTAATTTCACTGGTACTGTTTACAAAGACTAGAGGCAGCAAAGTTGATGTATGTTGCTATTTTTTCCCTGCCTCCAAAACCAATGTTGAATTATATGCTGATTCCGAAATTAATTAAATATTTCTTGGAGACATAGATACTCTCGCATTACGCTATACCTTCTGATGCTCTTATGGGAGCATAGGCACTTGGTTGCATGCTTAGACATAGCAAAAGTAATAAATATGAAGTGTCTTAAAATATAATATTTTCCTCTAGAGCCTTTGAATGAAATCTCCTTATTAATGCTCAAATGCATTGCTAGTATAAAGCTATGCATTTCATAGAATTCTTTTTGAAATACCTGTATTTTTTTCAACCAAAAATTATCTTCAAGGTCATCTTCTTTTATAAAGTATTCTGTCTGCTGAGTGAGTTTCCTTGCACAGTCCATTGAGAGATGTTCTGATCTGCTTTGTATCCAGATGTAGCTTAATTATTTAAACATAAAGACATATGCTGAGATTTATGAAGGACTCCCTTCAGAACTCAGTATTATCATTATGTGCCAATTTAAAAGTATCAATGATCAACTGGAGACCTTTGTTGCCCTTCAGTTAAAACGTGAGATGTGTGGGATACAGTAAGCCAGATGTAATAATTAGGAGAATAGTTCAGCCATTCATACTGTATGCTACTGCATGACCGTTGAAGAGAAGGTAAAGCCAACTAGGATTACATAGTCCCACAAAAGTTCTAGTTGGCTTGAAAATACAGTACCGTTCACATTAATGTTAAACACTTCAGTGAGGAAATTACATAGGCATGGGTAAACTGCGTCAACAATGAAGCAGAGGAAACAGATTCAAACAATTTAATAGAGGAAATAAAACGTGGTCAAAGAAAACATTTTTCACCTTGATGACAAAGAAAATGAAAAGGAACCCTCCACCCTGAATAGTTTTGCTTGGAATCTCTAATTAATAAGAGTTACAGTAAAGATGAGAAGAAAAAGGTATTTAGTGATTATAATATATAATGGAAAGAAAAATGTATTTGAAAGATAAATATTTGATGTATGGAGTGGTAATGTACGATCAGTGAAAATATTTTGTCATATTCTCATATACCACATCATGGACTTTCAGCTTCCTTTGAAACCAGTTGCAAGGATTTTCTGTGAAAAGATGAAAATGGGTCTTTCTGCACGTTCAGCTAAATCCTAATGCTGTTACAAAGTTCTAGGTATACCCTGCTTGTATCCAGGACACACAGAGTGGCTGCAGTTCAAGCCAGTGTTGCTGTTGCAGTCATTTGCTATGGGTTGAAATGCCTACCATTTTCTGAGTTTTCTGTATCCTGCTTTGGCTACGGCATATGGGGACCTGTGAGTGCATATGGTTGTTTCTGCTGATGTTTAGCAAAACTCTTACAGAACATTCACTCTTGCTCTGCTCTGGTTCTGGATTAAGAAGAAAAGCATGACCGCAAAGGGGCTTTTGCCTCTGAGCCCCCAAGTCAGCCTGGCACTGGGGAATACAGTTATTTCCTGCCCTTCTGTATGACTTCTAGAGGGTTGCCATGTTGGGCAGTGAATGAAGGAAGTTCCGTTGGAAGAATGTGGTTGGAGAGTGGTCAAGTTTATTCTTGACTGGATTAGAGTCTGCCAGGACTTCAGGAGAGTATGTTGTCTGACTGTAATGCACTTTTCTTTATTGATTTGTAGAGATTTGTTTTTCATGAACCCTCAGGCTAAAAATGTACATGTGTGCCTAAGAGAACAGGTGGCTGCAAGAACAGTGGGATGTTATGAGAGGATAACTTTGCCAGTGAATAGTAATTTTATTATACAATCAGAATTACTTTCTTTTTAAAAGAAGACTTGTCAGGTTGCCAAGTTTGCTTTTCTCCTGTGGCCCCTCTTTATGCTACGGTGCTTAGCTTCAGGATATGTGCTTAACAACAATAGACATACCTGTGAAATGATTGTGCTTACTATCCTTTCTTTGTATCTAAACACATTTCCCTTCTTTCTAGTTATCTATCTGGTTTGTGTTTTGAATGCCTTGGTTTCTTTCCTGTGATCTAACTATTCATCATGAGCGACAATTAGACTGATTTGAAATCCGGTCCTCTGTTTTACATTCACGTTGATGTATGCCTGTCTGCAAAAGTGCCCTTTGTTGTAGTCACGAGCAATGGCAGTCAGAAGTGACTTGCGTGCTTAGAACGTTTAGCCATTTACCCAGGTTATTTGCAAGCACTAAATGGAAGCTTGAGTTGAGGCCACACAAGCATGGCATGGCAATCAATCATTTATTCTTACACATCTTTTGCATGAGTTTTGAGAATAAAGTCACAGGTTCCCGAGGAAATAATTATCTGATCACTTCTGTACTGGATCAGAACTCCATAACAATTATTGAAGGTGTTAGTGCCCCTCACACTGTGGTTCATGAAATGTTGGTGGTCGCTCAGAAGCTTAATGTTGTTGGGATGTTGCTATGTTCTAAGTGCCAATTCAAAGCAAAAGAAAATATTTTGTGTTTTTAATATTGCTTCTCTTCACATGTATTTCATTTAAAGACCCCATTGAAGAAGAGGAAAATGGAGGGGGAAGTAGGGGAACACAAAAAACCCGTCCTTTGTAAATGGTAAGTAGTTTGCAAAGATTTGAGAATACTTTTCAGGGTATGGAAAAGACAGGTTGCTGACCAAAAAGCTGTGGCTGGCCTTAAGGCCTGGAAAAGTCGGTAATTTAGTGCACCGCAATTTCTAGATGAGTTTTCTGTAGTCAGCTTCCAAGTAGGTGATGCCTGGGGAGCTTTTCTTCCCCAGGTTATCTGATTCTTCCCAGGGATCTTTGTAAAGGATTCCTTCAAGTCAGTTGGCGTCTATTCGCTTATTGGATCTGTTGAGAGATCCTCTATAATAGGGCTGTCTGGTCTTTCGAAAAGTGATTATAGCGCACACACACACACACTAAAGTATTAGCGTTTTTTAGAGGGAAGCCTGTTTTCATAAACTCTGGGTAGGGGAATTTTGGCCTGACTCAATTGGTTATTAATTGTTGTCTTTGTTAATGATGCAGATAATTTATTTTCAGTCAAGTTTTTGTTCCAGGAGAACTCATTATAAAAAATAACATAAATATCAATGGTTAACTGAAGACATCTGTTCTAGCAGAGCAAATTGTGCGTACTCATGCACATACATGTGCATGCATGCTCATGTCCTGTATAGGTAGAGGGCAAGTGATGGGGAAAGATTCTGTCCTCAAGCAGTGAACCCTACCTGTGGATGCAGACAAATATCTGGAAAATGAACTTTGTGTAAAAGTAGAACTAGGAGTGGGTCTCCTGTGCTTTTTGTTGTTTCTTTTCATCCTGCTCTGAAGCTGCAGATATATTGTTTCCTGACTTTCTGCCAGAACCCAGCATAAAGTCTCTGGCTACAAAGTGTGAGAGATTAAAAAGAATGACTTTTGAATGAGGAGGCTGCTTTAAATTATTCAGTGATCCTCCCTCTTCCTCTGTTCCTTTTCTTGATGTTTTGGATCAGCAGCACATTTCCAGCTGTAAATGTCTTTAGAAAATATGTTTTAAAGAAAAACTTCAGTGTGTAAGAGACTTTGAAACTAAAGCATAAAGAAGTAATTTTTCCTTCATTACATGTAGTATAATAGACAACTATCTCTGTTTCATTTGGAAATACGAAGAATCACTAAGTATACAAGTTCTGCATAATCTTTTAAAATCCTTTTTAAGGAAAAAAATCCTTTTTAAGGAACAAACATGCAAGTGAGACTTGCCACAGTAACTGGTTTAACTTCAAACTTTTGGCATCAGGGTCCATTTTCTGATCCTTTTGTCAGTGAACAAATATGCTTTTCTAAGAGGTCTCTAGGAAGAGAATACTCCCTGAGGGTGCTCAGGCATTTTGAAGAAAATAAAAACTGAGTTAAAACTTCACCCAAAACTTGAACTGGACCCAAACTTAACATTTCTTGAGGCTTGACAAGTTTGGAATGTTTCCTTCCTCCCCACGCTTATTACTTTTCATTTTCATGCTCCTCTATGTTTCCAGGATCTGACCCAGATGTGAGCTATGTGTTGCCGGAATTCTGTACCAAAAAGGGGCAGTATTTCTGTGGTATGTTTTGGCCTGCTTATAAAAAAATTTCCCACAGAACTTAAGGGAGAACTTGTCCTTGTCAGAACGCTGTACAACTTTTTGCAAAAATCAAAAGGCTTAGGTAATTATTTTGTAATAATAGCAATTGTTTATAATTTCAGAAAACAGTTTACAACAATTTCCCCTCCTTTCCTGTGCCAGCTCTAATGTTGCTAACGTAATTACTAAGTTATGATCTCAGAGGTCTTTTCCAATCTAAGTGCTTCTATGATTCTATATTTAGAATGTAAGTAAATAACTGCAGTGGACTGTAACAAGAAATGAAGATTTAAAACAAAACAGGATGAGGGAAAAAAGCACACACTGAAAAAGAGAAAAAGTTACTTTCCCAAACCACTTAGATTTGGTTATTCATAATACTAGCCTGAATGAAAAGTTTTGAGTTCTGCTTACTTGACTGAGATGCCTAAGTACTGTTCTTGTAACCTTGAATGAACTAAGAATCTGACAACACACTCTCCACTTGCCTCTTACACATTTTTCTCAGTATGTACTCTGCCAGCTTCTGAATGCAATAAAATCTTCAACATGTCGGACGCTGAGTGTAAACCTAAATAGCTCTGGCTTGCAGATATCAAACCAGTGATCTAAGCTCTTGAGAAATTCAACATATAAAACTTGCCTTGATACCTGGCGGTTTTTGCTTCTGCGATTCAGTAATATGAGTTATTTACTGGTAAGGACTTCCATAGTTATGTTATGATGATACATTGCTGTTCTAATGAAAGATAAAAAATAATAATAAAAAAGGATTTCTTTTGCAAATGTAAATAATTTTGGAAACATGACTTCCTTAGGGACCAGCAATGTTCACAGCCAGAAGGTACATTTACTTTCTGACAGCCTGTCTGAGTCGTCTTGACAGCAGCTACCCTGAAATTGCTGTGGGCCTTTGAAAAAATTAACTGGGTTTGTTTTATTTGTTTTTAAATAGTATTTCAAAAAGCTAACTCATTTTCCCCCTTCTGATTAAAGATAGTTTCCAACATTTTTGTTGCTTATCTGTAATATACCTCCAGAAATTGTTTTTCATTAGGAATGGAAATATACTTTCGAAAGACAAGAATTTAACTAAATAGAAAAAAATAAGGAGGTGGAAAATACCTTCTAGGTTACTCAGTTTGATTCTATGCCAATGCAGATGGGGATTTGGGAGAGGGGAGCCAGTCCTTTGTGTTAGCTAATGATACCTGACAAAGAGATTTTACTTACTGAGATTTTTTTCCTTCTTTGATGAAGTTTGGTTGGGCCAGGAACTCTGTGTCTTTGTGCTATTAGGTACAGGACTTACACAAGATCTGCAAAAATTAAGGTATGGATGCATTCCCATTTTGCTCATTTTCTGGTTCTAATGATTTGCTGTGGGTGGGATTGAGCCCATAGGAAAATTTTCTTACTTGCTTAGGCATAGATGCAGAATGGCAGCCAATGAAGTCCAACAGCCGAATGCCCTTCTTGTGACTGAACATGCACATTGAACATATCTAGAAAAGTGACATGGAATGACAGTCCCAAAACCACTGCCTGGTCCTCAGTGTTGGAAATGTTGAACTCATTTATCTTAAAATGAACAATTTAGAATTTACCTGAAGTGGATCTGCCTTCTCCACAGGCACTTTCTCTTCCTGATAGCTATTTTCCCAGATTAACTGTTAATCATAGATTTTCCTAGCTATGTATATAGCCAGATTCTTAGCTTTCACAAGTCTGCAGAGCTCTGTGAAAGAGTAAGTGCTATGTTGATTTACATGAGCTGAAAATTTTGCCCGCGGTGTCAAAATTGCTTTTCCCAGGCCATTGCCATTAACCATTTTCCTTGCCTTCCTCTTGATCTCTAAAAAAGTAAGCAGCTCCTTTTTAAATGAAATTCTATACATTTTTATATATAGAGGGAAAATTCACACAACCCAATGTGAGCCATCTAATTAAGCTGGGTAACCTGTGCCCTAGGTTCCTTTTGCCATCAGCTGAGAACAATGGACTGTCTCCAAAGGGCAGGCCAGAGTCTTTACATTGACTGTACAGAAACCAAGGAGTCTTTTTTGCTAAAGCAGGTGCCTAATCGTTAATGATGTGCAGTAACTCTGATTGTCATCATTCTGGTTTATATGATGTTTCTGTCACTTGCATTTAACAAATTTCACTTGATTTGAGGGTTTATATTGGATTGCCTCAGAGCTCCTATATGAAACTCCAAAATGGTTTGAGATTCTGTTGGTTTGACTAGAGAACCCTTGAAGGAAAGTCCCAGTCCACTTTTTTAAATGAAAAAGCAACTTGGACTTGCTAGTTTATGAATAGGTGACTGGAGGTTTTTTTTCATTTGTTATTTTTGCAGTGTATTGTAGGCTTTGCTGTGTTGATTTGGTACCCTTTGGCTGCTTGGATCTTTACCAGACCAAGGCTCATTATTCTTGGGCCAGGTCCTGTGAGAACTGATGAGCTCTGAAAGGGGGAAGTGGCACAGAGAGGAGCTCATGAAGAATTCTTGTGCCTGTTGTGCACTGAAGACAGGTACAGTGTTTGTGTTATGTTGAAATATATTAGAACTGGACATCAAAATTATTATATTGCCAGTTGTCATGTGAAAAAGGGGGGTGGGCGGGTGGGAATCCTCTCCACCCCAGGTGTTTGATATATTAACATCCTGGGAAAGCCAAGACCCTTGTGCCTGACCAATCTGTCAGCATCCCGTTACAGGGACCCTTCACTGAACAGTCCCACTGGATCGGAGGGCAATTCGACCTTCTTGTTCAGGGAAGCATGCCAACAGCATCAGGGGGACCTCTCAGTGGGTCTCCCCACTTTGTTTGAATGTGTTATCCACTGCCGGCAACTGCTAGCACCCACAAAAGACTAACACTAACAGTTTATGGAATAACACTCGTTATTAATATGAAATCATGACAAATTAAGGTTCGTGATCGCTCGTGATAGGAACTGTCTGCAAAAACAAGCTTGAAATGATATACAACCACACTACATACAACTAAGTTATAATCACTAATAGCAGCTAGTGTGAGTTAGTTATTTAGCATGCACAAGACAAAATTCTTACCCAATAGGCATCCCTATGGGGGAGAATGCAGGTTCTGCCCGTCGACTGATCCCAGAAGTTACGATGGAGTCTTCCCTAACTTCTCCCCTTATCTGTTCACTTTTTATACTTCATAGTACATTGCATATTCATTCATCATACACAGGACTGGTTACAAGTTTCTTGCTTCTAATGCAAATTTGTACGCATCCTCAGATAGCAATACTGAAGTTCTCTACTAAGTATGCACGCTTCTCAAGTGGGGTTTTGCCCTCTTTCAGGGGGGGCTATTTGAGTTGGAGGTCGTGATCTCCCACTACCACAATTATCTTTGTCTTGTTTTCAACTAATTTTCTGTTGATGTCAGTGGACTGCAACACCTTATCATCCTGTTTCCTCTCACAGCCAGAACTTTCCTCACTTGAAGGTTTCTTTCTGCGTAACTTAAATAATGGTGTTGATTTCACTCTCTGTTCTTTGTTTCTCATCCTCCCCAAGGCTGACTACCTTGATTAGAAGGTCCTTCATAACAGCTTTAGAGAGTGAGTCAGCTTGACCTAACTTTGTGAACACTGAATCAGAGTTGGGTAATCCGGGACTTTAGACAAAAATTCCCTCCCTTTGGACTTATTTCAGTCCAGAACTAGTCCATTTCCATCACGTTTAGGTGGAGCTTGAGTGACTCTAGTCATACATGTTGCTGTTACTAACTGGTATTGTGTGCCCAGTGAGGCGTAGTAGTACCTTGGAGGCAGGTAACTTTGAGATGGAGTTGTGCGTTAGTATTACAATGAGATTATTTCATCTGAGGAAAGTAATTTCACCACAATGGTTGGCTTAGCCACAGACATCTCATGGATTCTTCATGCGACAACTGGTATGCAACTTATCAGCTGTGTGGTGCCATCAAGTTCCCATTCCTGCAGAGCATGGCCGTGGTGGCTCCACTCCGCTCCATCCTCCATCACTATGCTGAGCTGGCAGAATGTGTTGCTTAGGGAACTGTGGTGATGTAGATTCTGTGCATGCCAACCATCCTGAAGGTGATAGGTGTATTTTACCCTAAAAAGGCTTTCTCTGTAATACTACGCTTCTGTTCGGACCCAATTTTCTCTAATTCCCCCCTTCAAGGTGATTTTCCCACACCAGTTATAAGATTTAATAAGAAATTAAGATTGTATAATACACTTTATTTTTAACAATCACAGATGCAGTTGCTGTGTGTGACTCTAATGGCTGTTATACCTCTGCAATTTGCTGACGCAGAGTACATAGAATGTCTGCTTGCTTTATATATGAACAAGGCTGGATATATGTTCTGTATCATTTAACTTAACGGGCTTGGTGGATGGACCACTTGGTGGATAGGGAATTGGCTGGATGGTCACGCTGAAAGACTTGCAGTTAACGGTTCCATGTACAGGTGGAGATCAGTGACGAGTAGCATTCCTCAGGGGCCCATACTGGGACTGGTGCTGTTTAACATCTTTGTTGGCAACATGGACAGTGGCTTCAATTGCACCCTCAGCAGGTTTCATGACAACACCAAGTTGTGTGGTGCAGTCAACACCTTGGAAGGAAGGGATGCCATCCATAGGGACCCTGACAGGCTTCAGCACTGGGCTCATGTGAACCTCACAAAGTTCAAGAAGGCCAAGTGCAAGGTCCTGCACGTGGGTTGAGGCAATCCCAAGCACAGATACAGGCTGGGCAGAGAATGGATTTAGAGCAGCCCGGAGGAGGAGGAGGAAGAGGAGGAATTGGGGGTGTTGGTGGACAAGAAGCTCAACATGGCCCAGCAACGTATGCTTGCAGCCCAGAAAACCAACCATGTCCTGGGCTGCATCAAAAGAAGCGTGGCCAGCAGGTTGAAGGGCATGATTCTCCCCCTCTACTCTGCTCTTGTGAAGACCCCACCTGGAGTACTGTGCTCAGCTCTGTAGCCCCCAGCATAAAAAAGACATGATCCTGTTGGAGCAAGTCCAGAGATGATGTTCAGGTGCTCGAGCACCTCTCCTCTGAAAACAGGCTGAGAGAGTTGGGGTTGTTCAGCCTAGAGAACAGAAGGCTCTGGGGAGACCTTATAGCAGCCTCCCAGTACCTAACAGGGACCAACAGGAAAGCTGGAGAGGGACTTTTTACAAGGGCATGTAGTGATAGCACAAGGGGGAATGGCTTTAAACTGAAAGAGGGTAGGTTTAGATTAGGTATATGGAAGAAATTCTTTCCTGTGAGGGTGGTGAGACACTGGAACTGGTTGCCCAGAGAAGTTGTGTCTGTCCCATCTGTGGAAGTGCTCAAGGCCAGGTTCGATGGGGCTTTGAGCAACATGGTCTAGACCATGGAAGGTACCCTTGCCTGTGGCAGGGGGTAGAACTAGATGATCTTTAAGGTTCCTTCCAATCCAAACCATTCTATGATTCTATGATAACTGGTAATAAAGTATTTATAAATAGAAGAACAATAAAAAATGTTACCATATGCTCAAAGTAATGATCAGGCATTTACCCTCACTCATGAGAAAATGTTTTGGAACCAAGCTTGTCGTGCCATATGGACATGGATGAGAAAAGAAAACACTTATGTGTGTTTCATGGGAGTGTAGAATTTTCACTTCATTATGGACAAGAAGGAAGGAAAAATTAATCAAATAATCAAGTTGCTTAAAAATCTTTCTCAAACTGAAAAGCCTTATTGCATTTATTGCAATGCAAATTTTTCACCTCTGGCATTGATACCTTGCCAGGAAAGTGTCTCAGGTGCAGTTAGTAATAAATAAGTATAATTTATCATATGCTTTTACAATTATTTGGATAGAAGACTTTTATTTTCTTTGAGGCTTCATTATTTAGGGAGAATTTGCAATTTATTTCTTTCTAATTTTATGACACAAGTTTAAGGTCCAAACTCTCAGCCAATGTGGAAATTGGCAGCACTCCACTGGAGTCAGAAGAGCTCTGCCAGTTCACACCATCTGAGGTGTCACCATTTATTTTATTTTTTGCTAATGATGTTGTATAAAAATGTCATGATTGAATGCAGCTAAATTATTTGTAATACAATCCCAAGGTTTGGTGGAGAAAATGTTTCTTTTATATCACACAAAGTCTGTCTTAAATTGCTCAAGTTAAGCTGAAAATGAAAAAACATGAAATGGAAAACCCTAGAAATAGAATTATTCTGTTTTATTATCTAAGTGCTTAGCACTTTGCCTGAATGATAATGTTTTTCTTAATATATAAGGCATAGTTTCTGCATGATTTCAGTTGTCTTTTTCTTCTTAAAAGAGAAATGAATATTTGGGTAAGTTAGTGAAGCGATAAGGGGAACAAAAGAGGTATTTTTTTCCTCTTCAGAGATAATGAGGGAAAGCAAGTGCCCAGAACGAAGTGCCTCTGTCAGGCAGTCAGTCTTTTAGGGTCCCAGGAAATAATAAAGGGGAAAAACAAACAAAGCAACTCAATGATACAGAACCAACTCCCAAACCTTGCCTATCTAAAATAATAAAATAAACTTAAATCCCAGACAGTATTATACTGCTCCCAACTTTCCAATCTGAATGAAATATGAAGTTTTATATTGCTATAATGATTCAAATATATGATTTTTGGAAAATGTATGGAAGTAGCATGGGCCAATTAGGAAATTCCATTTGATATTTATGCAACAACATCCTTTTTTCCAAAGATGCATTAATGGAAGCTTTTGGCAATTTCTCTATGCCTGTCTTTTGTCTCACTGATAAAGACTAAGTTGAAGTCCTAAGTAAGACCTATAAATAGGTCTACTAAGAAAACAAAAAATACTTATGGCATTAGGATTGGTCCCACAGAACATAATCATAAGGCAGGCAGTCAACTCTCTTCTTTATAATAAATGAGTTGGTAGAGCAAGGGCATCTTTACAGATTAATTTGAAGTTTAAATTTACCAAACTTTATGGCAACCAGGGATTTCTTTATGCATTCAACAGATATTATGATAGCTACTCCTTAAAGTGCAAATTGCTTAGTACTGTGAATACATACATTCTTTTATATATGCGGGCATGCATTCTTCACACTTTGCCATGTGTTGACACATCATATATATTTTCTCTGCACTGAATAGTGTAGCTACCATTCATTTCCTCTCACACCTGCCTGTAAATTCCATGCTTTTTCCATGTGTCCTTTTATTCTGGCAGGAAAAAAATTGCCTTACCTTTATACATCAAGATTTTGCTTTCACTGGGAAGTGTGATGTGTTCTTGATTTAGCCATCCTGAATTAATCAGCAAGAGATAGAAATCCAGTCAAGATGAAGTAGTTTGTGGTTTTCTTAGCAGTTAGCTGGTCAAATCAGTGTTAGTATTGCATTGTTATGCAGCAGACTAAATTGCATCCAGGAAGATGGTAGTTAACTGGATGGTCAGCTGGTAGTACCATAGCTATATTTCTAGCAGTTCCTGAGGTAGGTTTAAACCTGGTTCAGATATATTTAGACTATGCTACAGAGTCATGACATATTCATGGACATGTCTTCTGTTTTTAAACGTAACTCCAAAAAAGGCATGCTTGTCGTGAAGAAATTTCCCAGTGAATTTCTGTGTCTCTGTATCCTGGGTTACAAGCACACCCAGAAACCCAAGGCTTTCAGCATTAGCATGTGAACTCTGAAAGCTCTGACAGCAGTGAATTCAGCTGAGGCTCTTGGGGCCACACTGCATTGCTTCAGATACAGGAGGAGCTATTTTGGTGTTGGGGCTGGCATGTCCTACTGTCAAGGCTCCTGGATCCACAATATTGAGTCTGGAGTCTTGAAGAGGTTCAGGTTAGCTCCAGTTCAAGGTTTTGGCACTTTCCTGTGGGGCTCAGGTCTTTCAGTCTCCTGGCTCTTAGAAAACCCCACCTAGTATGGCTGGCCAGAGCTACAGGAACCTGGGTCCCAGCCTGGAACTAGCCAGGCCCTGGGGTGTACCACCAGTGCGCTGATGAAAGTTTGTTGAGTCAGTGACATTTCTGCAAAACATTTCAGCTTTGTCAAGTTGTCAGGTTCAGTTTAGTCAGAAAATTCCTCAATGGTTCTATTTATGAATGCTTTGTCAGTATGTTTAGGTTTCTTTTGGTGTATAATTCAAATGAAGGTTTTGTTGAATAATTTTACTTATTGAAAGGAAAGATGAATTAAGTGCTTTTGACTTTTGCTTCATTACCATAGTCCTGAATGTGCACGTCTGCTGAAGAAATGCGTAACATTAAATTTTCAGCTACCCTTATCAACACCAACTTGCATCAATTGCTGTCTTAACAAGAATGTTTCCTTAATACATTGGAAAAAATCAAATTGCTAATTCTTTCTGATTGTAATAGTGTTATTTGATTTTTTTTTTTTTTTTAATCCTTGTTTTAAAGACTCATTAAAAAAAATAATATATACAAAAAAACAGCAGAAACACTAGGGCTGTTTTTATCTCAAGAGATATCAAGCCTATAACTTTTGATTACTCAGAAATGCACAGAAAATAAATCCAAAAAAGATTAGAGAAGACCCAGAGGAAGTGAGAGAATATTGTCTGCACTAATATGTTGGCTGAGTAATGAATAACATCAGCTTTGAATCACAATAAACATATTTTTAAACTTAGATCTAAAATCTTCATTTCTATAGTCTCTCTTCTGCTGTGTGCTTTGTAAACACATTCATGAGAGTAGCTCACTCTGAATGTGTGTGGTCTGTAAATCACTCTCAAGTACCCTCTGTGCAAGTTTGTACTCTTTTATCTTGGTTTCTAAATGGAAGCACTTTAAATTATTTGAATGTTCATATCTCAGTACGGATTTTAAAACTTGAATTACTTTAAAATTCTTTAGTCTGATGTCTATGTTATACTTCAAGGCTGATCAAGTGTAATTGTATCTACATTTTACTCAACAGCAATTTCCTACTTTTTGGTGCACCTCATTAGTACTTTCTTAGTTACTTGAAGTTGTCCAGATTCTGCTCATTGGTCACTGTTTTAGCTTTCTAATATAGTTTTTTCTTAATAGATCTCTTCAGGATATATTATCCTCTTTGGGCTTTGCTTATTTTCTTCTTGAATACTGTTGGAAGAATAATTGTATGTTCCAACAGTTTAATAGGTTATTGCAGATGAAGTTACCAAAATTCAGCTATTTCTTGTAAGTTCAACTGAGCTGCTGGTGTGAATGCTTTTTAGTCTGATACCAGCCAGTGGCCTGTGTTCATCTCTGTTTTATCAGGTGAATCTCTCACTTTAGATTTATAATGAACTTCTATTGCCTTTAAATCCGGTTACCATGTATGTTCAGGTAATGCAGTCACTGGGGATCCAAAAGCACAATGAGCACAAAGTTACCTAGCTATAAGTGTATGCTGCCTTCCTCTTGTCCACGCCTGTTGCATTTATATCTGTTTCTGGAAAGCAGTCATGATATAAATTAGCTTCTTTACTGAAAGATCTATTTGGAAAGAAAAAGGTACCTGTATCTGTCCTTTTTGTGGCTGCAGGGAGCTCTGTTGTTTCAGAGGAATACATTGTGCAAGTCACTGCTGCCTTTTTCCATTGTAGATTACTGTGACAAAATTCATTTTCATATGGCTTTATCCCATTGATGTTTCTTTGGTTAGGTTTGAGTTTGGTCTCACATCTTAATCTTTCTGGGCTGTATCTATGCATTTCATATTCTGTGTTCTTGTATAAAGAGCTTTTTCTGCGCAAAGAATCCTTGGTATTTTGTGACTCATTCCCTCAGAATATCGTAATTTATAGAAGACCTAATGCTATTTACTCTTACACCACCTCAGTCATAATTATTTTGAAAGGTAGAGTAGCGCAACTTTGTTTAATAATTTTCATGCTGTTTTCTGGCTGTAAATCTTCAGCTAGGAGAACCCCCCAAAAAAACAGAGGAAAGATTCAGAATTCTGTTTCATTTAAAGAATCTCTGAATAGATAAGATTTTAATTTTTTTTTTAGGAAATTCAGTCTCTGTATAGTTTGGCATGAGCTTTGCTTTTTAAGACTAACACACGAGCATGCTATCCAAACACAGGCAGGCATATGCATACCAAATGGTAGAGGATTTGTGTTGTATACTATACCAGAAAGGTTTGTTCCAGGTTCTTTGAGGTGAATACCACATGCTTCTTTCCATGGAAGTTATGAAAGAGTTCACATATTTTATTAAATTTTACTTTGTACATTCAATTAAAAAAGAAAACTCACAGCTTTGCTTTTTGCCCACAGTTATGCCTCTTTCAATAACAGCACTCTTTGCATGTGCATGTATGTTACAAGAAGGTGTATGGCCTCATGGGTAGTGTTACACAAGTCATCAAAGAACTTGGAGTTCCCTTGGGAAAACTGAGGACTTCCCTAGAAGAGCAAAATCCCCTATCTTCATCAGTTTCTCCACTGGTAACTCTGTTGCCAGTTTATATTGGCCGTAAGAGCTGCACTTTTGTCAAGCCTTTCCTGGTCTTATATAGAAACTTATTTTATGACTCTAAGCTGCTGTTTCTTTGCTGTCTTTTCTGTGTCATCCTTTTCAATAAGCAATGGTCTAATGGCATGGTGGTAGATATCAAGCACTTAGATCTTCACCTATCCAGATTCACCTGTACAAAACCAGCTTGGTGACCATCCAAACTATGTAGGTTTTGTCCCTGAAAATAGCATTTAAGATCCATGATGTGAAATGGTTCTTTACAGGTTCAGAAATCATGATAGATTAGAAAAATACATGCCGAACTTGGAAAGTATCCATGATGTTGGTAGATCATGCATAGCCTAGGATTTTTGAAAGTTTTGGTTTTGAAGAGACTTGAATATTGAATTTTAAATAGACTAACCTCATGTTAAGCAATTGTAAGGTCCACATCATAGTAGCTTAAATGTATGAACATATTTCAGAGGCTTGTGTTCATTTGTCTCTTGCTTTATGATACTGAAGCTTCTTGGAAAACTATTTCATATTTAATAGTTAGTAAAATGTTGAGCTTGTTTGGCATCTTCTTAGTACTCTTAACGTCAGAGAGCATCTCTTTAAACTCTTAATGTGCCTGAAAATGTCTGTTTAATAGTTTCAGACTATCCATTGTCAAGACTCCTGGTATTGGTTATATTCCATTGGAATAAGATGACTTTGTTCAGAAACTTCCTCTGGCACAGAGAGGAATTGCACACATTAAAAGTGTACAAGACTGCCTTGGGAATGAATTAGCTTCCCTTCCCCCTCTTCCCTCACATCGTCTAGTCTAAGCAGAATTATGAAAATAAATCTGTCTTCCTGCTAAGATTCCCAAAATGGGCAGCATCATGTCTCCACTGTGTTATCAGCTTGCTGGTAGACTTGTCCAGCTTAGTCTGCCAGAACATACCCAATGTTATCTGACTAATGGATTAGTCCCTAAGGACAGTTTATTTAGCTAAGATTAGTTCTGATTCTTTCAGATACTGTGTTTGCTGAGGTACCCATGATTTGTTGGTTTTGTTCTTGTTTTTGGAGTCCTCAGACACTTGAGCCTTTGCTTTGTGGAGGAACTGAGGAAAAGTTCCTGCTTCTTCCTATTGTATGTTCTTACTTGGAAACACTAGGAAGCATGAGACAAAACGTGTAGTCTTAAAGAAGAGTCTTACTGAAAATAAACTGGCTTTATGTATATCTGGAGGTACATCTGGATTCACAGTACAACTCATAGTGAAGACTGAAAGAATTCCAGACCTTAGATAATTAGCTGCATTTTTTTTTTATTTAATTAATGGGTGGTATGTTAAAAACATTATGAATATTGACTGAATTTTAATTTGTCCAAGAAACGGGCCAGTACCATTTTGAAGAAATTATATCCGCTTTAAAAATGTAACTATAGTAAAATGTCATTCATTTTATGGCTGTCCTGTTTGAAAATAAGTACATTTCCGTGCTGATACTAATTCAGAAAATGGAGGCAAATCCTTTATTGTGATGAATGGTTCTACTGACTGCTTGCCTGGGAGAGGTAAGTAACATTTTGTTGGTAAGTAATGAGCTGTTGGAGCAAAGTTCTGAGACTTGTTGGGAGGGACAGATGTACTGTAAATATACTACGGGTTTTCGGATTTTGTTTGAAGTCTCAAAATATGCTTTAGGGCCATGATAACAATAGCATTGTTATGGCAGTGCATGTATAGTGATATATGTAAGAAGATGTGCTGTATATTTGTGAAAGAAAGCAAAGTCATCATACCATTAATAATTACTGTAATGAAAGCTGTGGAGAAACCAAGAATTAGTATTTATACACAGAATTAAACCATGTTCTGACTCAGACATCTCAAAACTTTTGGTTTCAGGTCTCAGGAATGGGCATGCAGACAACATTATGTCTGCATTTACTTTCCTAGAAACTGAATTGTGGACTTGTGGCCAAGACTTGTCAAATTACAGAAGAAGCTTCATATATCTTGAGTTTTGAGTACGTAACAACGCTCCCTTAATTTTTCTTAGCATGTTTTAGTATGGAATCAGTCATAACAAGATATATTACCATTTTATTTTTAAGTAAATCCTATTTCCTTTAGGTATGTCTGTGTGGATGTCAAAAAGTGAATTCTGTGGGTGTTGATAGTTGTGAAGAGATTATTACTATGATTTTGAAAATCCATCCTTATGCTAGGTATATTATCGTGGCAACTGGAGCTGTCAGATCTGCTAGCAGCTGTAGAAAGGGTCACTTTTAGTACAGAAACAATTTGGACTGTTTTTCAGATATTTGGTCCTCTTTTTTAAATTGTGATTCATTTATATCCTTCCTGACATATATTTACAGCATGCATTTCAGTGTGTTTCTTTTCTGGTACAGATTGCTTGTCACCATTAGTTTTGTGTTATGACAGCAGAGATTATACATCTTCTGACCAAGTTCTCTGTCTGGTTTTCAGTTCTGATAGAAACAACTTTTTTTTTGTGTTGCTGTATATATTTTCGTGGTGAATTCTGTGAGCTTTATGCTCTTTTCACCTTTAAAAAAAGTAATCAAGCGATGGTATTAGGTTTAGTATTTCTTAATGACTACCATTGTGGTTTTTGTCTGTAATTTCCGTTTTGTATTTGGTAGTACTGTGCATTCCATGATAGTGCCACATATACAGTACATCAAAGCAGAAAGGAATTTAAATCCACTAAAATTCTTTCATATTTTAAATTCAGCATTTAAAGATCCTTATTCGTAATCCTTATTTTACTATAATATAAATATCACTCCCATAGGCATACTTGCTTACCTTTTAAACCTATCAACACCACTGAGGTCAAAATAAAGGTGTGTTGTATTTCCTTGCCATTATATGAGATTTAGATTTCAGTTTCCTTTTTTATTAGAGTTAACAAGCACCCAGGAGGCAGTGTAGTCTACTGGGCCAGAGTTGGTGTGTGCTGTGTGTTCTGCTTGGTGTGCTGTCTACAGAGCCTTTGCATTATTTATTTATTTAAAGCCCCAGCCTGCAGAGCTGCATCTTTTCAGTCCAGCTTTAGAGTCTGCTGCTTTTAGCACTCTGTAAGGCTTTATCTAGATCCTTGATGTGTTTCTAAAGATGTAAAGTTTACTAATGTCCTGAGTTGCTAGCTCATGAGACTTTTGCAGCCATGGAAAATACAGAGCTCAGAAACTTAACATAGTTGTTAAACCATTCATTTTAATATTAGTACCATGTCATTAGCATGGACACTCCCTTTTGTAACAGGCTTCTTAAAACTGCCGCTGCCAAAAGCTGCTGCATTATCTAAGAGTGACTACACATCCATTCTCTTGAGACCTATCAGCAATTCCAGAAGCCGTAAGACTGAAGATGCCATTTCACGTATGTCATTCCCAAAGCTCAAAGAGATTGTACCCCTCTGACATCCATGGGTTGTTAACACGTTTAAGAAAAACAGTTACATTTTATTGAGGGTTTTAAAATTTCTATTAAGTAACAGACAAATAAGACTAATAAACAGGGAAATACTAGATTTTTCATGTGCTGCAGGTGACCATTCTTGTAATGTGTATTAGAAGATACATCTATCAGTCCATTAAAGTCAGTGGTGTTATCCAAATGGATTTATAAACATTAAATACATCTTCCCATAAAACATAAATAATGTACCTCCATTCTGACCTTTCTGAAAGTCCCCATGAAACTGAAGAATGTTCATTAATAGTATTTTTGGCCGGTGTCCACTCGTTGGCTGAAGGTTTTTAAACAAGATTAGTTTCTGTTTGCAAGATTATGGATTCTCACCAGACACTGTTGCTTTGCCGTTGTCTGAGTTTTGAAATTTAGGAACTCTGTAACCAAGAGGGAGTGAGTCCTACCTGTCAGTGGTGGTGGTGATCCGGAGAGACTGTCTGAGTAGCTGTGTGAATCTGGTAGTATAGAGGGTGATAGTCTCCTTTCAGCCAAATTTTAAAAAATAGTTTGGTGGACAGATTGTGGAAATATCCAATGTAAGAGATGATCTATTTCCTGCCAAGTAATTTCTAGTTCCTCAGAAAATGCCTCCAGCTTCTCTGTGTGTGCTAATCTCACACAGAAAGAAAAATGAGAAGAAATAACTTGTCATTTTTGAAAGATTGTTCCACTTATGAAAGTGAATATAAAAGGAGTATTCTAAATGTACTGTTCTTTATAGAGCAGAAAATAAGCCAAAATACTAATGTTCAGCAAAGAGTGAAGTGGTGATGCGGTATTTTTAGGGTTGTGTTAGGGATGGGAAGAAACATTGGTGCAGCTGCTAAATGTAGTGGTCACCTTCTCTTCAAGCTGAATGAAGGAACAATTAAATGCATCTGTGTTTAGAGATAGTTGAAAATATTGAAACAACCCTAAAAGATTGATTCATTTATAATGCTGTTCATTATTATGTTAGAGCAGTTTCTTGATGGGCTGGAAGTTAAATGTAGAGGTAAAGGAAGGGCTTTGGCTGCAGCTGGGTGACAGTACATGTGAGGAGAAAGGCAGACATGCTACAGGAACATACAGCAAAGGAACAGGGAAGCTCCAGGTGCAACCAAAGAAGCAGTTGTACTGCAAGCTAAGAGAGTTTTACATATAGTACTTGCTAAAGAGATGCATGAAGCCGTGAGCGAGGAAGTTATCTCCTGCTGCTTGATTCCTGTTGTGTTCAAGAAAATTGAGCTTTAACATACAATTTACTGTAGATTGCAGTGAAGAAATTCTGGACTCCGTCATCAGTTCCTCCTCTTGAGAGAAAAGGACTTAGAGCCTGAATTTTAGATGGATGCTTAGGTCAACAAGGTGACACCATTTTGTTTCAATAATGATATTTGCTTATTGGATATTGGTAAAGGAATAAGCAGGACACTAACTTTTATTAGGCGCTCTTAACTATCAAGAGATGGGCCCTGTTCCAAAACATGGTTTTATGTGGGCAAGACAAACAGAAAGTATAAGGAGGTATATGGAGTACAAGCAGAATGAGCATTGAAGCTTTTGCATCATTTCTGACTCTCCAGGGTCTCTGTCACCATTTTTTTCTTCACAGCCTCTCCTCCTTCCACCCTTTTTTTTTCTCAAAGGGCAGCCGTTGACTGAGGTGTCACTACCTGGCCCCTGATGTCCAGAAAACAATCATCAGCTGTGTTTG
The DNA here is from genome assembly GCA_035590275.1 of Ibycter americanus. Lineage (NCBI taxonomy): Eukaryota > Metazoa > Chordata > Aves > Falconiformes > Falconidae > Ibycter > Ibycter americanus. The sequence goes on from JAVJGI010000032.1 coordinate 19,986,831, forward strand.
CTGTGTTTCAATTTATGAAAAATAGTTGAACTGATAACATTACTATAGTGCTGTATCTTTCTACTGATACTGCACTTCTAATTATTCAATATATTCCAAACAGATTTATTAAGTATTCTCAATATAATAAAAAAATGAATCAAGAACCCCTTTAATAGCAATATGTTTTAGATACTGGTAAAATTGTAAACCTCTAGGGGGAAGTGGTTCAGCCCCTCCTTATAGGTGATTTCAAATGTACAAAAATGTGAAGCTTGCTTATTGCCAATGTGGGAAGTGAACATAATTATGACCTTGCAGCTGCTTCTTCTAAAGAAAACAAACAAACAGTAAGACTCACACTTCTTACCGCAACTAAAAAGGGATATGCTCAAAGGGAATATATTTATGCCAGAAAGAAGAAGCCATAACCAAGATAATGGTGTCCTATCAAACTCATGCCAAGCACGTTTGCAACTATGGCATGAAACCACAAGAAGAAAAAACACTTCCTCAGCATCCAATGCCAATATAGATTAAACTGGGAAAAAACGGTGGAAAGAGTTTTGACTATGACAAGTCTGTGTAGGTAGTTAAGTATATGAGTATATGTAATAGTGGCCTTTGTACTATACTAGGCCAGAGGCAGAAAAAACCCACCCCAAAACATACAACCCTCAAATTTCCAAAGAAGTCTTTCCACTCATTAGGAAGAGCTCAACGTTTTTTGTTGGTTTTGGTTTTGTTTGTTTTGTTTTTAAAAGCTCAACAGTTTATCATCTGCTCATCTTCTTTTGTCCTCTGCTGTTATTTCTTTTTAATGCCTAACCTCTTGATGATTAAAAACATGCGTTTTTAATGAAAAGAAGAAAGAAATTTTCTTGGAGGGGACATTAATACCTTGCTGACAGAAAACTGTCAGTATGTCATTTTTACCTTGCTGATAGAAAACTGTCAGTATGTCATTTTTTAATGTGCCTGTGTGATGTACAGCAGTAAAATATTAATATCACAGATCAAAATAGTTGGGACAAATAGTAAGCCACGGTGTAGTTTGCACTGTCATGGAGAGGCTCCTCTGGTGAATGAAGGCTTGCTGGATTGGTTTCAGATGACCTGGTTTAATTTTTAGATCAGAATAATTTACTGTTTTGAATTGAAGTATGCAATGTACAGAAATTCCTTATTCTTCCTTCTTTACAGGCTTATTGTTCAGCATAACTGTAGTCAAAATATCTAGTTGGTGTGTACATAATTTGATGTCAAGAGTTACATAGAAGTCAGAAAAAATTATGAAGAATATTAATTTGCATGACTCATTCATAAAATACGTATTTTGTTATGCTTTTAGTGAAGCACTTGCCAGAGAAGTAGTAGGAACAAATATTTATGTCTCCTGATGAAGACCTTTTTTCCCCTTATTATAATCACCTGCAGTTCATACACTGTTATCATTAAGTACCCAGAAACAAAACACGTACAGTACAACAACAATACATTCTTTATTTGTAAAATGAGTCACATTACTTCTGTCCTGCTTCCCACAGATCAGAGCTTTAATAGGGATATAAATAAGAAACTTAACATATGTGACCTTCTGACCACAGAGTGTTAAATTCCAGGGACTATATTGCTCCACTGCTTTTTTCTTTTATTCGAATGTGTATTCATCATAGTTCCGTCAGAAATTGCGTGATTTACAATTGATATTAGGTTATGATATGAATTACATTCAGATACACAGAGAGGAAAATTGCAGAGGAGCAATTCTTGCTATGGATGTTGAAAACAGTTTCCACTTAACCTTCAAATGGAGTGGAAATGACACAATTGTATTTAGGTAAAGTTTTATCTTTGGGAAACATCTGCTTCTGTACAAAAACTTTATCTTTTTCTGTCCAATGCAATAGTTTGTGTTAACATTTGGATCTTGAAATATGCAATTCCACAAATGCATGACCATTGTGACTTGATTAATGAAGTCTGCCAATGCAATTACTGTTTATTCTGGGCAAAAAGACTAGAAATAAACCCACAGAAGTGCTATTGTGATGCAGATCCAAATAGGTTTTTGTGGCTTGGAAATGTTCAGATATGTATTAGAAAATTTTATTATTAGCTTGATAATATCTGTATTTGAAACACAAGCAAACTCCATCAAGAGTATAGTTTGCTCTCCTTCACTATTTGTAAAATGGTGATTTTATCTCATTTTTATTAAAACATTTCAAAGGAAATGAACAGAGTGCATTTCTCTTTCAAGCCTACAATCAAGATGTACTAAGAATCCTTTGAGAGAAACAATCACCGGAGACTTCCAGTTCAATCCTGCAATGCTATGAGTCCTAGCTATTCAGAGAGAAATTTATTGTGTTTTACGAGCTGTTTCCTGAGCCTATAGATTTTTGGTATTTCATCCAGAGTTCTCCAGACACAAAAAAACCTTCCAAATTTCACCAGCTTTTTCTATTTTGATGCAACTACTGTGATCATCATAAAACATGCTGGCCATAAGACTCTTCAGAATACAGTTCAACATCTTTATTCAACAATTCCTATTAAATAAGCCTAGGATCAACAGAAAAACTGATTTAGTGTAGGAGATATCTTTCAGTCATTTCACTTTCCACTCTTAGATAGTCATGAGATCGTATTTGGGAAGCATTTGTTTGCACAATTTAGAATACATTTTCTTCTGAGAACAACCATGGTGTTTTCTGAGGTCCATTCAGGACAGCGTGTTAAACACTGCTTCAAAAAAGACTACTGTCATGAACCAGAACCATGAACCTCATGATTATGTTCTTTGTGTGTGTATGTGGGAAAGAAGACCTAAGGAAAGGTATCAGAGTGATATAAATTGACTGAAAAGGGAGCATAAGGTACTGCTGTCCACTAGGAGAGATTTCAAGTGCAGAGGATGGAGGATTTGCTATTATGTCTGCTTGCAAAATGAAGGCTTATGCTAGGGCCTATGTTTTGGAATCAAAATCATGAGGCACAAAGTCTGCTTACCAGATGACTTTTAATTCTTCTAATAATTGTGCCTGCAGTATATGAAATGTGTTCAGGAAGACAAAACTACAAGAATGGTTAGCATTATTAAGTAAAATGGCTTATCAACAGATATTTTAAAGGTTTATAGAACTGTTGGGAAAGGAAATATTGAGGTGTTTTTTTTTAATTTCTGGAAAACCTATTGGACAAACTATACGATGGTGCTCTCTGAAAAAAAATACAGCAAGAGACAGCAATTTTTATGACATTGAATGTAGTGTTGGGGAAGAAATCCTCACTGGGAGGAAGTCAACCTAGAGGGGTTGTGCATGAATGCTTCAAAATGCATATTTACCAGTTGTATTTTATCTATTTTATCTACTATTGTGTAAGTATATAGCTTTTTCTGCCATATGAAAAGATTTTTTTTTAATATGTAATGGTTGACTGAATTTTATCGTGAAAATACCTACAGCAGGCTATGTAGTATGCCTGGTGAACCCTATTGCCTTTATTATACTTAGTATTTAAAAGAGCCGTGAAGCACTCACAGGATTTTCCTTTGTGCCAAAATTTACTTTCGGGTGAAACTAATTTAGTGTTCTGCTGTTGCATAGTAACGTGTTTCAAGAGCACCCCTGGTTTCTGGTGTGTTGAGGGAGCAGTACAGCTGAAAGGTGGACTCAAGTTGTGTTGGTCTTGGGTCTCGTATAAAGCAGAATGATGGTGTGGGTCGTTGTGATATACCATGGTCATTAGAAAGTGGTACCTGGAGAGAGAGGAAGAAATATGTATTTGTCAATGAACTCTAGGCTTCAGCTCTTGGAGTCAGAGGGACTGGCTCAGTGTTACTCACGCTTCCTTCTTAACATATCCATACTATTTCTGTCCATGAGGATCCCAAAGGTTTATTGGGTATTCTGTAGTTCAATCCATAATCCTAAAACTGCCTTTTCCTCCTGACCTAGCCTGACACTAGTTTGAAGAGCCAAGCAGTAACCCCAATGACAGTGCTTAAAACAATATAATAATGCTTTCATTTGAGTAGAGAAAGGTCTTTGACATTATTCAGGAGTATCTTTCTCTGGGACATGGTATAGGCACATCTTTCTGGGCAGTAACAAAAGTTTTTTAACTCCCATCGTCTAAATATGCAGATTAATATCTCAAATGGGTCTGAGTTTGCTCTTCCTGAAGACCAAGAGCTTGTCTTCAATATTGCCACTGATATTTGCACATGCACTTCCTATTCATTGGAGGCTGGGTGTGTATTCCTTTTGCATGGATTGCTATTGCTACGTTGCCGTTCCCATTATTTTTTTTTTTTATGCAGTCTGTCCAGTTAAGGTGAGCAGTTCTGAGTGATTTCCTCCTCCAAGCTCTTAGCTTAAGGCAGCAAACCCTGCTTTCCTAATGTGCACCAAACACTTCATGGTGTTGCAGCATATCCATCAGTCTATGTTAGGATATGTGACTAGCCTAACATCATCAAGATGATACCCTAATACAGTCTCTTCTCTAGGTATTGTCATAGCATTGAAGCTTAAATCACCATTTGTCACCATTTGTATCTTGTGGAGATTGACATTTCCTAATGAAATTTCACTGCTGCTAGTCCTGAGTCTGTCCTATCACATGAAAAGTCTGTGGGCATAGAAGTGGCTTTCCCTTACTCCAAAATCATTGTTTGGGAGGGGGACATGGGAGGAGTGACTGAAGTTCACCTTGAAGTTTACCTTAGTTAAAATGAAAAAGAAATGGGAGGAGAAAGGTGGTCTTTAAAACTTGGCCAAATGCTGAATGTTTGAAAAGAAGCTTTCACGTTACCTAGTGGTGCTAAACTCAGCAGATGAAAAATTACCTATTTAAAATTGTTTGATTTCATCACTTTCTTTGAATTGTCTTTTTCTTGAGCTTTCCTTGCTCATCTCCAGTGTATGTATTTGGCAGTTAATGCTGCCCACACCACTTTTTTTGAGAAAGGTGACTTTAACTCTTGTCTGCTGAAGATGTCACTGATCGTTCTCTTGACTATCTTTACCCCTTTGCTATCTGTGCTTGCCTCCAGTTATTCCCATTTTCTTAAGTCCTTTATCAATTTTTCTTATCTATTGAACAGCTTTTATATAAATAATTTATGAAAGCTTTCAGATCTTTGAGTATACATTCGATTATAGAGGAATAAACTAAGTGTTACTATATTCAATTAATGATTTAATATAGTTATATATTTTTATAGGTATACCAGTATTTTCTTGATGTTATAACTTTTTAGTCAGATTTGGAAAGACCTTTAAAATGATAAATTATTCTTTGCGGTATTCTTTTATAAATAGAAATCCTTCCAATGGTTGTAAAACAGACTGTTTTACGGAGGCTGTGGCTATTATTGGTTATGAGATACTATTCATGAGCAGTTGACATTAGAAAAAAATGGGAAGAAGTACACTTGAGCAGTGTTTAATCCTCCCCTTTTGAGAGTTTATAAGAGATCATTAAAAGTGATTGCTTGTTTATCTTGAAGATTCTCCAGTGGAGAATTTTGAAAATATCTAACCTGTTGTCTGTATTTTATGGAGGAAGAAATGTAACTAAGCTTCTGTATATGCAACTAATATCATTGGTAGCTGTTACCCTTTCCAGCCTCTCCTCTTAGTAAAATGTTTGGAACATTTTTGTTAGGATTTCACTTTCCTAATAAATACCTGCATTTTTGTCATCTGAAAGCTGGACATCAACAACACATGATGTCTGAATACTGATTGAGAATTTAGATTAATATTCAGTTGGAAAGATTAGTTTTCTCCAGCTGAGCACATGCAGTCACACGCACAGAGCAGTGTGAGAGGGCTGGGCTGGGGAGGGAGCGTCTGCTCTCCGTCTCTTTTCTTCCAGTAACTTTTGTCCCTAGTAGATGTAGAAGTTGTGTGATTATAGGTGCTACTTGGTATTGATGCATTACATCTATACTCAATGGTCTGTATTGGTTTCTTATATAGGAATAATTAAAGGGTTCTAATTTTGGCACAGAAACTAACTGATTTTTGATCAACCTTCTTTTGTTCCACCAAAACACTCAGGCAGAGAGCCTTCTAGCTTACATATGTAGGTACTGAGGAAAAAGAGGAATTTAGCAGGAGGTGCTGACTTGAAAATACGTAGTTTGTCAGAACCCTAAGAAAGTGTATTTCCAGACTCACTGTGGAGCTCAATGTGATAGAAGGAGGCTAAGGATTCAGAACTGATGGTGGCTTTGACAGGCTAGGGTGAGGGAGAATCATAATTAATACGTAGCTATTAAATGCTGCTATTCAAAAATTTTACATACTTGCAGTGGACAACTGAAAACAGGTAGAACTATAAAATAAATAGGAATCTAAATGATAGTGGACCATTATCCTTGGAAGTTTAAAGACAGCAAACTGTTTTTGAAAAAGAGACATGATAAATTTAAATGGCATCTAGCTCAGAGAGGAGGAGCAGCAGAGTTATGTGTCAAAGGTAATTGAAGGCATCCTTCAAAATGGGCAGAGAGGAGATGGCTCTTGACCCTGGATCGTTTGGAACTCGCAGCAATGCACAGAGACTCCGCCATCATGATAAATGATTTGAGTTTTCACTAACTGAGTGTCTGAGTATCATTTATGCTGACTCTCTGATATTTCACTGCCAAGAGGTCAGCTGCTGTATTTGAGCACAGATGAGAGTCACTTGAAGATGAATCCAGGTCTGGACACCTTGCAGAGAGCAGCACTTAAAGACTGTGTTAGTAGCAGAACTGGGTGTTTTTTGTTGGATATTAGATGGATGCCTGTGATTGAAACTGCCACAGAATTGGACATCACTGATGTCTGAGTAGAACCAATCCTGCCTGAAAATCAGAGCATGAATCAGTGATTTCTTGGCTCTTGACAAAGGATGTGATAATGACCAGACTGGATAACAACCATCAGCTTCTGACCTGTTAGGATTCCAATCCACAAATGTTACCCAGGGGCTGATGATTGAATAAGAAAATACTTCTATGATTAAGAGAGGCTGGAATTCAGCAGTGCCTAGTGCTGTGAAGGCACAGCATCTTGAAAACCCAACAAACTGGTCAGCTGAGAACGAGTGCATGATCTTTTCTAATGCAGAGGGTATTATAATTGACTATAATCAACTTAGATGTCTAATACTGGGGATTACTGCAACAAATTAATGCACTGCAAAAGACTATTTGTGAGGAGAACACAGGAAACCCTGGCATTTTTGTGAGCTGCTGCTTAACCCAGTAACACAGAATGCCATAAAAAGTCTGTATGTATGCCAAGTGTTCCCAGAATCTGGGCACATCTTGTTTTATCCAGTTGCCACTTAGTTGTTCATTGAAATTAGAGATGAAACCAAACCCCTGTGTTTCATTGCAAAGTTAGATCTTTTTCCCAGTGATTCAAGGATGTTTTGGCCATGCATACAAGCCTGGGCCAAATTCAAATGTGAGAATAAATTTGAGCTAAATCAATACACAGGGATTTAGGGTTCAGCTCTGTTTCTGTGCGTTTGCGTTGTTGCTGAGATCCCCCAAACCTTCTGCCCCAGTTTCTCAGCTGAAAAATGGACATGATAATGATTCTTTCTTTCCCCCACCTTTTGTTTTTGTTGTGTTTTGTTATATATATATATATATATATATATTTATTTTACTCAAAACAGATCTAAGTAACATAAGGCAATATATAGTGAACTACTTACTGTCAAAAAGTGAAAAGCTTGCATGAACTGTGAACTGAAACTCCTAAAATTTTCTTTTGACTTCTTTTTGTTTCTATCACAAGGTATTTCATAGGGAGGTATCAATTTCTTATGTATGGTAATTAAGATTCTTGTGACTAACTTGACTTAAAATTCAGTAGAATGCTCATATAACCCTCTAGCAGTCCCCAAATCCTGGGTTATTAGTCTGAAACTGGCAAGTATGGAATAATAGAGAGAAAACTGGGACAGATATGTTCAATATTAATGCAAAAAGATACAGAAGAACTATAGTGAAAAACAAAAATAAAACTTTCTTTTCCTATGCAGTGCGAGTACCTTAGGCAAAAAAAGTTATTATAATACACATTGAACTTAACTGAAATATAGATCTAAACCCTTAAACATATTCCCCTGCTTTTAATGGTATAAAATATTCACTGTAGTAACTAAATTAGGCAATGATTGAAGAAGTAGCAGGCTATGAAATTTATTTTGTAGTATTTGTATGTAAGTAAAGGAAAAGAGCTCACTGTCTTTTTATCTCTTCTACTAGGTTAAAATATTTCAGAAATGTCCACCAGGAATAATTTGTATTTACAATTGAAAGATAAGACAGACGCCTTCAACAAATGAACTTTTAATATAAGTAATTCTAATGTTTTAATTATCTTGGTTTTTTCTGTTACTTCCGAACAGAAAAATGTAGAAAAATATTTCAGTACTTCCATTCCAAAATCAGCTACAACTTTGAACATTAGATCTGTCTTAATTCCCTGCTTACATATATTATACAGCAAAATAATAAATGTACTTATCTGGATTTTTTTTACATTTCAGAGCAATTGCTGACATTAGTAAAACTGGCATTTCATGTCTTTCTGCTTTTACTCCCAATATTCAGATCTCTGTGAGCATTTTTGTTATTACTAGCCATTCTGCTCATTTATGGATAGATGTAAAATCTGTTCCTGAATAATTTTTTTTTTCTTATTATTTTGCATGGTTGACTTATATATAAAGAAAAAAATAATTCAGTAACTTTTTGAAAATAAATACATTTGTCAGAAAAAGAATTTCAGTGCTTTTTCCAGTGAACTGGGTTTTTTGTTTGTTTGTTTTTGCTGGTTTCTTTCCCTTCTCTTAGATGTCCTGTCTTTTTAAAAAAATTTCCACTTAGCATATGGTCCCAGTAAGAAACATAACCTCTAGCATTTTAAAAATTTGGGCTGCATACTGATTATAAAATCATGCAAAAGAGGAAAATCTTTCTGAGCAAGAAGAGGAAATGTTTGGTGAAAGACCTGTAGTGTTTTCATGTTTAGTTTGAATTACTTTCTGATTTCAATTTATGATTTTCAAGTTTATAAATTATGATGTGAATAACTTTCAGGAATTCTGAAAAAGAATTCTCTCTGTTTTTGCTTTTAATGCTGAGACAAGAATAGGAGTGCCTGAATATTGCCCACAGAATATTTCCTCGTGGTATTTCTAAATCCAGCCTTGGGTATTTTTGTTGTTTTGTGTTCTCTCCCCTCATCTACCTTACGAGTTGTATACAGATCAAAGATGATTGAAAAATTCAGTTAAACATTTCATGTGTGTTTTGATGACTGAGTCTCTGAACCTTTCAGTAAAACGCTGGGGAGGGGTTCAATGTTCTCTGAACCTAGGTTATTATACAACAGTATTTTCTCTCTGATTACAACTTCTCATTGCATAATAGCCAGTTCTCCCCTTTTTTATCCAAAATATCTGAGATAGTCTGGCTTAGGATATCCAGAATAAAAAAAAAAAAAAGAAAAAAGATGGAATTCTGAGCATGAGTCTCTAATAAACACAGCTTAGAGGACAGTGTGTTCTGTGCTGAATACATGCATATGGCAAGTGCTTTGAATCAAGTCAGGACTAAAAGGAAATGATCTGCAGTCCTCTGCTTGAGCACATGTTTAGATGAGATTAAAAAAAAGGGGGGGGGGGGGGGGAAGGAAAAGCAGATTTAAAGGCTTTATTAGACCTCAAAGTGGGAAGCAGATGTAAAGTTTAAGGGTAGTAATGCTTAAATTCTCATGTAACTGCTCAGAAACAGACATGTAATGTAAGACAATCAGTCATCTTTGAAATTAAAAGCCATCATGATTTCAGTGTTGCCACAAAATCAATATCCAAGCCTAATTCACCAAAGCCACAGTAAAGAAAATAAAAAGAAATAACTAAAATGTCTTCAAGAGGTCAACCTGTCAAAGAAACTTATACTACAATACGATTTTACGTTGTTCAGTGGCTTACTGAACAATAAGTTTCTTTTATCTTTTGAAGTCTACAATAGGTCCCAAGAGAAACGAAACACTGAAAGCATGAAGCCCCTGTATCAGCACATGTCACCAATGAAAAGCAAAATGAACGCTTAACAATGGATTAAATATTTTTTTTTACTGAATTCTCTCTTATTAATTTAAAAAGATGAAATTATGGTAACCTCTTAAACTCTGCTCTGTCCCTTTTTGAAGAAGGAGAAATTTTGATTTTAAGTGTGTCAATATCTTGTCTCCTTTTAGAACAAAGGCACTTCAAAAGGGAGCCACCTTCTTCGTCTTGTCTCTTACACATCATGGCAAGCGAAAGAGTGTTCTTTAGGAAAGGTGGACTTATGAGCATAAACCCGTACCGTGTGAGTCATTTGCCACAGAGTCATGGTGGCATGGCTACAAAAGATAGTCCTTCATGCCATTAGAAATGTTAAGATTTTATTTAGAATGATGATGGTCTGCCTGGGTAAATGCACATGTACTGGGTCAGAAAATCCATAATAGTCTCTTTAGTACAGGGCTTTAAATAGTCTAGTCAGTAAAAATGTCTTGATGATAGTTAATTCAGGAGAAATCTGAACTGTAATTTTAGGCCAATTTTAGCTATTGAGGACTGATTGCACTTAATTACTTAGTGACTTAACATAGGCTCTCAGAGATTTAGGAAGTAGCTGTTACAATGTTGCTATTGCGTACCTTTCTAAAAGTGTGGGATTTGATTACTGAATTCTGCTTTTGGTTGGACTAGAGAAATTGTTTGAGTAAAAACTCTGAAACAAAACCCCCAAAATCACTAGCTCAACACCTTGTTTCTCACTCTCAGCAGGTCAGAAGTTGTCCCTCAAAATATCTCTGCATTGAGCAATGCAATGTTATGATAGCACCTCTTGTCTCTTTTTCATTTGACTAAATTAGCTTCAGTGGAACACCACAGTAATCTAGCTGTACTACTTATAAAAAAGCTAGTTTGAGCGACTTTACATGGCAGTGCATTGTGCTTACAGTTGTCTAGCGTCATGATTTCAATTGGTCAAACACTTTCAGCGACGTAATGCTGCTTTTACTTCTCGGCCATACAGTACTGGATATGGAGCTTGATAATGAGTGCTGATAAGTAATTCTTTAGTATCCTTGCAAGAATGCCATCAGCAGTTACCTAGAAATGCAATAGTGATAGTCCTGACTATGGCTGATTAAAAGGTGTAGGCATTTTCTTCTGTTATGTATTCATAAATAAAAAAGAAATTTACAGCCCTTTAAATATAGAAGCCTCACCTAAAGTCTGCTAACATCAGTAACAGTTCTGTTGATTTCATTGGTAGGTGAATTACTGGGTTGTATTTTGCTGGTAGTTCTGGCTGAAGAAAAGAAGTTGCAGGATTTAGCAAATGTTAGAAAAATGCAATCTGATTAGAAATCAGACCTTCCTAGCCAATCGTACAGGATGAAAAGAGGAAAAAAAGTTAGTTTTTGGGTAATCATGAAGATAGCTTTCCCAAATCAAGATAGGGAGCATTGTGAAAAAGGTTGTCCATAAATACATCCAATTGACTGGGAGACATTTCTACGTGATTTGCGGCATCCAGTGCATTAGTACAATAAGTTGATGAAGAGAAAAGAAATACACTTTAGAAAAAGAACAAACATTCCCATGTGCTACCACTTCTTGAAACACCTGTTTTCTGAGTAAATGTAAGGTAAGGTGGAGTATATCTTCTATTATTTATTTCTGATTGGGAATATATCTCAGAGTGGAGTAGTACTTTGTGTTGGCTGGCATACATGATTAAGTTTAAGATAGAGGTATTGCTTCATTTTCTTCTTCTGAAGCAAATAAATGGCAGAGGCTACAGGCATTAGGATGTTACAGAGGCAGTTTCATATAATCACTGACTAAAGGGACAAACATACCCAGTCACTTTTCAAGATCTATAAAGGAACAGAAAAAACTTAAAAAATTCAACAGTAATGGAGAGGTGATTTGACAAGTGACAGTTAGAACCACAAAGATCATTCCTGTAACATTTGAGAAAATGAAACCTACTTGGTACTCCTTCATCACATGCATGCACCCTCAATTAAAGCAGTGCCCCTGATAGCAGGCAGTATAATCTGCATTTTATTTCACTCATGAGCAAAATAACAAGTTACTCAGGCCTGCGGCACTCATGAGTGATATGGGCCGTGTAATATCCTCTCCATTGAGTTTCCTATTATTAAGCTTGAAATAAAGAGTTCAAAATTAACTGTGACAATGATTTTATCTAGCATTGGCATCACCATTAGCTTCTGCAGTTTACTGCTAATAAAACTTTAAATTTGCTATTACTTGTAATAACCTTTTTGCCACCTTAGCTGTAGAAATTAGACAAAGAACCCCGCCAAAAAATGGCTAATGACATTTTCTAGTTGCATGGAAGAATTGACTAGAAATAGTGGCTATAAAGTGTTAATACAATAAAGTACAATATTTGGGATTTCAGCTGATTAATTTGAAGCACATGCTTCTTTTAATAGGCATCAGTGTTTCATGGTTCACATATTTACCTGACCAACTTTACATGCAGTGTGTCAAACGGATAAGCATTTTCTCTGCAGCTGTCAGGTTGTTTTGAAAAACAGACACACAAGTGAGTACAGGTAATTTCAAAATTCCGAAGCACTCCCAAGATCTTCTGTTTAGAATGGATGTTAATGAGGCAAAATCCTGAAAAACTTTCAGATCCCAAAAGTATCACCCCAAAAGAATTTTATGAGGTGCTATCCTGATCCTTCCTATACTGGTATAAATTGAGAGCAACTGCACTCAAGTCATTGGACTTGTACCATAGTTTAAGTTGTGGAACTGAAATCTGCAGCTCAAAATCCAATTTAGTATCTTTACAATCTTTGTTTATCCTTTTGACATCTTTTCTAAGCTATTGGTTTTCCGAAGTGCAATTTGCAATGATTTCATTGAGGCAAGGATTTCAGCACCTTTCATCTGACATAGTGTCATACAGAAGTACAGATTGTTAAATATCAGTAAAAATAACCAAAGCATTAAGGATAGTCATACCAATGAAGAGGCAAAAGCAAACACTCAAGCTGAAATGCTAAACCATTTAGATCCCCTTAGCTAGAGTCTGCTAAGGAGGTACCAAATTCTGCACGACTACAGAGTCAGACAGGTCCTAATAGGATGCAGAGGAAACAGGAAGCTGTATAAAGCAACCAGTAGGGGAATTGATTGATGGTACATATATATATAAAATACCTCTTTTCACATAATTTTCACAGCTTGGAATTCTGACTTTAAGTTAAATGCCTATGCTTTTCTTTTAAGCTGTGTTTTCCTTTGTAAAAGTGGATGGTCACTTGTTCCCTTTTAAATAATATGTCTTTGCTTAGTGCACTTATGCAGGATGTGAATCTGGGTTCACATCCAAATATTTTTACATGCCTTGAACTTGCCCTGGCTTTTAGACTATACATTGTTCCAGACAGATATCTAGTAAGGCTGTTACAATAATAACTAAAAAAAAACCCCAAAACAAAAAACAACAAAAAAAAAAACCCCAAAAACCATTGAATAGAAGGAAGCTTAGGAGATCATAGCTCTGTAACCTAGGGATTTGGACGTTGCCAGGAAGAGGGAAAGCTCTTGGTTTCAGTCACCGCTCCATGGCAGTGACAGTTCTATGTGACAGTTGTTAAATACATATAATCTTTGGAGCATAGACGGCTAGGTAGTGTCTCAGCTCCTGCAGTTGAGAGTATTAAATGAATATTCTAAACACAAGAAGACCGTGCTCTTTCTTGTGGCCTTGCTCTGGCATAAGTGATCTTTAATTCTTCATTTCATGTGTGGAACAACTGTAGAAGAGCTAGAGGTTGTTCTTTCCCTTTCCTCTCCCCATTTCTTCCCTTCATCACAATGTGATGGTTGGGAAACTGCAGGGAGGCGTGTGAAATGAATATGAATTCCATGAAGGACTGAAATGAATGAAGCCAGGGTTTTCCAGGACTACAGTGTCCTGAGTGTTAGCTAGATGTGTGTCATTTTGATCATCCAGTAGAATGAGAACGTGAGAAAGTAACCGAGACTTGTCAGGAGAGCAAGAGGAAGAGAGGTCTTGTTGACGCACATCAAGTGCCTGCAGTTCTAATTTTGATTGCTTGTTTTCTCTTTTTCCATTGCCTCATCATGACTTCATAGGAACCAGGCAGAAAGGAATGGACCATGGGAACAGTGAAAAGAAGTTAATTTAATGGAAGCTAAGGCTGAAGCGTAATCACATGAATCAGGAAGGAGAATTCAGGGGACTGCATGAAAGCTGATAGAGATAAAGGACTGAGGAAGGGATAGGCAGTACAGGGCTGAGATATTCTTTCTCTGCTAATTTATTCTATTATCCTTCAGTCTAGATTTTGGCTACCAGGGCAGTTTAAGAGGGAAAAGTTATAGCTCTGTAATGAAATCAGTTTTATTCTGAAGAAAATAATAAAGAATTTTTGGGTGCTATTCTTTCCTCTTTCATTTTTCTCTGGTTTTCTCTGTCTCTGTTTCCTGCCTCCCCCAACCTTAGGCTCCCAGCTTGGATTCTGTGTATCATGTAAAGCTTTTTTCATTAATAGCAACCCATATTACCCTGATTATAGTACTACCTCTTTAGAGTGCTTGGCCAGCAAAGGAATTATTTTAATAATGATGCATTACACATCCTACAAATATCCATTTTCAGTTCTTTGAGCAGCATTCATAGTTTATAGTCTGTTTCTTTCTACTACATTTTAAATTAGTTTTTTATTTTTAATGATTTAACTAACTTGCTTGAAAACATGGCTGGATGAAGACATAGGCTCATTACCTTGATGCATCGTCTGAGAGAAATCCCAGCAGTGAGGATGACGATGAAGGGTGTAATACATTATCTTACAAAAGGTCATTCTGATGTTGCTCTTCTTGGTGCTGCCGTCAAGAAGTCAGTGCTCCCAGCAATATGCTGATAGCATGTGGGTGTAGGTGTTGATAGACAGGGTTGGATGCTTCTTGAGACTTTTAAAGCAGTGAAGAAATATTTTTAATCGGAGGGGCACCAACTTTAGCCCTGAAGCTCTGTTAACACTAATTCTCATAGTAATAGCATGTTGAATATGTTGTGAATCATGTCTAACTGGTGCTAGGCAATGCATTTCCCAAACTTCCAAGTTCGAGGAACTGTCTGAATTTCCATTTGAAAATGCTGTAGGTATACTTCCATGTGATGTCTCAGAAAATACTGAACAGAGGATTAAATGCTCTGTCGTTTAGTAGCTTGAACATGTGAAATGTTTTATTCTGTGTCCTCTGCTTCCTTCCTAGAATAGAAGAATGCTGAGAGGGAGAGGAAGGGACATCAACAATATTTTATCACCAAAATGATGGATTTCCAATAGCTTGCTTTTGTGCATGTCTTACTACTTTAATACTCTATATTTTCAGGTGTAGCAAAGTCTTTTAGACCCCATTCCAGCAAAGATTGTTCTTAGCTCTGTTTATTTGCTAAGGTGTCAAGTCAGTGGTACCTCTGTCATGTGAAATGCTAAAAATTAAATGTTTGTGTAATTATTTACAGAAGTAAGGGTAGGCAACACCAATAATGTCCTGAGCTGTTCTGCAATCACATGAAGCTAGTGTATATATATATATATCTCAGTCAGGTATTTTCTTTTAATGGAAAGATTATTATTATTTTTTTTAGACCTGGTAAGAGAAGCAGTGAAAATTATATCTATGCCACTTTTGATCTTTCAGGGTATATTAGATGTTTTCCAGCAATTTTTGCAAAATACGTCTTGACCTTTACAAGCTTTATCTGAATGACACAGATCAGGTAGTGGTCCTGTCTATGTGATTAAATACAGATGTTGCTGATATATTACGATTGGATATGCTTTGGCCATGGTTTCATCACCTAGGGCTATGCCTTCAGATTCATCTTTTAATTAGAAATATAATTTAAATTTTCTTCTTTCCTTGCACAAGTGAAATTTCTATCCTAAAATTACACTCCCTTCTCCGTTCCCCTTCTGCCCCCTTTTCTTCATTTTTGGGTGTACATTTCAACCAGGTCAGCCTGTATTCCCTTAGCTGGAACGAGCATACTTAAGACTATACATGATCCTCTCGGGATACAGCTGTTAAGAAAGGGTTCTGGGTTTTAAGTTGAAAGACCATGGCCAGCTTAGCTTGATGGCAAACATATTCAAAAGTTAATGTCAGAATTAGGACATTTTTTTAACTGAGGTGTACTCTAGAGAGAGAATTGGATATAAAGCAGCTTGAAATTCAAATTGAATGGATATGCAAAATAAACATTAATCAAAATTTGTGAAACTCTCTCTTTTAGAGAGAAGGCATTGCTTAAAGTATCCAAGTCTGTCAAACAGTCCTTCTCTGTGGGCACTTGTGTCATTTATTTCTGAGTCAGCACAGTGGGGAAAGCAGCAGTGGAGGGCAGCGTGGGTTGTGGATGTCAGCATACAAAGTGGCTGCTGTGCAGTGGGAGCACAGCAGTTCTCTTGCTTTGAACTTTGTTTCCTTTCCCTGGCTTAGGGTGCTCTCTAGCTGGCCTGACCAGCTGTCTGGTTTCCACATGTCTTTCTCAGGCCGGATGGGGCTATCATGAACCGTCTCATCTTCTCGTGTAGCTTTTATCCAGAGCAATTAAATTTTGTGGCATAAGTGGAAAGAGAATAAATCGAGGAGGAGGAGGAGGAGGAAAACTATGAAAACACTCCTTTCTGTGCAGCATTGGTTTTGACTAAGTTAAAGTAGCCATGGAAGTATGGTTTTAGAAACAGTAAACTTCCAGCTAATGACAGAAACAATTGTTTTTAGTGTAACTTAATTATGTTAATTGATTTGACAACTTGAGACAAGGAGGGGGTTGTATGGATGAGTGTTAGCTGGAGGGAATTCCTGTGGAGTGGAGACAGAAACTGCAATTTAGCATCAGTGAGTGGAGAGAGATCAGTAGGATGTACAGTAAGAAGACTGTAATGGGCCATAAAACTAATCTCTTTATTGAGTCCATGATTTTTAGTATCCATTAGTTACTGAGTTCCTGGATTAGCTCTGGAAGGTATTCTGTAAATCTTGTGTGAGGATGAAGGCTGAAAGGTCATTGGGGAGGGGCCATTTTATGAAAATGTTTTCCTGCTAATAGCTGTATTCTTTTTATTGATCATATGAATTTAATTTGGCACAAAATATGTGAATTGTTTTTTAAATGGTTGCTATGAGGACACTGTCCTTCTCAGTATAGAGTTCACTAGATGATAAAATAACATCCCATACCATCAGAGCTTGCCTTAAAAATGTATAAACCCAAAAATGACTCCAAGAGACTTTTGGCTTATACTTCCTCATCCTGCTCTCACGTGCTGAATTTGGTCTAATAGCAAAAGTCTCCAGGATATCCAACAATTGCATGCTATTAGAAAATGAAAAGGGTTTTGGAGTACTCCAGAGAAATAAAAGTTCTAAGGAAATTAATAGGTTTTATTTGGACCTTTTATCAAGTCTGAAAGAGAAGAAATAAACTCCCCAGTGAAGTATTGTTAGACACAACTGTTGGCAGAGTCAGTGTAACAGCTCTGGCACTGAGAGGTCCTGCTCTCCCCTGCTGGCTTGTGGCCTTACCTCTTTCCTTGTCCCAGCTCCTCTGAGTCTCTGAATCCCTTAGTGAGCTGAGGCGGCTTACTGTAATGACAGAAAACTATTTGGATAGTTTACTGGATTAGTTTTCTTCTGACTTGAGCTGATTTGGCTCCCTGCATGGTCGGGTGAATGCTGCAGTTAGTGAGAGGGAGGGGAAGGACAGGCAGGAGCAGGGTGCCAGCAAAGCAGGGCACCTTCAGCAGCAGCCCGGCATCGGATCAGGTCAGGCGTTTAATCTGGCTCTGTGACTGGGTGGGTTAGCCCGTTGCATCAGCACCTTGATACGTGGGTCAGCTGGACAGCTTGTGACGGAAGGGAAGCAGGCAGCTGAGGAACAGGGGAGTGAGAGGCTCTCAGCAGGAGGTGTGTGAGAGGAAGACTACGGTGGGCTATAACCAGTGTCTCAGCTGGATCTACGATTATTTTTTCCAGTTTCATAGGGTTATGCATTTCAATTTCTATGAAGATCTTCTGAAGGTATTTTGTAGATCTCCGTGGTAAGCAGAAGTGAGAGTAATGGGGCTGAATGTTTATGAGTGCTGAAGTGTGATTAAGCCATCAGAAAAAGAAGAGCTGTAAAAATGTTAGCCTTTGAAGACTACAAGGAGCTTAACATACAGTCCTCTGCCATTGCTAGCAGAAACTGAAGGAAAACCCCACACTTTTCTACCTTAAAAACAATTTGTCATTAATGCTATTCCTTAGGAGCTTCAAGAGAAACTGCACTTTCACTCTTCTGGAGCTTTTAGTTTGTTTTTAAGGTCAACACAGCAAAAACTGCTGGCAGACCAACACACTAAACAATCCTTCAAGAACTACTAGGAGAAATTGTCCTCAAACATTTCATCTTTTGAAAAGCCAGCTTTCCTCTCAGAGAGGACAGTGAGTCTATTAGCTATAAAATATAACCAGCTCTGTTATTGCAACAAATCAGGCATCTGGTGGTAGGCACAGGAAACACAAGCGTGTATATAGAGTCTCAGCCCTTTGAGTAATTCTTGTTCTTGTAAGCGTTTAAGGGAGGGTGGAGTGCTGTCACAGCATGAGATGTTATTCTGCTGGCTGGTGACATCCACAGTATGTTTTATCTTTTTATTTAGAAAAAAAAAAGAAAAACCACAAAAAAACCCCCGTAAGCACAATTAAATACAAACAAAGTGTCATGAGAATGAAGGAGTGCTTGAAACCGTAAACGAACTGTAACAAATTAGGTTATATTTGCCTGACTCTTGAGATAGCCTGAAATAGTAATCCTGAGTAAGAGTGCTTTTACCAGGCAGCTCAGATTTAATTCCCAAATCCCATTACTTGAGTGCCTCTGTCCAACACAGAGCTTCAGAGACTTTCGTTGTGGAGAGGCAGAGGCAGACAGGACCTTTTGACACATGTGGGCATTTCACAGTGAATAACTGCTGTGCTCCTTCCTTTATCATAATTTGCATTTCTAAGGTGGGAAGGGAAACTAAGTGTTCAAAATAGATGTATGGTCCTGGAAGCATAATGCTGCAGGAGAAGGGTGTTTGCATTTGTATCATTTAAGCAAGGCCCTGGGTTATAACCCTGGAAAACCTTAAAATCATGGTTTTGTTATGCACAGGAGAACTATTTTAGGCAGGCTTCAAGAACCTGTCACTACTGGGAGCATAGACCATAAGAAGCCAACGTTATCATGTCTGTAATAAGAGGATCTTCATAACATATTTTTCTCTTCATATTGCTGCTAGATTTATAACATTATAAGCTACCAGAACAGCCAGTGTGCCTGTGTTTAAAATACAAACTTTGTTGCATAATGACTTACCACTAAATGCTAATGCATTTTTGTTTTGTTTGATTTCATTTTGTGGCTCATTTCTTGCTCTGCACTCCCAGAGATCTTCAACTGTGTGCTTTCTTTCTGAGTCACGAATGAATTTTTAAAATAAGCACTTGTACTGTGAACCATAAAGCAAAATACAGAGAAGAATCAAAAGAAGAACGTAAATTACTTTTAGTGTTCTGCAAAGAAACTTTCACTTGGCTTTTCCTGTTGTTCTGAGACTGTGAAAATCAATATAGAAACATATATTCTGAAGGCAGGTCATCTGTGCACCTGGTGTTTGTAACAGTGAGCTTTGAAGGGGATACTTATGCCCCACCTGACATGAATCTACAGTTCTTTGCACTGAGTGTCCCAATGAAACTACATTTTAGCTGCAGCTATCTATCGCAATGGCTATTACTTTTAACTGTTTCAGACTGCTATCTTCTATTATGGATTCACTGATAAATCAATATGACACAAGCAAGATAAAAGTCAGTTAGCTGTACTATTATAAGCCTGAGACATCAGAAAGCATTTTTTTGAGGTAGAAAAGGTATGCCATCCACCAGAAGCCTCACAAATGCTACTTTCCTGTTAAGTAAACCCAGGTTTCGTTTTAGTTTCCCTCCAATCAATCCATGCCTGAACATCTTTATTTTGGGATCCTCTTGGCCATTCAACATCATTGAATTGAGGAAAACAGATCTGAAAAGTGAGAGTAGAAGTTGTTTGCTGTGAGAAAGAGGCAGTCAACAGGAGTGCTGACATGTCCATATCCTAACAAGAGAAAATTGTGGTATGTGTGCTCTATTATAAACTTTATTATAAGCCAGGCTGAAACTTGCCAGTTTTAAACAGACAGCATGAAAATAAGGAAGTATAGGTTCTGTGAGGAGACTTCAAAACTTCTGAGAACAGGTGGAAATTGCCGTAATAAAATCTCTGTTACGAAACTGTTCAACAGAATAAAGAAATATGCCAGGGCCACTTTGTGATCTGGATAGGGGAGAGAGCTAGCGGGTCTATGAGGAGACCTGGTGGTGGCAGGAACAGAGTGCTGGGTACACCATGGGCTGTACCTGCCCGGGGCTGCAAGTGTAGCCCATGAAGCCTGATTTCTCAGAGCATTTTGATTCTGTTCAGGGTCCGAAAAGTGTAGGACCAGTTCTGAATTTTTTCCTGATATTAGGATGTATATGAAGGTTTCCTTTGATATCAGTTCCTTCACATGACTACTTTTCCTTTCTTAACAAGCTGACTTTATGAAATATTTAGAAAATCTCATGGAGATTCCTTGTCAATTTATTGAAATTGACAACAGTTAGAAAAATGATTAACAGGTAACAGATACACACCTATGATGATAAAATTCTTGTGCTAATATGTGTAATATTGGCCCTCATCAAACAAAATTTCCAGTTTTTCACAAGTTTGTCTCCAATTTTTAACTTGGACTTTTCCCCCTGTATTTTGCATCTCAATTTGTGATGAACCCCATTAAAATGTTTGTGGACTCGCAGCTGAAGAAAGGCTAAGGAACTGGAAGTTTATGTACTTCCTTTTCATTTGTAGCTGTGCTTTCCTGGAATTGTAACCATAAAAACAGGCATCAGTAATAGACCAATAAATGTACGCTGGATATTCTTGCTGAAAATACTTTGCTCTGGAGAAAAATGTACTTTGTTGGTTAATACAGTGCAGTGTCATTTTGAGTGAGTTCAAAGCAGGATTGTGCATGAAAAATGTTTAAAATACTTTTTTTTTTTCCCTGAGCTATCCTTCTTTCATGAGATTTTTTTCTTAAATACCCATCATCAAATGCAATCTGATATATTCCCAAAGCAAAGCAACAGTGTTTTTAAAGGTCAAGGTGTAAATTTTCTGATTTGAGGAGAATCTTAAAAGGGACCAAACTTTATCAGCAAGGAAGTACCCCAATCTTCTGTCACTTAACTGATATCCTAAAAGAAGATGTCTTGCAGAATCATCTTTGCCTCCAAAGGCAGCTATGCAGAGTTGTGCCTACTTGCTTCATCAATACTTCCAATGTGCTTTACTGGAAGTGATAACACTTTTGCAAGAAGGATATTTAAAGGGAAGGGCCTGTTACGTTTCTTCATGTATCAGAAGGGAGTCTGTACAGGTACCCTGAAGTAACATGGGAGAGATTCCTTTGTCTTTATTAAATCTTTTTTCTGTTACTGGTACTATGAGTACAACAGTACTGGTAATAGAAATGCAGAAGTCTTATCCCAGAAAGACTTTCAGAAGTGTTTAAACTGTCAGTTCTTACAGGTGCTGTTAATTGCTCTGACCCAGGAGACTATCTGCAGCTGAAATTTAAGGTAAAATTGTGTATGTGCTGGGTAGTTTGGAGTGACTCTTTCAAGGAGAAGAGCTCACAGAATACAACGTATTTCAGCTGATGTTAGTTGATATGGTTGCTTTGTAAAATGTCTGGAGGATTTTTTTGTGTGTGTTGTTTTGGGGTGGTGGGGTTTTTTTTGTTTTTTCTCTCTCTCTTTTTTTTTTAAGTCAAGTGGAAAATCTTCCAATTTGACTTTGGGCAAAGTTGTATTTTTGAAATGACCCTTAATGCAGAATTTTGTTGGAGAGGCAAATTCCTGTACTGGAACTGTGTGCGCATTGGGTGGCCTGGAAAAGTGTTGATTTCAAACTGTGAGCTCAGTCTTAGCTTGATATTTCTGAATTGCGTGCCAGCATGTATATGAAAGTGTACAATAGTATAGGCAAATATGCAGATAAGGGCAAACACATAGTAATTACTTGAATAAGAAGGGTAAGAAATTGAAGTGATAGAGCACTAGATTCTTCTTCAGTGACTCACAGTACCAATGTCGTACATGTTCCCAAGGGTTAGTAACTCTCTGAGTGGAGCTATCAACATCTTTTTTATATTCAGTCCCTCATATTAATGGTAATTGCTGCTGCATCTTTTTTTTAAAAGAAAAATAAAATATCTTTTGTCTGAATATTTTTAAGATGGAAAAAGAAAAGTGGCATTGTTTGAAAATCCCAGTGGTATCGTAATGAGACTTCGCATAAACATTAGATCAAGCAACCACAAGCAGTCTGTGAATTATTCTGGGAAGTTTTTAAATGTGGGATATATGACATTATTTAAGTATTTATAAATGTCATCTCATCTGTTATAAGGAAAGCTAATAGACTGTTTTGCAGACATTTCAGCTGCAAAAAGCAATTGCTTCTGTAATCTATTTCTATAAAATCGGCAAAAGTGGAAGCAGACGTACTATGGGTCAATACCAGTGAAAGGCCTCTCTGCAGACAAAAGATTCACAGTCCATTAAGTTTCAGGTCTGCCCTGATATGGATTCCTCTGATGTACTACTATTATATCCTATTTTTGTTGACTCAGTTACTATGTCAGCAAAACCAAACATTTTGGCTTGTGTCCCAGCATCAAGCTGTCTATGGAGGATATGTGTTTGCCTCCACCACGACAGTAATGAGAAACTGGCATTAGTTTGATTTGCATAATTGTACGCTTCTAACTTAGACTCTGTCAGTAGGAGACAACTTATTGTGATGATACTCACTGCACATTATTCGTTTTGTGCAATCAGCATTTATTTATGCAAATTTCATCATTACAAGAGGTCATTTTCCAACCTTCTACCGTGAAATCACTTTCTCTGCCAACGAACAGTAAGAAAACACCATAGGAGAGCAGCCAGGTATATTTGTCATTCACACTTATTGGCCAAGATGCTTCAAAGGGTTTACTATCTGTGTGCATATGTTTTTAAAATTATGTTTTATGAAAGACTGACAGCTCTGATGACAGAACTAAAATCTGATAGACCAAATGTGATTATTTTAGACAAATGCTGTCAAAAAAGGCACACACAAAACCCAAAAACAAAACCAACTTACTGTCTCATTGGTTCTGAGAGTTCCTTTAAGAATAATTTATAGACTGAAAAAAATATTTTGTGTTCCCCAGATGATCAGTGGAATGTTTTCTGTGATAAGAAGCAGAACCCTGTAATTTATTCATGTGAGAGATAAAAAGACAGAATAACAAACTAGGATGTCCCACTTGTAACAGCAACCTGAAATAGCAATAAATGTTGAAAAAGCTTATCAGAATCATTTGGATCTTAAGGATTCATGAACTAACCTTCAAGGCTCTCTTGACAAAAATGTTTCCAAGGTCACACCGTTTGTCTTATCATTAGTAGTAGAGAAGCCTCTTAAGGTTTAGTTTGCAAGTAGCTGGAATGACACCAGAAATTACACTTTTCCCTAGACAATCACTTGTAAGTTTAAAAAGAGTTAGAATACGTCAATACTTAAAAGGTAGGAGGAAATTACACATAACAGGTAATTTGGGGGCTAGTTGACTCTGACAGAGTGATGAGTACTTAACAGATTGTGTCTTCACAAGAGGCACAGCGAGTTCACTGGACTTGCTAGATGCAAATTATTGCTGAAAAGAAAAGAATGAGAGCCCAAATATGGCTTTGCCTGTTGTCTTCCCCAAAATAATCGATAGTAATCCTGAAATTCTGAGCAGAAAAAATTAAATGTACTATATCAGCAGTTATAGTAAAATCATATCATAACTATATACAAAACAAACCACACAGGTGGGCCACATTTACAAGGAATGGTTGAGTTTCTAAGGGTCCTTCGTATGCCAAAAAAAATCTAAAAGTCAGGTGTACCACAGAGGGAAAAAAAAAAGTACATTTTGAAAGAGTTAATGTAGTTTAAAACTGTTTATATGCTCACTAAGAAAGAAGCGCTCTAATAGACAAGCACATGCATCTGGGAGAGAAATTTCTATCCACAGGTGTGCATCAGATGATTCGTTCCTAAATATCTTTACAGTCCTTGCTTCATGTGGGAATAAAATCCTCTGTCCCAACATACGCTGTTCCATACTTCTTGAGTGAAAAGGTTCTTAAAGAAAACTCAGATGGACAGCCAATGCTGTATGAGCCCCAAGTGGTAAATGAAGCTATGTGAGCTCAGAGTTTAATAAGAATATACTGCTCTTGCCCACAGTCAGTTGACATGCTGGATTAAGATTAGAAACTGTATAATTAGGACTTCCTGATATTTTTCTGTTTGGTTGATTGGTTTTGTTTTTTTTTTTTTTGTTGGTTTTTTTGGTTTTTTTTTTTTTTTCAGTTATGAGCTAATGGAGAAAGAAGTAAGGGGAGCTAAATTAAAAGAACTATAATAAGACTAAATTCAAGGACAGAATGAGAAAAGAGAGTCTTAAAAGAAAAAAAGTCTATAGAAGAAAAGTGAAGAAAAAGGCTAGAAAAAAGTGCTGTAAAATACAAAAGTCTCAGTGAAGTAAAAGAAAAAAAAAGAAATTAGTTTCAGAATAAGAGCCAGTGCTCTTAGAAGAAAGGACCAAAATCCCAAATCACCCAGACTAAAAGAGGGCCAAACGAGATGAATCTATTCAACACAGATAAGAAGCAGAAAAACTCAAAATGGAAGTAAAGCAGGTACTCATCTACAGCATTTACAGAATCCTTGTGCTAGCCAAAACACAGGAGATGTAGCCTTGAAACAGCAACAAGGAAAACACTAAGTAAATACCAAGAACAGATGGACAGTATAGATGTATGATAACAGAAAAGTGACTATTTGGGGATTGAAAAATGTACAGTGTATTGAATATTTTTGATAAAGTATTAGGAGAACCTGACACATGGAATGAAATACTCTAAGAGGCATATTTGCAGGACTTGAGAGACCCCAGCTGAGTAGCTGAAAGGCAGAGGTGGGAAAAACTGGCAATACCAGCCTGAGAGGCAAACAGTTGCATCTGGAAGAAATGAAGGGCAGTAATTTTCTCTAAAACTTGACTTTGGAAATTGCTTTCAAACAGAACAAAACCCCTAACAACAGTATTCTCTTTAATTGATTGCTTTCAAACAAAACAAACCCCCTAACAACAGTATTCTTTCTAATTGCACTTTTATGTTACAGAACCGGTTTAAGTAACAAACAAGAACTTCCTCCCTTTGTTAATTAGATGGATATATCATATGCAAAGACATTCCTTATGGACACTTTGATTTCATGAGGTCTTCACTTACAAGCTGCCCCAGGCATGGCAGTGATAGCTAATAAATGCTTTTTCTGCATTCCCTCTGAATAGTTATTTTGTCTGTTCACTGTTTCTGGACAAAGCGAATCACAATGGAATGAATTGGAGAAATTCAGGTGACAAAGTGAATTCTTGCCATTTACTCTGAAATGGATAGATACTCCTTAATGCTCAGGTTTTAATCTTATGTCATGCTACAGCTAATACAGGTAAAAGGTGAAGTATATAATCTACCTTCTGACTGTCACATCTCTAGCCTAATTGAAATAGTCAGTCCAGGTTTTCAGCATGGTTCTCATCGGTCAGGCATGGCACCAGACTTTCTTGTCATAATTCAAGAGAAGCATTTCTGTAGAAGACATGACATATCTGAGTTTAAAAATTCCAAAGATTAGTCTGTTTTATTCTGACTAAGCCTTTATGCTTCCTTCCATTGTACCTGAATTTGTGGACTTTTGCTGACTCACAGAACAAGCTCTTGTATAAGTCTCCTAATACTGCCTGGCTGTGGTTAATCCAAAATAAAGTAAAAATAGTTTTTCTAGAAATTAGAGATTGAGCACTGGGTAAATCACAGAGAAGAGATTTGTTCAGAGGTGCTGTTCACTGATATGCATGAAATATATATAAAACCCTGAAGATGTATTGATGTCTTAAGTTCTTGTAGTCACTGCTTAGATACTCTGATAACTGAGTATGGATTGTCAGGGCAAATATATGGAGAACTGGAGAAGGCTGTGGGGTCTTGAAGTTAGGGTTTGATGTCTGAAGTTGTGTGAGCTCTGATTATAGTCTAGTGTTTCAGCCCCAGTCTGTCTCTAATTTTATACCTGCTCTGTGTGTGTGTGTACTATGGAGTGCTCTTTCTATTAAAAGACATCACGTGAGGTACATATTGCTTAGCAGTCATCCAAACTGTGCCAGTGGGTTTCTTTTATCTAAATCAACAGCATGTGTGGATGCTTGTTGCAGATTTCAAGTACACTATGCCAATGATTCACACAAGGCAAAAGCCTGTTTGTTGAAAAGAAATCTATGGCCATGGCAATTATGATGTAGCTGAACTGTTCTAATTGTGAAGTGTCTTTGATTCCATATAATAAAAACCATGCAGCCTTGGAAATATTTATTAAAATGTTTTAAAATGTATTATAACTATTGATTTGTGGATGGGCAGAATGAAAAAAGCAGAAACATTATACAAGGTTCAGGAAAATGCCAGATACTTTGAAGTTGCATTTTAACTTCTGCAGTTACCTTTCCAAACTCCACTGCCACCCTCAGTGGATTTGATTCAGATGCTCAGGGTTAGATTCACCTTACTTGTCTTTAGCCATGGAAAGGGAACACAACGTTTGTCACCAAGGCAGCTTTTGTGGTCAATGGAGAGAGGAAGACATGTTCAAAGGGTCATTCTGCTGATCTTATCACCTACCTGCTCCTCCAAAGATGCTTGCTTTTTCCATTTTTTTGCAGAGGAGATGTAGGTGACTTGCTTAGAGTAGGTGCTTCACTTTCATGCGGCTGGTGTTAGCCTCAGTCAGTCTGTGCCAAAGCGGACAGCACCACACATTCATGTGTCTGTCATACTTGTCACCTTTGCAGAAAAGGTTTAAAAATATGTTGATAGGTTTCAAAATGTGAAGACTGCACCTGAAGTTTACTTAGATGGACGATTTAATGTAAAAGTCATGTGTAATGCTTCTAAAAAATATATATATATGTTATGAATAATTAAAGACCTTTGTATGCAGAAGTGAACTGGGGTTAAAAAGTTCATCTGGAAAATCTCTAATACAGGCTGGAATTTCAACCTGAAAAATAAATTTTGATCTTTTGTCTTCTCTCAATTTGATTGACCCTGATAGAACACAATTAGATAATTAAAAATATGACTTCAAAAAGCTCCTGCACTGAATTATATAACCATATGGGAATTAAAAAGTAGTTTAAATTAGTAACTAAGCCTCTCAACTCAACTAGTACAAATGGTTGATCTTTAGTTTCATAGCTAAATTGAGAACTTGAAAATGATTTTATTTGTGGTCACCTTAAAAGTAATTGATTTTTTTTCATTTATACAGAACCCCCAGAGTTTAATTTTCATTAAAATGAATAATTGTATTTATTTTTTGCTTTCTTCTGGCTTTTATATGTGTATGCTCAGATTTAATTAAAGTTAAATAAATGTTTTCAATCTTCATTTTGGAAATTAAGTGCTTCATCTTGAAAATAGCAAAAATAAAGGTGTTTCTATTTCTTGTATTATTTTTTCTTTAATAAAAAATATTTGCCAGATTCAGCATTGTCCACAAGCAATTTCAATCACAGATTAAATTCTGGGGAACAATATTTCTACTTTGTAGAAAAGACAGTTCAGATCTTTTGAAACGTTCCAGTGGCTGGAAATTATCATACTTAAAATGAAAATGGAAGATAAAAAAAAGTTCAAATGACTTTATGAAGAATTTACAGGAAGTTCATAGTGAAGTATAATCCTGATTTTGCAAGGATTATATCCTTACCTAGATTAATTTAATGAGAACTTCCAGCAACGAGCATAAAAAATATATGTTCATCTTTTGCCAGAGGAATGTATGAAAAAATTATTTTTTCAGTGTCTCTACAGAACTAATTTAGTGCGCCTCTAAATTTTAGAATGTGCTAATTTAAAAATGTGGCTTATTTGTTCTGTATGGCAAAATAGAGTCTCCAGTAATACAGAGTTTAAATGAGTGTAGCATAAAAGATCTGTCTGTAATGCGTATTTTCACTTTATTTTAATAATCATAATTATTCAAAATAATTTTATAATAATTTTGATTAGATTTTTATTTTTATAGTGTTATTTGAAAGGAATACTCTATATTGATTAATCCTAGCTGAATCCTTTAGTCTATAGCCACTATACAGTATTTACAATTTAATTCCACGGTGTGTAAGATTTTATAGGTCTAGGATTCTGAAAATCAAATTAATTTAATATCATTAGGTATTTCTTACACACACACCCAAATCCTGCTTTCCTATTTTAATTGGTACATATTCTTTTTTACACCTTGTAGTGACCTGTAGAACAGAATTAAGCATTATACCAAATATAATTTGAATGGAAACAATTTTTCTGCACCTTATTTCAGAGTATGTACATTATTGCTTATAAATCCAAATACTGTGAGTTATTTTATCTTTTGACAGGGTTCATGATAAAAAACAGCTATGCGTGTTTCAGAGCAGAGCATCTCGTGTTCAGAGCGTGGTTTTAAAGTATAGCAGTAGTAAAAATAGTATCACTGGATGCACTATAATCTAATATCATTTTACATTTTCATGATACACTAAGGTTGTACTATGGAACAGATGTAATTTATGCTTATTCTGGCATTTAATTTTCTTTTTTTTTAACTGAAATGGGTGGGCTTGACAAAACTGAAGTTAATGGGGTAGCAGGAGATGAAAATCAAAGAGGCTTTAATGCTTCTTTTCCAATCCATCCTCCGTGTGGTTCCCATGTAGATAGGAGCTTCATCTGAACTGCTGCTTTTGACAAGTTTCCTTCCTCTCTGCATCAGGACCTGAGAGGCAGGAGTATGAGATGGTTAAAAAATGTCTCTGGAAGATTACGGCTGGCATACTTCTCTATATTGCAAGGGAATTGTCCAATGCCCTCATACTACCAAGTTTATGTATGAAAAATATCTGTAGCATTTGTCAGTTGCAAGCTTGCATATAAATAAATCCAGAAATTACTATTTTTAAAGAACCTGTATTGCTTACAGTGATAAAACAATTAGTCTAATCTGAACACATGAAACGATGGAATTATGTTTTAAAAAGAAATGAAATAGGCTTCATGGTGAAGAGGGAAAGTAAGTTTGAGAACAACCCTCTGTTTTTTTTCAGAATAATCCCTGTAATGATCACATATTTCCACATGATTAAGGAATTAACTCACATTATCATTTAACTTCTGTCATTGAATACTTATGGGCAGCAAAACATGGTGATCCTCGCTCTAGAGTGCATCACCACAAGCTCTGACAGATTAAGTGCCCACATTATAACTGGTATCTTCACTGGATCATGACAGATCACTGTGCTTTGGAAGCACTTGTTTAATGACATGATTTACAGCTCACTGAGGAGAGCAGAGGAAGAGACAAAGGGCTGTTATGGAACATGCTGCTGCAAGTGAGTAATGCTGTGTAAATATGGGCTGTTATGAAATGACATTGTTCTGGGCATTTGTAAAATTGTCAATACCAGTCAGTTAATGAACCAATGTTTCTGGTTCAGTGAACTCTAGTAAATGAGACCCCTTATGAGTCAATTCTGTGTCTTCAGAGATAGGTATGTTTGTGTTGTCCACTGTCACTGCACAGAATACCCTGTACATTTGCTGACCTTTTAACTATAAAAAAAATTGTCATGTTAATGCAGAGAAAAAATAGTTTTTATACAGAGCAAACTCAGGTGAAGCACTCAAGCTTTATTTCCAGGTGGATGCATGTTTTAGTTGCTGCAGACATCCACAGGCTGCATGATATGGAATTCACAAGAATGCAGCTTTTAAGTAACTAGTTGCAAAAATGGCAGTTTAAGTTGAAAACATAGTAAATCTTTCAGTTCTAAATGTGCAGGGAATTAAAAGCCATTACTTAGAAAACATTCCTGAATTCTGTTACCTTAACTTTAACTTTAGTTTTAGGAAGTCCTTTTAAAAACTTTATTCTGCTGCAAAAGATGTTCAGTGTAGCTCTTTGCACACAAAACCCGTAACGATTTAATTCATGAATTGTCAGGGGTAGGACGGCTTTCTGCTTTTTGATCTTTTGTGGTCCTGCAGATGTTGAGCAATATGCCTGGCTTATGCAGGGAAAGTTACTGTAGCAGTTATAAAGGCCACTTGTCATTTTCAATTATTTTTTTACCTTCAACCTGAAGTCCACAGGGAAAAGCCCTTGTTTAAAGGGGAGGCAGCCGGTAGGATTAATGAAAAAAGTGGAAGATTGTGCAACACTTCACACTAGGTTGCAAGATGTCTTTTTCCCTATGTTTTTACTGCCTTGAATTTTCCTTCAAGTCCCAGAAGCATTGGCAGAAGCTTTCTTTGTTCACTGGCCCTTGGCTCCTTTACACGCTGATATCAATTCCTCCAATTTCCAGGTTGCTGAGAAAGACCAGACAAGATGTTGCCATTGTTATCATGATAGCTTCTGCCTGAACAAAACCGTTTCAGTAGAAGGGCTTAGTGTTCTTAATGATTTACCTTTCAAGACCATGACTGCTACTGGATAGCTTAGGATAAGGTGATCATCTTACATCTAAAGGCAGCTTTCCTTCATCTCATATTCCAGATGGATATCAGAAGAGATCATATTCTTCAAATGTTCAGACGTTAGTGCTGATAAAAAACCTGCATTGCTAGGTGGAAAAGATTGTAACTTCACAAAAGCAACATCAATTCCATCCTATTACTGCACAGGTAATTGGTTTTGTTGATCAGTTGTCTCTTTTTTAAGTGATTGGTACTTTCATTAGATCTGTAACAGTGCTATACATTCCTCTGAAAGGCTAATTGATACCTACCTCTCTTGCCTTCAAAAGGTTTTACAAGAATTTTTCCACCACTAGTGCAGCTGCCTCCCCATTCTCTTTTGCTTCTTGCCATACTGAACCATCTGAACTGCTAGTAATGCATTTGCTGTCATATACTCATATGACACCTTGTTAGGTAGCAGCTCTAAAACCTACTGGAATTGAGGAGATGCTCATCACAGAACCTCCCTCTAAAGTAAATTGAGAGTAATCAGGCCATAACTCAAGCCCTTATAGCTGTATAATTTCATGTTCTACTTAAAGTAATCAGTTTCCAGAATTTTATCTTAAACTACTTTCTAACCACAGTTTTCTTCAAATGGATTTCATTGTTTCCTTGAAGGCTGAAAAGTCATCAGTGTGAAGAGTATCTAGCCAGATAGCAGGTTGTGTTAAAGTTTGTAATAATGTAGTAATTTAGGTTCCCATGTATTACATTCATTGTAACTAAAGTTGAGTCTTTCTTAGGACATCCTGCTATTTCTATTTTCTTTCTTCTTTTGTTAGTGCATACAAAGAATTTACTTGGTATAATCAGATCATACTTTATTGTTGTGCTCTTTAAATATTGATGTCTAAGATTTCATTCAGCAGGGTGCAAAACAAATTTACTTGCATTAGCCTGCCACTGACTGCAATGACCAGTATATCACCTGGGAATCATAGAATGTTCCCAGTTACTTTGTCACCTGCTCCAATTCCTGGCATTGTGGACTTCTAATAGATAGGATTTTGTGGAGCAAAGAAAATAAATAACAGGTCTCCACTGCCTTCTTGGCTATAGAACAGGACCATAGTGATATGCAGTTACATCTCTAAAACACACAGATAGCCTGTTCGGATCCTGTCTCGGGTATTTACTTGCACCTTTTCAGACTTAAGGAATTTTGGCCCAAAGGCAGAAGTTTCCATTAGGGATTAGATTAGTTTTGGTAGAGAGCATGCATGCTGAATTTCCTCATTCCCATTAGCAGTATGTTCTTCCACCTCTTCTTAGTGCTTGCTTCTTAGGTCACATTAGGCCTTAGTTATTCTAAGGTGGAAGCATGAAAAGCAATGCTCATTTCCACCTTCATGTAGAGGAAAGTGAATTCCATAATCTAGGATCTGCTTAGAAATCAGCAGTTTGATTTTAATATGTTAGGGTTTTTTGTTAACACAAATTGTGTCTTTACGGTTAACAAGCATAGTTTAGAAGGTTTCTTGCCAAGCTGAAGTCTTGTGATTTTTCTTATTTTTTCTGATAACCTTTCCATCCTCCCTTGAACCATTGCTGGTAACAAACCATAGTTTGAGAAACGCTGGGGTGGATTCCATGAGTTATGAGAACTAGTGTCCGGAATTTCCCTCATTCTCTGAAGAGGAAAATCATACCTCATTAACAGGGCAATCTCTGAGTAAGAGGAATACCCCGTCCTCCAGAAAAGCTGTATTTCAATTTGATGATCAAAGTATACAATACACAGAGTGTTTAATGCCAGTCCCTTGAACAAGAGAGAATTCCTGCCCTCAAAACATTGTGAGGACATCTAGCATTTTGCAGGAGGCACTCAACATCTCAGAATTATGCCATAGGAGGGGATGTGGGACTCTTTTAAAGGGTATGACTGGTATTGAATAGGCATTCTGTACAGTACTTACTAGAATATCAGTATGAAATTGTAAATGACTGGTTCTTATTTAATTGTAGAAGCTAAACAAGTTCTGCTTTTGGTTGAGGAAAGTAGGCTCTTGAACCAGTGGTAGGGAAAGTGATGGACAGATGTGATGCAGTGAAAGGACAGAAGTAATGAAAATTTGAACTCCAGAGTCAGCAAGATGTTTAGTCTAACTGAAATTGAAGGTCTGAAGGAACGCATGGACTGAGAACAAAATCACAGAGCAAACCCCCAGAAAGGACTGTTGCATCTCTAAGGAGATTAAATAATACAAATATTGTGGCTGGTCAAATACAGAGTTAATTAAAATGTTTTGATACTGTGTTTATCTGTTAAGGCCCATCTTTGACCACAACAGAAAAATGAGCGCTCTCTGAAATGTGAAGTGTTAGTATTTAATTCTTGCATCCCATTACACCTATAACAAAGCTGAAGATCAAACAAAGTAGAATTATGGCTTCACCAAGAAGTCTGTTAATTCTACACCTGCACACTGAGCATCCTGGGGTAATGTTCCTCTCCTGGAAGGTGCTTCAGGCTTAGTACTCCTGTGCCCTCCTAATGCCTGTGAAGTGTTTAGAACGCATTTTGTTGAAATTAATTGAATACACAAAATCAGAAAGAGATGAAAAAATGTTGAAAGATTTATGAATACTGGTGAATGATCAGAGCACACAAAACCTTAGAAGCCTTCCATCTTATCATGCATATGAGGCTCCTTTGATCTTCTTCCTCTCAATCCTTTACATGGCTTTTTTGTGCTATTGTAATTGTTCTGCTAACATTGTAGCAGAATGAAAGAATCAGCCAAAGTCCAGCCAGGAGGTGGCAACCTGCAAAATTTGAACATCTATTTAATTTTATATACAACAGTAATTTTTTTAGGTCTGTGTAAAAACTCACTTATATTAAGTTAAACAATTTGTATAGTTTAATAGAATCAAACCTTACACAGGGTTTTGGAACTATCTCTTTATGTATTTATCTTTATGAGTAAATGAAAAGTTAAAGATTAAAAATATATCCAATTTAAGAAAGAGATTACTATCCAGTTCAGGAAAGTAGCTTGTAAATTTATTGTCATTTATAATTTGGTTAGTAAAAAAAATGGACTGAAAATCACTGCTTATTAAAGTATCATAAATGAGTGTGGTAATTTTATCACTGCTGCATAAAAATGTAGGACTGAAACTTACTCGTGTAGAGCAAAACAGTGCATATAAGAATTAAAAGAACTAGCAGCCGTTGCCCTATACTTTCTTATATTTCAACTTAAGACAGTCATTTCATGTTCTTTTAGGATTTTTGAAGACATTCTGGGCTATAGGTGTTAATTGTAGGAAACATTACCTTAATATGAAAAAAAATGGAGAGATCACGGGCTTGTACGAAAAATGTGTGGCTGATCCTAGTAATCCATTTAACACACTCAGAAAGGGTGGCTTGTTAGCATCAGACATAATTCCTTACAGAACGTTAAGACTGATGCTAAGGGGATATGAGATGATAGCTTTCAAAGTCAATAAAACATTAGAAACTTCTCAGAATAAGGTTCTTTGACAGTTTCCATTCTATGTCCTTCTTCATTTGTGTAGAAAATGTAAAATTTCCACTTTTAAATTTTTGGCATGGTCATAAACACAATATCATGATCAATGCTGAGAAAATAAATCTTACAAAAAGTGCTCCTAGAGCAGAAGTTGTAGGTTGTAATTCGGAAGAAACTCTATTCTTCACTGACTGGGGAACAGTGCCTGCCTTTATCTATCCTACAGTAAAGCCGGTTTGGTCTCTGTTCCTCTTACTAATATTTTGCTACTTGTAGTATAGTAATCATGGAGAAGTACACTAAGTGCTATGTAGGCATAGGACCTCAAACTGGCCCCAGAGAATTTGGCATCTTGATGGGTGCATCTACATTAGCATTTCAGCTTGGATAAGAGATGTGCTTTCAATGGGAATTTCCTGATTATCCCCATGTACTGCACTTTGCTTCCTATTGCAGACCAAATTTCAGGGACACCTGAGGACAACTGTGGAAAACTCTAGTGGACTTCACAGTGATATAGACAAGTTGACTGTACTGCTCCTTTGGTCAGCCGTGGAGTTGGTGCATCGTAGCAGTAGTCTTCCGAACGCTTAGGAGATCTGTGTCACTGATCCTGGGGGAGGTTGGTAGGGAGCACATGTGCGGGTTGCTGAAGTGTGACCTACATTCCTTGGTGCTGGACTGATACTGAACTGTTGCTTAGCACCTAAAGGGCTTCCTAGGAAGAGGTGAGAGAAGTTCCCTGAGGGCCTGAGCATCCAGCACATAGGCTGGGCAGTCTTCTGGTATGCTTTGGGAACCCAGCAGCTGGGAAACATGATGAAGAAGTTTTATTTTGAGGAGAGGTTTTTAATTAATTACACAATTACAGTATAGTAATGAAACAGCTGAAAAGTCCTTTTGAGCCTTGCCAGGTTTCCAAAGAATGAATCTCAGAAGACGTTTCTGTTAAATGCCCTAGGAAATGCTGCACTAACAGAAAGTTTAGCTTTCACATTAAAATAGGCAGGAGATGTCCTGATCTGCAAGTTTAGCTCTGCATATTTCTATGTATGCACTGCAAAGCGTAGTCTTTAGCTGTGTTGTCCTGTGCAATTTCTAATGTGTGCTGGGTGGGTCGGTGGGGTGGGGGAGAGGCACATACCTGCAGTTAAAAGCACCACCGATTTTTTTCTACAATCTTAGACATGCGTTTAGCATCTTATAAAGGACCGATGTATAATGTGTAATGTGATTATGCAGTCACCTAAATTGCTACATAATTACAGTTCATTTTGAATGTGCCATATAATAGTGCTTCAGAATCTAAGCTTTCATTGCAAAAGTAATTAAGCCTCTAGCCCTTATGGTTACAAAGATAACCTTCAAAATGTCAAATGAACCTAAGCAGATGCATTGATGTCTGTGCATCTGCAGACAGCTTGAAACAGTAGCTTCAAGAAAATGATACTGTGTGCTGCCCCTTTAATCGCAATGGGTGCTGCCTCTGAAGGAAGCCTAACAAAAGCACTGGTGTTAACTATTTCACAGCTGATAAATTCAGCAGAGACAGCCAATCCAAGAGCTTCTCTGATGTTTTTAGAGATAATTAAAAGAAAATGAAATATAGGTTCCATTGGTACCACTTACTTTGTTAAGCATATCTATGGTAGGGAAGAAATGAAGAATTAATTTGTTTGCTATAGATTTAATATCATTCTTCTTGTGCTCAAATTATTGAAGGAAGGTTCTGATACAACCTCTCTCACCGTTTTGACCAAAATATTAAGTAGTAAATAACCAGCTCTACTGTTTCCCATCCAACTGCCGATATGCTTTCCTTCCCATCAGTATATTTTGTTACACAGTTGATGTAATTATTTCAGTTTCTTTGGTATAAATGATCTTCTGTCTCCTTTCGCCATCCAATGGGGTTATGCATCCAGTAATAAAGCATATAAAATAGGTAGGTGTAAAGAAAAAAAAAAAGTTGTAAAAATACACGTGTTAAAGAGGAGGGCATATCCAAGAAAAGAGTGTAAATCCAAAAAACTTACTTGAGGAATTATCACAATGTGGCTTGAGTAAACTTTCTGAAAGTAAGTTCATCTGTCTAGATATACTTGTTTCTTGTTATAATGCATGGAGAAAAGGTCTAGGTTAAGATTCTGCTTGCAGCCTGCATGATAGTTTTTACAGGATGCTGGCTGGTAACAGTAGAAGCAGGGCGCACTGCTGGGCCGTGCTTTCTGGGAAATTGAGCAGAAGCACTGAAGATGGGAAAGCTTCAGCTTGACACTGCTGCTTTGGAAGCCTAGTGAGGACTCATGAGAACTATTCATCTGTTTCATGACAATACTTTAATCTTGCAATTAATTAAAATCTTTTCCCAGTATACAAGACTTCCTTCATCAGCCTGACAATGTCATGCATGGAGAAGAACAAGAATTGGCAAAGAATCGTACAGATTTGTGACAGAATTCCAAACAATGCAACATTGATTATTTAGATCAGCATAGGGCTAAGCTTTCAGGCAATGCAGTGCTTAAATGAGAAGGGGGATTCACCCCTGAGAAATCCCCAGATCAGAATTCTAAGTCTGCATTTTTATCCTGATGGTTTTAGGACAGAATATTTTATTAATTGCATGAGACTTTATGGGAGGGATACAAAACCCACTACAGGAACAGGAACATTCCCTCTGACTCTTACATATGATGGTATGCGTTTTGAGCTATGCAACATATTCTTTCCAGTGCAGTGTACCGCGTTCAGTTGAGCTGAATTTGAAATTTTCTTTCAATAAAAAGAAATAGCTGATATGATAGCTTAGTGTCAGGCTGGTATAGGCTACTTTAAACTGTCTTTTTCTCATTTTAATTTAAGGAAAAGCAACTTCCTAATCCTTTCCTATGTTTGCATAGATGCTTTGAGTGAAAGTAAGGTTGCTCAAACATTGAAAAACTCACTTCTGCCTGTCAAGAGTGCAGTTCGCCTTGATTTCACTTTTAGCGTTACTGCTACTGGTACTTCTAAAGTCAGGAAGAGATGCATTCCCTAGTACTATGTGTTTCATGTGAATGAACTTCACTGTGGAAAAAACTACTGAGTGATGTAATAGAGATAAAATCCTGAAGCACTAGATTATGATATGATAAATTATACTATATTATAATTTCAGGAGTTTCCTCTAGTGCTGGTAAAATTTGATTTTCAAATAGAGATATGATAAAGGGGAGGCATGGCTTCTTTTAATATATTACACTTCCATGACATGATATCATTTCACTCAGTTGAAACCTCAAGTAAGCAAATCATTTTTAGTCTGTGTGTGTTGGGGAATAGTTGTATTTCCCATAGGAACTCTGTGAACATGAAAACACTTTGACAAGTATCAGTATTAGTCAGTCACTAAGAGCGATTAATGCTGATTTTGGGTGTTTTTCAAAGCTTAAGACAAGGCCAGATGCAGTTGAGTCTAGGTGGATGCTGTGCACAGTTGCTTGTGTCACGTTGTGGGAGGTGGACATGACATCTGCTTGTCTCAGTAGGGGGAATGTTGCAAAGCAAGTCTGTACCTCCGTGATAATACTTGAATTTACATCAGGTGAGCTTCCCCTTTTGCTATCTACAAAGTTGAAATGAAACTGTGTAAGTGATTAAAAGGAGTCCTGTGGATGTCACTGTCTTAGGTTACACAATGCTGTCACTCTATTGATCGTGAAGTGGGCTTGCTGATGTGGCTTTTACTTGATCAATTAACCTCTGCCTGCTTCATTTTCCCCCTCTGCATGATCAGAACACAGATAATACTTGCTTTCCATTGTAAAGTGCTTTGACATCTGTGGCCATAAAGCACTTCACACGTTTTTTTCTGAAGACACACTTCATTTGTGTAAGAAACATAGAATCATAGAATGCTTTGGGTTGGAAGGGGCCTTAAAGATCATCTGGTTCCAATCCCCTGCCATGGGAAGGGACACATTGCTCTAGATGAAGTTGTTCAAAGCTCCA